>JAZKJV010001035.1:0-573999 GCA_037367405.1 Ottelia alismoides | reverse complement strand
TGCAAAGAATATCAGCTGATGCACCAGTTAGGAGATGTGAGCGTTGGGATGTTGAGTCGGCTAAGAGAGGGCGGGGACGGCCCAGGAAGTGTTGGAAAGAGACTATACGAAGGGATCTTTGTTTTGTGGATATAAGCTCGGAATTGACCCAAGATAGATCCGAATGGAGGCGAAGAATCCATGTAGCCGACCCTACTTAATTGTGGGAAAAGGCTTTGTTGTTGTTGTTGTTGTACTACTGCAGAATCATGGTCCACCGACTGTGGCTCCACCAACGGCACGACGTCCCACAACATCACTTGGTTAGGAGACGGCACCTTCATCCGATCAGGCGTGAGCTTCACGGTACCCAACATGAACGGCCCTCTAGGGACCCTTCGCGCCTTCCCGAAGAACCAGAAAAACTGCACACCATCCCCGAGGGGATCGGCAGAAAGATACTGATGACGGCGAGCTTCTATTACGGCAACTACGACAATTTGATGAAGACGTCGAGCTTTGCGTTGATCTTCGACGGCGAGAAGTTTCATGTTCAGCTCGGGGATGTGCTGGCGAGTTACATGATAATCTATGTAACGAAGAGGAATGAGACGAGCATCTGTGTCGGGAGGCTATCTCCGGAGGTCGTTCCCTTGATGTCGGCCATAGATGTGAGGACATTGGAACTCGATATGTACGGCACCGTCAACTCCAGCTTCGCATTGGTACCAGTCCGCGTTGTTGCTTTTGATGTCGCTTCCCCTGCTTGAAGCCCCCCCCCCCCCCCGCCTGCGCCGCCCGAAGCCCCGGCCGCCGCTTCCCCTGCTCCCCCCGCCGCCTCCCCTGCTCGAAGCCCCCCTACCCCGGCTTCCCCCTGCTTGAACCGCCGCCGCTCGAAGCGGCCCCTCCCCCGCCCACCGCCTCCCCCTCGCTGCCGCTCGAAGCGGCCCCTCCCCTGCCCACCGCCTCCCCCCACTCGAGCCCTCCATCCCTCCAGGTCGAGCGCCGCTCCTCGAGCCCCCTCTCCCTGGAAGCCGACCGTCTCCACTGCAGGCCTCCCTGCTGCTCGATGTCCAGGCCAGTGCCCTCGTCTAGGGAGGAGAGAGAAGATATTGGTTTGTTCTTCTCTTTGGTTAATTCTAGCCGTCCGATCGTGGATTGGTTAGATTAACCCGTTTTTAACCCAAAGAATTTAACTCTATATGTGCTAATTTAACGGTAGGGTTCGTGGGGTAGGATGGAGCAAGTTTAGAGGGTCGGCGGAGGAATTAGGTTGTTTCAAAGGTCGTAGAGGTAATTGACAAAGATTATAGGGTCTGCTGGGTAAAAATTCCTTACATTTATCCATAATCTCAATTTTAGAACCATGATTCGAATGTCAAGGTCGACTATGCTACAAACATAATCATAGATTAGGTGAGCATTAAAAATCCGAACCAATACGATCCAATCTGTAATTCGATGGACCGGATTGGATTTGCATGTTTAATGGATTGGATTGGACTGGAAAAATCAAAAATCAGTTATGTGTGGACTAAACACGGATTAAGCCAAAATCCAATCCAATCCGATCCATGTATACCCCTACGGTTAGCAGCCTATGAGCCACCTTGTAGAACTCAGGTCAAGATGGATAGCACAGACTTGCTTTAGGTAGAAGAGAAATTAGGAGTGGAAGAAACCATGTTTTTGAATTATTCATTGTCTATTAATAAGAGACAAACGTGCCGTAAATGTATATATCGTATATATCCAGAATTCCAGGCTTGGCCATACATAAATAAGGTGAGGGATGAAATGCTGACTTTTTGTAAAGGTGAAGTATTAGGGACAATATGTGGACTTCCTCCAGAAGAAACAAGCATTAAGTCATCTAATAAGAAGTGTTTATACATGAAGTCATGAATTCTTGTTATTCATTTAAGCTTTCAATCCGCACCATAGAATGGGAGGAAAAGGTATGCTCTATGGTCGACTCAAGCAAACTCATTGAGTTCAAGTGCATGATATTTGACAAAGCAAGTGCAATCCAAGTGCAATCATAATCGGTGTGAATAGATGATCGAGAAAAAGACGGAGGACAAGGGATGAAGAAGTCAAGAGTGCTTTCACACAAGTCTTTTTTTGCTCCCACTCTTCTATATAAACCTCATGATCATCATTAAAGACATACCTTAATATTTGCTAAGTGTAAGTAGTTACAAAAAAATGGGATCACTTTAAAAAATGACAAATTATAATAACATTTTTGAAAATCTTTTAATCAAAATAAGAGTTGGCATAACGTTGTTTTCCGAAATGAAATTTATATATACACACAAAAAGGGAGAGTGTTATAGTCTCAAACAGTTGCACATCATTTTATTTCATATGTGTACCTATTTTCAAAGGAAAGTTTATACCTCTATAATGCGCCTGCGCGCGCACACATATATATTCATGGAACATTAATATTCCTCGGATGTATCAAAGCAAAAGCAAGCTGCACCTCAAATGGCTAAACATTTAAGTTTCATCTGCTTGCCATGCAATTTAAAGGAAATGTACTTAATTCACTTATTCAATAACAAGTGAAGCAAAAAGTGCATAATTGTTCACCTTTTTAGCTCTCCTGGTGGCAAAGGTATCCGGCCCATTTCGTGTAGAACTCTCAATCTCCTCCTCAGGAACAAGCTCAAGCACTTCGCAAAAAGAAATGAATTCCTGCATTACCCGCTGTCAATGATTAGCACAAAAGAACTACATATTGTGTGAATTTCACTTAATTTTGCAGGTTAAGATAAGTAAAAAGCAAACGACAATGTTAATTTCACTTAATTTTGCAGGTTAAGTAAGAAGCAACTGATGATACTATATTTAACACTTGAATCAGCACAAAAACCACTACAATTACCTTAAGCTGGTTCTCTGAAACTTTGATAATGTTCAACCTATCGGTTTCAGCAAGTTTTTCAGACAATTCCCCTGAATAGAAAGGCACCTGACAAAAAATCAGTGATCAGTAATCATCATTACCAAATTAAAAACAATTGTTGCATGCTGGAAAAAATATAATTTCCGAAAGCTACTAATGATATGGTCAAAGAGTCTTTTTCATGAATTTCTACGTGTTCAAACAGAATCTCATCAAAAATAAAATCATTCCACAACCACTACAAAATTACTCCATATTGCTTTGTTTAAAGTAAAAAGAGAATACGTCGAAAAGATGTGCATACAAACTCTTCTTAATCTTTTTTTTGAAGGAACTCTTCTTCATCAATTGAAAATACAAAGTCCAAGACTCAAGAAAAGCCGTAGTTGCATAGAACCTTCGCATGTCCTAAGACATTATCCACGTGGAACATCCCCTGATGGGAAACCACAGCATCCCTTTCCAAAGAGCCCAAACAATTGCCACCGCCATGTCTTTAAAGGTCTCTACAACAGGCAAGCTCACGCCCATTGATTCCCAAAATCAGCAACACTAGTAATGCTACACCATGTATAGCCGCTAATTCCCAAGAATTTTTGTCCGCGCAAGTGAAAGATGGTCCATGTCCTCTCGATCCTCGAAGTACCGAGGACAAGAGGTGCATCCCTTTGAATAAATCCAGCCCTTTGCATGTTTATCATAAACAATTCCCGACACAAAGGTCAAAGAAGATTAGTATCATCAAGGAACTGTTCAGTTCCAAATCCTTTTAAAGCCTGATGCATATATACCCATATAAATAACTGTCAAAGCTGACAACTTCTGTGCTTTTTATTGAGAACTTCCCATCCATCTGTTTAACCTCAAGAATTCTTCAACTGTTTAATCTGGCAAAAGCAGAATGAAAACATGGGGTCCATGCCTCATTAAACCATGCCATAGCCACATGTAGATATTGGTTTTCCACTATTCCAAAGAAAAGGGGAAAGTATTCGCATAGAGCACTTGCTTTTGTCCAGTCCAATCCAGCCGTCCTAACCAAAAGAAAAACCCTAGCTATTTCCAACAGCCAGACCCATGATATCAAGCAAGATAGCAAGAAGACCTTTCCAACAAATAGATAAAGAACCCAAGCCAACAAACATAGATGAGGTCACCCCATAGATGACCCTTATTAGCTGACAGAGAAGGTCTGATCCCCCGCTCAGGATTCTAAACTTGGCTAGAAGAGCTTTGCTCATGTCCTTCTGACATAGGATATGTATATCAGCATGATCAACATGTTGCACAATAGCATTCCACTGCACCAATTGGATACTTGATGCCTCCCCAGAACCTGCTTGGAAGAACCTTTTCATTAAGGGCTAAAGACATTCGCAAACCTCAACTGACAACAAATGCCGCGAAAGGAGGAAAATAGGGACGACGAATAGCTCAATCTTACTAAAAACAAGATGGCATTCCCTTGACAAGTAACTCGCCTTCCCATCCACTCAACTTCTTCTCCAACATCTCTAAAACAACAAGTCTGCTTGTCAAAGCATGCCACAAGTTAATGACAAACCCAAGTAGGTGATGAAATGGGATGCACTAAGCATTCCAGAGCATCCTCACAACCAGCCGCTTCTTCCACAAATAGTACAAAAAGCAAAAATCCGATTTGCTCGACAGATGTCCCCCTAGCCTCTTGCATTTCACCCACTACAAAGAAAATCATGTCACTACATATTTAAGTATACGAATCAAAATTTCCTCGCATGTAAACCGAACGAATCCCACCTTGCATTATACGCTACACCATCATCGAAAGCGCACCACAACAATCACAAACAAAAGAGGTAGCGGAGGACACTCCTAGCTAACTCCATGATGTGATTGAAAAAAGCCACCTTTCGGATGTCCATTTACCAGAACTGAACATGATCTAGTAGTGATGCAATGTTCCCTCCATTGGATCCACAAAACTGGAAAATCACATCCATGCAAATCTCTCCAATACAATCATAAGCCTTTGAGAAATCTATCTTCCAAAGCAACCCTTTGAACTTCATATGTTTCCATGCAGAAGAACCTCATTTGCCATGACAACGCCATCCATCAAATGACACCCATGAAAGAAAGCCGGTTGCTCTAGTGAGATGATAGAACTAAGAACCCCTTTTGAACCAAAGCGTAAAGTCCGCCACCATTAAGGCCACCTCCTTTTTAGGTAGAAGGAAGATATGAGCCTAATTTAGAGGCTCGAATCTTGTATTTCCATGTTTGAACTCATCCGTCGCATTTAAAACATCAATCTCAACAACATCCTAAAAATCTCGAAAGAAGAGTGTTAGGGATCCATCCGAACTGGGGGACCCATTGGCGTTTAGATCAAAGACATATTCCATTATTTTTAACGAACAAAACTCACGAATAAGATCCAAAGCATGCTCAGAAGTCAAAAGGCTCAACCCCTACCAAGCCATCGTGCACCACTCAAGGGAGCACACCTACTCACCCCCCCCCCAAAGTATTCAACCATTGTCTCATCCCAACCTCTATGTTCTCATGGAACCAACTGTCAGTAATAGAGATGGAATGAATCAATTTCCTACGATGTATGTCACTTAATGGAGCATGAAAGAACCACTTATTTGCATCACCTTCATCAACCAAGCTTAACATGATCTTTGTCTCCATTCCACCTATACTTTATCTTAAAAAAAATGTACTAAGCCTTCTCCCACTATAAGTAGGGTCGGCTACATGGATTCTTGCTCAAATCCATGTTGAAAGATTCGACTATTTTTTACGCTGGCCGTCGACTACCTAACGCAACCACTGCAAGAGTGGGATCCACCTATACTTTATCTTCCTCCAAAAAAAATTCAATTGCTCCAATCCAACCTCCATCTACTCATTGCTCAATAAACTCGCGTCTTCAATCTCATCTGGTTGCAGCAAATCTATCAATGCCGAGTTCCTTTTCTCTACCCGCTACTCGGCAAATATTAAGTTCCCTCTGACATGCTCGTTTCTCCAAAGATCATCCACCAATAGCTTGAAACTCGCCTAAAGCAACCATGACATGTGTAAATTAAAAAAGAAGAGGGTCGTGCAAGCATTACTAGAATCACAACAAAGTAAAGTGTGGTCCGAACGGGATCTCAGTGAAGAACGCACGAAAGACTGAAAGCACTCCAACGCCTCAACTGAATGCAGGAATTGATTAAAACAAGATTGTTAGAAAATAGGAAGCGGAAGCGAAACATGGAATAAAGACTAAAACTTAGAAGAACAGCGGGATTTTTACGTGGAACCCTGCTCCCTAAGAAATGGGATGAAACTACAAGAGAAGCCCTCAAAGGGACATATGTTTCATTGCTTTTTCTCATCTGATACAGGAGGTCTCGGGGCTCCTTATATAGCCTCCACAGAGCCTCCAAGTCCCACCACTGGAAGATGTGGGACTAAACATATGGATGGGGTAAATGGATCCTGGAGAGATCCATTTGCCCTCCTACAACTCATATGGCGCACAACCAAATACTCCAACACTCCCCCTCAAGATGGAGCATGCAATGCTCATCTTGGACAAACAGAAAGAAACTTAACTCACAATACATGACACTATAGACAATATGAACTCAACACGCACAACTGCCAGCTACTGTCGAGGACGTTGCTTCTCATGCCGTGCAAGTGAGAAGAACGAACGAGCTGGAGTGTGAGTCTGTTGAATCTCCTCGTCGGAGAGCATGTGCTTTGTACTGCGCCTGTCAGAATCACTGCAACTGGAAATGAGTCTCCTTCTCGGAGTACTCTGACCTGCCACAACAATGTGGACAACTGCTCCATCTCTGAAAAGAGTCAAACTGAAAAAGGGCCGTGGAAGTGCAATCCTCGTTGGAGTCTACGGTCGCTGGAGAATGGAGTCTGAAAAGTCTCCTCGTCGGAGAACTGGATCTCTCCCATCTGGCACAGAGAATGGTTCACTACTCTGGAGTACCTATGATACCACATGAAAACCCTTGCCAACATGGCATAGGGAATGGTCCTCTACTCTGGAGTCCCTATGGCTCACATGAAACTCTGGCCGACAAAACAAGAAGAATGATGGGGACCACGACAAAACATGGCAAACATGTGCTCATCTGAGAAGACCGCATACATGCGTGTGTCTGAAAACTGAGGACTCAGAAACAATCGTCGAATCTGAAATCTGATAAAATCTGTAGAGTCTAGACGAATGGCTGGTTTGGAATCTGTCATCTAAATCTGGAATAAACCTGTGACTCTACATATACTCCCCATTTCTCCCATATTGGTCAGAATGACAATCGTCGACCAAGTTGGGAGAAGACAAGATAATGAGGTTATAAAAACAAAAGATCAATAAGCTGTTCACACATTTGTCGGCTATCATTCATCATCTCTTCTTCTTTTTCGGATTTTTTTAAGCCGTTGACACATTTTTTATCGGCTTTTCTCTGCATTTTTTGTATTTTTTTACTAAGCCGTTCACCATTCTTTTTTTCCGGCTCCTCGCCCCTTTTTTGCAGATATGCGTATGACTTTTCTTTCCCTTCTCTTTTTTTTGTACGCGCCTCCTGTTTTTTTATTCTTTTTTTTAAATGCCAGCCCCATTATTTTTCAGCCCAATTTGGGACTACCCTTTTCTTTTCTGACGACCCAACTTAGACTTATTCTTTCCCCATCTCTCTTTCTATCTCCATTTATTTTTTTAACTTACGGCCCCCAGGGGCCCAACAACAAATTATATCCATATTTAGGGTTCCCCTTGGGGAACCCATCTCTCGAATGCAACAACGTCACCGCCCGACTTAGGGTTTGCGCGTAGCACGGCTCGAAGGCCCGCCTGGAGCTCGTTGTCACCTGCTGGGGTCGTGGTCGCCAAGAGAGGGGTCGACGGGGGTGCAACCTTGCGCTTGGGGTCATCGCCAGCACGCCTGGGGGGTCGGGAGTTCTTCCAGATGCTGGGAGCGCCGCTGGGACTCGCGTCGCTGGGAGGAAGGGCTAAGCCCTTGCGGATGCGCGCCTGGAGTATCACGCGCGATGCGCTGGAGGTGTGGTGCGTCGCCAGCGAGGGAAAGATGTGGTGCATGAGGAAGAAATGCGGGAGGGGGGATCGCCGCTAGGGTTCCCTCGATGGAAACCCACCTGAAGTCGTCTGGAGCGCCGCCATCGGCCTGGAGAGATGCGGCAGGAGGAGGCGATGCCGCATGGGGAGACACCTTCGTGCCTGAAGGTCTGTAGAGGACGAGAATTGTGGGGCTCGCCGTCTTGGAGACGAGATTCTTCTAGGCGGCGGTGGTGCTCCTCCTGTATCGTGCGCGAGTGTGGCTGGTGCCCTGACGTCGATGATGTGGTTGGAGAAGCCGCCTAGATGCTACGCATGCCGTTCCCGGAACTTAAAAAACGAAGATTAGGGTTCCAAAACAAGAAAACCAGTTTGCACAATCCCAAAGAAAAAAAACTTCAAATGCAGAAATTACAAGAGCTTATCTCTCATATCATGAACAATAATTCTCACAAATACAACACCCAAAAAAATCAAATCTCGAACAGAACTAAGAACTTGAAATCCTTGAGAATCGATCCGCTCTGATACCATGTTAGAAAATAGGAAGCGGAAGCGAAACATGGAATAAAGAATAAAACTTAGAAGAACAGCGGGATTTTTACTTGGAATCCTACTCCCTAAGGAGCGGAATGAAACCACGGGAGAAGCCCTCAAAGGGGCATATACTTCATTGCTTTTTCTCATCTAATACAGGAGGTATGGGGCTCCTTATATAGCCTTCACAGAGCTTCCAAGTCCTACCACTGGAAGATGTGGGACTAAACATATGGATGGGGTAAATGGATCCTGGAGAGATCCATTTACCCTCCCACAACTCATATGGCGCACAACCAAATACTTCAACAAAGACCATGAGGATGAGTTCCTCCAAGTGTATATGCATTTAGAAGCATCCATCACCTCGATTCACCGACAAGGAAAAGCAAAGTCTCCATAACCAAAGCACATGGCCCTCGGTGCCTACTAGACTGAACCCCATCAAACAATGTGGCATTGAAATCCCTCCAACGATCTAAGGAACCACCGAGAATCTGGCACGAACCTCCTTCAACTCATCCCGCATCTCTCGTCATTACACAATCTCCATGGGACCATAAATAATTGTCACAACAAACAACAGATCATCCAACCACCATTTATAAACCATAATGACGGAGAAAAAAACATTTATTTCATCCACCAACTTCAAGGGCCATTCCACCCTGGAAGATTATTTCATCCACCAACTTCAAGGGTCATTCCACCCTGGAAGATTACCTCCGACGCTCCTATTCGAACCCATTGCTTGAAAAAACAGACACATATCCTTTGAGAACATTGTATCCCAAGTTGCAAGTTTCATAACATGAAGATAAACAACGTCCATTTGATGAGCACCAAGTAATATAGTCACTAACGTACCTATGCCAAGCTTCCCCATGTCCCTAAAATTCCCTTTCCTAGAAAACCCCTAGTCAACTATGACAATATTTGCATTAGAAGAGGACCACATCGCATTGGTCACTACTCACTAGCTACATTATTAAGATGTTTAGGGGATTCATGAGCTAATCTTGTCACTAAGTTGTCTGATCCAAAAGGATCTACAATCTGCAAGAAAATATAGGCTTTCAGATATCTTGGACTCTTAGTGTCTCGATGACAGATACAGGGGTGGAGGCTAGGATTAGGGTTTGGTTCGAGAACTCCGGTCTAGGACCGTCGCTCTAATACCATGTTGGGAAAATGAGAAAACTTGTTTATTCCATACACCCTAGGCTCTCTTATATAGGAGAGTAGCCTATGGGTAAAATACATAAAAAGTTCAACGGGAAAACGAAAATGCGAAAAGGTACAGACGAGAATAACGTAGAATAACATATATCTCTACAATAACATGAAGATAAACGATGTCCGTTTGCTGGGCATCAAGTAATATAGCCACAAACGTACATATGCCAAGCTTCCCCAAGTCCCTAAAATTCCCTTTCCTAGAAAACCCCTAGTCAACTATGACAATACTCGCATATGATTCCATTACTTGCCTCTTTGCATTAGTAGAGGACCACACTGCATTGGTCACTACTCACAAGCTACATCATTAAGATGTTTATGGAATTCATGAGCTAATATTGTCACTAAGTTGTCTCCAAAAGGATCTACAGTCTGCAAGAAAATATAGACTTTCAGATATCTTAGTTTCTCGATGACAGATACAAGGGTGTATACATTTGACAAGTCTATAGACAAAAAGCTTATGGGTATGTGATAAACACTTTGGTGTAGACCATATCTCAAAAAGGGTGGGCACCTGTGAGGCACAAACTCCAAACTCTTAAAAATAAGGTTGCTAAAAACGATGAATATATAGGCTAGTCTGGATCAACTATGCGTGTGATGTCACCCGTACCAAGAGTGGATTGCGATCCCATACTTGGTCACTTCTATAAATGCTCGTCGTCCAATTGCATTGGCCATTGGCCATAACTTAAAAGATTCAATTCGGAGGATGAAACCAAATATATCTTAAATCCTCAAATTTGTTCTCTATCCTAAGACGACTTAACAAAAACAGCTTCAGTTGCAGCGAACCAAACATTTCTACGGAGCCCTCTTGCTCACAGGAACCCTGCAGCAATCTTGAGTATACCCAGTGTATTTCAATATTCACAAACGAAACTAACAGTCCTGGGAAAAAAGGGAATAGCATTCGAATCCGACCGCGAACCAACACAAGGATTCGAAAACATAAAAACACTGTTTACCAGCAAATACTTAAGATTGGCGGTGCTGATATCGTCCTTGGATTCGTTCGACGAGAACAACCCGAGCTTGCTTATCATCTCGTCGCACTGCCGCAGTGCTTCCACGCCTCTCCTCACAGATTCCTATCAAAACTCCTCATACATCAAGAGAACGGACAGAAACGTGATCGACGTACCGTTTGGCAAAAGGACGGATTACCTGATCGGCGGCGGAATGGAGAACGGATGAGCGTATGCCGGTGGCGAGATCGAAGAGGGCGGGGAGGGTCATCTCCTCCATCCTGGGCTCCCCTATCTCGAAGCCCTAGTTTGATTTCGACAGGACTTGATCGAAAGCGAAGAGGCGCCGGTCGATGCGGAGAAGCGGCAGAAGCCGGAGGAGATAAACAAAGACGAAGGCGGTTCCACAGAAAGCTTGCTTGAGTTGAGGAGAGAAAACTTATGATATGGCCACGAAATGTTTTCCCTGTCCACTTGTTAAATATGAAATATCGAATATGTAAAATTTCGTTGTATTTTCGAGGGGTGTCATAAAAGAGAAAAGGGAGGCCATGCATGTTTATTTTTTTCTCTTTTTTTTATTTTTGAGTCTCGTTTTTTTATTTTTTGAAAAAATCAATTGTGTATTTTCATTAGATTTGGCCAAAATGTGGGTCAGGTCGATCCATGGGTCGGGTCGAACGGCTGAGGTTAAAAAATCTTTGTCCAAGCTCCCCATGGGTCGGTTCGTGGCCCATTTCGTTCTTTTTCTATTGAATTTTTTTAATGGTATTTAATATATATAATGGTTTTATTGATACCATTTATACTTTATATAACTAATATAAATAGTTTACATGTTACTTGATGAGCGAAAAATGACCGAGACTCAGATAATGAAATCAAGCTAGGGTCGTTGCGACCCGAGTCTCGGAGATCAATCAAGCTCAACAAGAAAAAATATGGAACAGAACACCAAACAGAGATAAAATCAGAGAAAAATAACTAGTGGCCCTGGCAATGAGATTAGCCTGGTGTAGCACCCAGGGTCGGACTCAGGGAGCGCAGATTGGCCTTGCGGCCTACGAAGTAGTCTAAAATAAAGAAAAATAAAAACAAATTATTTTTGGTGGATTTTTAATATTTTTATATTTTTTTTGGAATTTTTAATTATAAAGAAAATAATAAAACAAGGAAAACAAGCAACTTTCAACAATTATTTAATTACTCTAAAATGCTCAAAAAAATCAAACAAAAATATTTTTATGATTTTTATATTTTTTATTGTTTTGGTGAATTTTTGAGAATTTTCTGATTTTTATAGAATTTTATAAAAATGAAATAAGGCAAAAACAGAAGAAGGCTGTCCAGCCAGGCTTGGAGGACCAAAATAAAATATATAATGGCTCTAAAATAGCCTGAAGTATTTTTCATGGAAAATAGAAATAAAAAGGAAAAATTAGAAAGAAGATTTATTAATTTTTGGTTTTTCTATGAATTTTTAGAATTTTTATAAGTTTTTCAAGGTTTTTCAATTTTTATATTTTCTATTAATCCAAAAATGACCAAAAATGGTCAGAAAATCAAGCACACCAAAACAAACAAAATCTGAATTTTTGGTAATTTTTAAAGAGGTTTTATATTTTTTATGAATTTTAAATCTGGACAGGCAGACAATTAGAGGTTTTTAAATTTTAAAAAATAATAAAAGGGCTCAAAATTTTCCCAAAAAATAGTGAAAATTCTACACAGTGGCAGGAGCCACGTGTCAAATTTTTACTCAATTTGGATGAACTTTGATATTTTATTTAAAATAATCAAGAGCCCAAAGTGTACAGGGACCTGATTGTCATAAAAGTATCTTCTGGGGGCCTAAAAATAACAAAAACAGAAACTTGGGGGGTCCTCGTGCAAAAGCACCAGACTCCCACGTGTGTGGCACGTGTTCTGGGCACTGAGGACCTATATGCAATGAAACTTAAGTCCCTGGACCTATTAGCAAATGGGAACTAAAAGTCTAGGGGCTAAGTTGTAAAAAGCCCACGATATTCAACACATGTACAATTAAAAACACTCACAGGGGCATAAGTGCAAATATCCAAAAATATATTTCATTCATTAACAACCAGAAACTACAGGCCCATATCATGCAATTTCACCAAAATACATGTGACGAAGCACGCGTCCAACATAAACAGGGACTGAATTGCAAATAAGATAAACTAGCAGGTCCTCTATGCAATTTTTACAAAAATAAAAGAGCTATCTAAAATATTTACAGGACTGAACAGTAAAGACAAAAAGAGAGGGGGCTTAAGTGAAATTACCCCTATTATTTATCCGAGAGCTGAGATGCGCGCCACATGGATGATCAAGCGGCAGAGGCGCGTTGCAGCTGAACAAAGGACCCTCGGCTCTTGATCGGACGATGGAGGGCTCGCCACGTATCTGACTATGGGCGGGGCTCGCCTCTCCTCTGCAACAGACGGTGAAGATGGCACCACGTGTTGATCGGACGGTGCTGGTGCGGGGCGCCTCTTCGTATAAACGAACGGTCCAGATCAAATATGGGTCTCCTGGGCTGAACGAACGGCGGAGAAGGACTCTGGAAGAACTCCTCACCGGCGAACTTCGCCGGAGGAATGCGAGTGCGCTGGACCTCCTCGGGGGCTGCTGATGCGTGGAAAAGGATCGCTAAGGCCTCCCGCGGATGTAAGGCTCCTCCGATGATGCCGGGAGACTCCGAAGAGCTCCAGCGACAAAGGCGGAGCTTAGGCTCCTGTGCTGAATGTGGAGGACCTCAGATGGACCCCCTCTGACCTGTAAAGTTGCACAGAAAGACTCCTGGGTCGAGGGCAAAATGCCTCGACCCGGTTAGAGGCGAGGTAGGTGAACGATGCGTCGGGGCGGAGGAACTCCGGCGATGCGACGGCGAAGGAGTTCGACTCCCAGTTCCGTGGCGAATTGAGTTGGATGAAGGGGCGAAGAACGTGCGGAGAAGTAAGGCGGAGGTGATGGTCGAGTCAATCGACGAAATGGGTCAACGATATAGCCGGAATCGATGGTTGACGGCGAGTGGCTGATTTGGGCGTAAACGGAAATTAGCGAAAACTAAGAGGAACTATGCTTACCAGATGGTCGAGGTCGACTGTGGAAGAGCTCCTGAAGCTCCTGGTCCTTGCCTCGAGGGTCGTCGATGCCCGAGGCTCGAGCGCTACTCCTGGGCAGCGCACGGCGGCGCTAGGCTGTCAGATCAGTGGTTGGACACTCCCTCCTCACTGCAACACCACCCTCAGCTCGCTGTCACTCAGGCGAAGGCAGTGGAGGTTCTGGGATGGAAAGACGGAGCCAAAGATGGATTGGAATGTGCGGCGGAGCTGCGGTTTTATACGAGTGAGGGTCCGGGAAGAAAGGGTCGGGTCCGGCTTGGTGAAGCACGGACCCCTAGGCAATGTGTCGGGCTAGGATCCCGGATGTATGGAGAGTGATTAGGACCCGGGGTTTAGAGAAATGATAATCGGGTCAAGCAGGGATAAATGGGAGAAAACGGGTCCGGCGCTGGATCCGCGGAGGAAGAAGGTCCGCAGGGGGAGTTGACCGGGGGTCAACATCCCCGTGGACCAACCAGACACAGCCACGTCATAATTATTTGTAAATTAAATAAAAAATAGTAAATGGTCGAATTAAGAAAAAGTTAAAAAATGTTTATTTATTTATAAACTATTTTTTTTGATTTTTATTTATTTTTTTTGAAATAAAAATTAGATATTTATAATATAGTATATTATATATAGGTATATACACTATATATTTTTAATTTTTGATTTTTAATTATTTATTTTTGTACATTTTTATTCCAATTTTATATTTTATTTATTTATAGGATAAAATTTGGAATAAAAGTATATTTTTATTTTATTTTTATTATTTATTTACAAGGGTTAAATAAATACTTTTATTTATATACATATATGGTATATGTACAATGTAGGAAATTGATTTTATTTTTATTTCTTTTTATTTTTATGGTTTTTATTTTATTTATTTACACTATGAAATATAGAGTATATACAATTTTTATGGGATTTTAATTTATTTATTTATAGGGATAAATATATATATATATGGTTTTATGTACATGGTGAATATAGACAATAGGGGATGAATTTTATTTCTTTTTATTTTCTCATTTTTATTTTAATTTTATATTTACAGAAATATACAAATAAATACAAACCCATTTTTATTTTTATTTAGAGGAAAATATTTTTTATTTATTTACAGGTCTATATGTACACACATGAGCTTCCTTATCTCTCTCTACTTGGGTTTTTATGCGGTCAGGCCCATGCTGAGCCCTCTCTTGGGATTAGGTCGCTCAATATTTATTCTAGATATCTCCCTCTTTTTCTTTTAATTCTTTATTCTTTTATTTATGCACAAAAACATGCTAATTATTTATTTTTACACAATGCATGTCAAATGGTAATTATTATTATTATTTACATATATCTACATGTGTTTGGCAAAAGTTTTGTAGCTAAAATAAAAGAATAAAGAGTGATGAATAGGTATTCATCATTACTCGACATGTAAAGTATTGAATTTTATTTAAAACTAGTGTCACATACGAAAATCTTGAAGTGTATCATATTAATATATGTATTATTCGGCATATATTTATATATTTTTTATTTTTTCAGGCTGGGCCGGAGCGGTCCATGTCTAAATCTCCTAGCCCAAGCCCGACCCATGAGAGGGTTGGGCAGGCAGGCCTCCAGCCCGTTGGCCGAGTCTAATTTTCATCAATATATCCATCTAATATGTCATTCCAATGTCGTCAGAAATGGAGACTCATATGTCCTCCATACAGAACAGGAGGATTACACCAAATCTAAGGTTATTAAAATTACATATTCTGGATGGAGGGCATAGGAGTCTCCATTTCTAACGAAATTGGAATGTCATATTAGAGGGATATAGTGATGAAAATACACAGTGGGATTTTCCCAAAAACATAAAAAAACATAGCGAAAAATGAGCATGCAGTAGGCAGCTTACCTACTGCATGCAATAGGCTCCCTTTCCTCATCGGAAAATATGTGAGGAATGAATTCAACATTGGTCCTGTGATGAATAATTTTCTCTGAAATATTAATTTACACATGATGGCAAATTGATAGTTGTTTTTATAACTTTTCTCACTTTGCATTCCATAGTATTACATGTTTTCCATCTTAGTTTTCCATCTTAAGGGCTTCTTTATCATTCATACCTTTATATGTGATCCATCACATGCCATGTAAATTATTTGGAAGAATGTTTAACATTGTTGACATATAACATCCTCAAACAAGGACTTGTCAGAAGTAGCTCGTTGAAATAATCTCAATAAGCTCGAGAACACGAGATTTTGACATCAACTGCGTAAGTTACACATGTTTAAGAACACAGGTCTATTTGCAAAATTTAATTTGTGTTCTTATAAAAAAAAACTAGGAGATGGAACCATCATCAACTTCTTAATACCCTGTTAGACCCTTGGAAAGGATTGTTGGATATATAAATATGTGTGTGTGTGTGTGTGTGCGCGCGCGTGTGCGTGTGTGTGTATGTATGTATATACTTATCATTCGATATCTGAAAAAAGGTAATTGAGTTTGCATAAATGATCAGGACCTTGCATGCGATTAGGGTTGTGTACCTTGACCACTTTGGATATCATATAGTTATTGATAAAATAGAGTTACGGGGATTTTCGAGGCCCAAGAATTCTTTTGTTGTTTTTTATCCCCTGCATATCATCTCCTGTGATGAGTATATCATCAACATACGCCATAATGACAGTCGTACCTCTGGATGTTCTCTGTACAAAGAGAGAATGGTCTGCATTTGACCTTTTAAACCCCTGCTTCTAGCATTTTTTTCTAAATAAAATAATTGTCTAACGAATTTTTCGATTTCCTTTTATTCTTAAGTCCAATAAAATAGAGGGAGGGAGACGGAAAAGTCTATGTGCGATGAAATCAACGATGCATGCACAAGATAAAAGGCGTGCCTTGCTCCAGCAATCAACATGCAATATGATCCGTCCATAAATGTAAAGATAGAAAGTAAACTACCTATATGATACACAAAGAAACCTCCCTAAATAGTAACTTCTATTACAGTAAGAACAAGGTGCTAACTATCTAGAAACGAGACCAAGGTCTGGTCTTTGATGCCGCTTGGTGCCCGCCACAACGGGTCATGCTAGTGCTGAATGTGACCTCTCTCGATGCGTGGTCTCGAACCCATATAGTTAACTATTTATTTATTTGACTAAGTCCAACCGAGTCTATAGGAACATATATTCTATTAGGTATTTGGACCTAATCACTACCTATCTCAACTAGATAAAAGCCCAAGTCTGGGCCTCACGCATAGAAAACAAAATAAAATAAAGTTGAAAAGCTCAAATCCACGAGAAACAAAAAAAATAAAAGCGGTGAAAACGATGATAAAACCCTGGTGGGGTCCTCCGAGTGCACCGACATTCGGCAAAATAGACCCCGAATAATAGTGTCTAAAGTCTCTAAAAGTTATTACAAGCTTAAATAAATGTGAAATAAAATGTCTAAAAATAAAAACAGTCTTCTACTCCTCTTGCTCCTCCTAACTTCTCCCTCTTGCCGGTAGATGTAGAACACCCAGACTCCTCCTCGCTCGGGTACGTCGGCTCTCTGAAGATAGCCTCCCTTGCTCCGCGGGCCCTATGAAACAAGAAGAGTGTCAGAAATAGTTATGAAAAATATAAGCAAAGAAAAGAAAGAAAATAAAGAGAAAATATACACGGAAAGAAAAAAAAGGAAAACAGAATCCTAACTATCTAGTTGTGCTCCCCGACAAGGACACCACTCTTAAGACGGAAACGATGGTATGACGACCAATGAAACTCGTTGTCACATCAATGTCTTAGATACACATACACATCCATATACGTATACATATACATAAACATATACATAAACATACACATATGAATATAGATACATATACACATATACATGTATTAAGTATTATCATTACTTTTGCATCCAACATACTAGAAGATTAAGATAATTGAAGCACGTGCTCTCACATTTTTATCTCCTTTCGAGGTTCTGCAGAAGATATCTTAGCCAACTATAGGGTGATGATATCAACAATATGCCTTTCCAAAAGCATAGATTGATATTCTCCAATCTGTATATGTTTTCAAAATAGGATGACTAATTGTTAAAAAAAACATCCTATTACCTCCTTATTTATCATGTGTAAATATGTATTATTTCCTTTGAGAGATCATATACATTATGTATCCTCACATGTACATCAACTTGCTGACATAGTTGTCCATCAAAATGCACATACTTATGTACATATACATATACAAAAACACACACACATAAACATAGACATAATCATGCACATACGCATACACACATATACATACCCATATCCACACCCATACACACACATACACATATACATGTACATACACATGTCTTCAATCAAAAGATGATTGCAATCTCGTTACAATGTACAATAAAGACTGCATCTATTTCGGTCTCATCAAGATAACTCTCTAACTCAACTATTCAACAACTTGGAATCTGTATCCGAATGTATAGGAACTACATCAAGAGTATTAGCCGAACATCAATCTAGAAAGAAGATCACCATTTCTTCTAAACATGATATACATTCAAGAATGTTGGTATACCTTTGGAAATCATATGATTAATATTGTCACCCAATGATCAATGGAGAAATCTATAGATAAATCATGTGATTCGTCTACTCTAAAAGATGAAAATATAGTTATATCTCCAAGTAATTAACTGTATTTAATCATCTAAATTGCATCTTAACATTCATGCATGTGTAAACAACATCTTATTTTATCATTCATAATTGCATAAATAAGAAGCCAAAAATACTGTGTTCATTATTACCTATATATTCTAACAACTTCATCTATTTTTATTTATTTGTCACTAATCCCAAATCAAATAAAATCAAACCCATTGTGTATATATTGCCAATATTAATAAAGAAAAAATATCAAAAAATACTAACTTGTATATATGCTCAATAAACCCAAATCGTAGTTTTGAGACAAAAAACGCAAAGTCCAATATCTCTCACATACAATCTCCTATGAACCTCTACTCACTTTTGAATTAGTATGCATTCAGTTATCTACAAAACAAGATCAAATTCAAAAGAATCGGAGTGTTGGGACCCCGTTGTATACTATATACTTTATCTGATTTGACCATATTATTTTTCACACAAAAAAATCTTTTGATTTATTATTTTATTTAATTTCTTTGATTTTTATTTTTATAAAGTATGCAAAATTCCAAATAAAATTTAAATTAAAAATCAAAGAAAAAAAGTCACTTTGAGTCTGTATATAAGTCCATTGCATTTTATTTATATATCTGACACCCAAAATATATGGTATTTTATGTACTAAAGTACCACAAAAATAAATTTTGTACAGATGACTTATTTTGATTTTGGTTCCTTCATGAAAGTTGTAGATCTCGTCGAGGTGAACAACTTTTATGAAGACCACTTTTTAATTTGAAACCATTTTCTTTTTTTATTTTTAAATTATTTTAATTTTTAATTTTTGTGAGGTGACACGTGGCCGCTTCTGGAGCCACCACGTGCCTCCATCCATTTGTCCCCTCACCCGCCCTTCATTTGGGTTGTTGGATGAAGGGTGCTTCATCCAACACTATGGATTAACGATCTTTTTTTAAAAATTTAATTTTTAATTTTTATTTTCCATTTTATTTCTTTATCGCTGCATGGCACCCTCTATGTCCCTTCAATGAAAGGGGACCAGATGGTGGAGACTTTGTCTCCCACCTCCGATCCCTTTTCATGCAACCAAGCAACTTCCACAATCTCAGCCTCAACACACCACCCCACCACTCCTCCGCCTCTCCTCAACCGCCTCTGCTTCCTTTGGCCACACCCACAACCTCGGACATCCTCCATGTCACCCTCGAGTCATTGTGACTCTCGTTGAACTCTAACTGACCCCCATCAAAACCTCCTTCCAGGTCTTCGATGAACACCCTCTACCATCTTGTGAGTGAACATCTCGAGCTTCGCCTCTCCTTGGTGACAGCGAGGGAAGAGCACCATCGTCGAGTGACAACAAGGCCCTTTGCCAGCGTGATACAAGGTGGCCAATAATCACCTTGCAGTGCATCCTCTTTGAGCACCTGCCCAGCTCTGCCTAGCATCATCATTTGGGCGACGAATCGCAAAGCTCTGGCAAGGTCTTCAATCCCAGGCATCTGTTCCCCATCCTCGGGTGAACCATTTCCTCCTCCTCCTCCTCCTCCTCCTCCTTCTTTTGCTTTTTTTTCTTCTTCTTTCATGCTTCCTCTACTCCTCTCCTCGGTAAACCTTCACTCCCATCCATTGTTTGAGACACTACCCTATCCTCCATTGTCGCACTTCACATCACCAGTCCGCACTAACGAGCAGCTCCACCCCTCTTCACCAATGAGCTCCTCCACCAGCCCTCGACATACAACCACCATCCATTGTCTTGAATAAATGGATAGCATCAAGCCACGCCACTCCCCCGATCCTCAGCCTGAGGCAAGAGGATAGGGAGACCCTGAAGCGCCCTTCGCCAGTCATGTGTTGCGTGGAAAATTGCATAGAACACCCAGTGGGTGTAAAGCCTTGAACTTGGCATATCTCGGATCCTATATAATAAGATCCATCTCGTCAAGAGGAAACCAATGGAATTTGTTTCATATGAATCAGACTTCGTTCGATTTGTTATGATTTTCGGAAGATAGAGAAGTAAGGAGGTTTAAAATGTCATTAACCCGTAATGACTGTCATTAAGGCTAATTAATCATGATTAAAGAAACTAATGATACATTGAAAACCACTAATGACTATTAGCGAATATTAGTCAATAGTTAGCAAAAGACAAGCCTAAGACGTGAAAGTTAAATCGTGATTAGTGAAAGTTAATCACGATTAGTGCTAACTAAGCGTCATTAGCGAATCTAGAGTCTTCTGGTAAGCCCTGAGTTTTGGATAATTTTTTGTCCAAAACCATGGGTCACTAATCACGATTAAGGTCTAAACTATGGTTTTCTAACCATGGTTAGCGGTTTTCTGAAGCCTATAAAAAATAGCTCCCCTACCCATTCATTCTCTACGATTTCCACTACCACCACCACCCCAAGGACTACGGTCGAGAGATCAGGAGGAGGAGTGGGAGGCGAGGAAGGAGCACTAGCGAAGCGCTGCCGGGAGAACGAGGAGGAGGAAGGTACGATCCTCACTTAGTTGCTTTGCGATCTAGGTTTTCGATTCATGTTCAGTTTCCTTATTGTTTCCTTTCGGTGATTTTGTAGAGGAAACACTTTTTGTTTTTTTAGAAATATGTCCCAATATAAGGGGAAACTCTGCTGAAATTTTCCTAGAAATATCACCCCGTATAAGGGAAAACTTTGTTGAAATTTTCCTAGAAATATCACCTCCTATAAGGGGAAGCTTTGCTGAAATTTCATGGGAAAATATGGTCTTCGCGTTCTTCGTGTTCTTCGTGTGTTCTTCGCGTTCTTTGTGTTCTTCGTTCGTTCTTTGCGTTCTTGGCACATTCTTAACATTTTTAAAATGAAAATAAAATTCAATCGTTCAGGAGCTATCAATCATCCTTTTGAAAGAGAATCACGATAAAGCACTACATAAGAGAGAGAGCTCGATTAGGTAACGAAATCCTTCCTTTTTGCTGTTGGGTTTTCATATAAGATCATTGAGATTTCTGTATTTATACTCCTTACTACGAAGAACCCTAATTTGATTATTTTTGAGAAAGTATGAAAAGTTGCTTTGTGATTTCAACTAAAATAAGGTCTAAGCATCGAATGGATGCAGTGATTTGGAAAGTTAGAGTTTGGAAGTTAAAAGAGTATAAATTGAGTATATAAATATATGAATTAATATATGTGTAACTCTATACTCAGTATTTATGGTTACGTTAATCTAAGGCTTAACAGAGGAATTACATCATGGGAATTGATGTGTTTTGAGTTGGATCCTAAAAATAATTGTGTTACGTTAAGAAATGACTGGGAGTAGAACTACAGGTTGGGCATGCAACATGTAGGTTTGTCAAAAGGAACCCGTATTGGTGTTTCCCTACCTAGATGGTACACGGTTGCCCTGTTATGGTAAGTACGCACGAAATTAATGATTTGCAATGCGTGGTACCGGGAGCCAATATATTTGGGTTGAAGATGGAATATGTGGTCGTGCCATGTGGAGGCACGGATGGTTCAATAGCGGCTGGTTCACGATAACATGTATTTTAAGCGTCTAGGGTATATGATTAAATGTTAGCCTGAGGTTTAAGCAATTGAGTCCTTGAGGATGGTGTGCTCCTTTTGTTTGCCAGGTTGAGGGCTTGAGACCCTAGATAATGAAAGAAAAGGAATTTGTCAGGGTAGTATTGGAGGATTAGTTGAAGCGACGTGCGGCGGCATAAGCTTACCAGATCAACGCAATCTCCAATCCCGAAGTGCCTACAGCTTCGGAGTCCATACAGTGGTGAGATAATTCCCTGGACTAATCCCTGACGTGGAATAGAAAGGAATATGACTTAACTTAATGAAAAGGAATGAAACTTTTTGTGATAACAAGTTTTGAAAAATTACATAATTTGTTTGCTTTTATCTTCTTTGTTACTTAGCATTCGCTAATTATTATCCTATGATTTATGAAAAACCCAACAGGTGTTAGTGAGCCATCGAAAGGACTTTAGTAATCCAGCCAGCTTACATAGTAGACATCCAGCCAGCCACAGTATCTTTACTTTGTAAGGTAGTTAGTAATCTTTCTGTGTATTTCCTTCCAACTGATGTACATGTAAATGGTTGTAGTATGACAATGAATCATGTGAACTGTATTTTGTGAATGAAAAAGTGTTGAAATACTTTCTTCTAAGTATTTTTATTTGTAGTATGTTTCTGAATGTTAGTTGTGATTGCTGAATAAATTATTGTTGAGTAGCCAGATCCGGATATGGGAGGATCCGACGGCTCAAGAATCGGGGTCATGACAGTGGGTCTTGGTAATTGCACATATTTAGATATTCTAAATACATTTTAATAACATGCCCAAACATTGCACAAACAATAGTTTTTAAATTTAACAAAAAAACCAATTCAAATCTTACATTCAATGTAAAAACAATGAGTCCCGCGCATCTGAAACACGAACCTTGTTTACCTAGGATTGTGGATCTCATCCAAGACCTAGACCAAGGCTCTGATACTACTTGAAGGTTATGGACAAATCTTAAGCACATCACAAAAGCATGAAGATCGCATCATATGCGATCAAGAGCGACTAGTCGCACTAGTTGCTCGTGACAACAGAATTTAAAAAAATTTAAAGCGATGAAACCACATGATCTGAGAACACTTTACGAATCATTTCATCCAAACCACAAAGTAGATATATGAACACCTCTTGAAATGTGGTTGCGATCAAAGCCTCTAAACGAAGAGACCACTTGTCTCAAGTCCAACCTGATGAAGGAGACACTTGTGAGCATGTTGATGAGAAGTGTTCTTATCACAATCCAAGATGTGAATCCAAGCGACGGATCTCCTGATTTCGTCACATAAATTCGAGGTCTTCTTTGCATATCAGAACATCGAGGAAGACGAATATCCACGAGCGATTGAAGCGAATACAATAACAATTAATTAAATTAAAGTAAATATATTAAATAATCAATAATATAGTTATTTCGATCAAATCAAGAGGCAATAATGGATTAGGAAAGGAGGCAAGCTCCTTCTTAATGAGGGTGGACGACCATCATGAAATAGAACTAGGGTGGTCGTCCCCGCACCCCTCCCTTTAAGGAAGGAGCTTCTCTTTTTCCTATTACGCGAGATGTGAATCTCACATTATCCTTTAATTATTTACAATAACTTTTTATTGTGAATTATTTCACCAAAATAAATTCCAAATTATTTGTGAAATATCAACCGTGCCATTGAAAATTTGTGAATCATATTCACGTCCCAACGTAAAATGTAAATTATATTTTCAATTAATTATTCAACGTGAATCCAATTCACATCAATATTTAAATTGTAAATGTCATTTACAAATAACTCTCTCTTATATATTCTAAATCACATTTATAATATATATATATATATATATATATATAATTGATAAGAACAGTACTATCGAGATTATACATATCCGTGATAATTAAATCACATTTAATTATATTGGATCATCATTCTCATGCATCTAAATAATATGAATCAAATTAACATTATTCATGATAATTGAATATCATTTAATTGTCCATGTCTCAATACTCTGATATACATTTATCATTGGAATTATTCTTGAACCCTTTCAATAATAGTGTGCTTTCTTCGCGGATACTTGGAGATAAGGACATGACGATTGTACGTTCCATGTATAGTGACTTGGATATTGGGATATCATCTCATATCTAGATCACGTGGACCTCTCATAGATGCCTGATTAAATCAAGGTCGTAGACATAATCTTCTCATTGCATTTGAATCTCATTCAGATCAATGTTCAACATTTGGACTAAACTCATATCACTTCTCAACTAAGAGGAGTCACTAAAATCCAGACATGTTTCATCACTCCGCGGAATAGAAGCGTCATGGTTATATAATCATTTATTGATCACGTCACCCTCAAGTATTCCTAATACTCGTACATCCTACATACATGAAGACCTAGAATAAACCCGAAGATATAGATCAATTTTACACTGTCATCCTCAGAGTTTTATCACTAAGTTTCTCATTCAATCATTGGGAGTTGGTATTGATCATATGCTTTCCAAAAGCATATATCATAACTACAAATTCTTTTCATGCTTCCAAAGCAAGACAACCATGCATGGAATTTGATCGATCCCAATACCTCATGAGTGAGCTTATGTATTTCGATTCATAAGTGAACCAATGTGGTCTCTTTGAGAGATCGTATTACTCATATGCCCTTGTATGCATAGACCTTGATTAGGCCATCAACCTATTGGTCTG
Organism: Ottelia alismoides; assembly: GCA_037367405.1. Lineage (NCBI taxonomy): Eukaryota > Viridiplantae > Streptophyta > Magnoliopsida > Alismatales > Hydrocharitaceae > Ottelia > Ottelia alismoides. Next base: position 549,171 of record JAZKJV010001035.1, on the reverse strand, counting down.
CTAATTGTACATACTCAGACATATAGCAATACATCTGTCTTCGGTTAGAGGATGCATGCCTATGTCGTGGCAGTATATGACATAGGTCTTGGTTATCTCGATCTCACTAAGTCAATTCGTTGATTTAGCTTATCTGACTCCTCTGAATCTCTATTCCTATGCAGAGGACCTGCATCAAGAGGTCGGCCAGATATCGGCATTTAGAGAAGGATTGTCATCTCCTTCTCATGCTAGAGATCATCTCTTAATAATCATTTGACGGTGCTTGATGAATCCTCAATCAAACTCCTTAGATATTCATCCAAGCACCGCGCTCTATGATTCAACCATTGAGTCAACAACTGTGCGATCATTAAGATGGCCATGGTACATAAGCCTAATTGTACTAAGGACCTTATAATGCATTCATTCATTTAGTCTCAGACATGAATTAAATAAATCAATAACTTTTATTGATATATGAAGGAAAAAAGGAGTATGCTCCATGGGTGTAGCCAACTTACATGTTTCCACCCCCTTTCCCTTGTACCTTTTTATTTTTATGAAATAAAACCTGTTGCAATTTAGATCGCAATATGTCACCATGGTGTCATTCAAAATTCAACTTAGTTCGAGACTTCTATCCCCTCCATCAAGAGTGTCAAATTTTAACGGTCTTAGAATTGCTGAAATTGCCCCCTTCAGATGGAAGGCATACGAGTCTCTATTTCTGACGAAATTGGAATGACATGTTAGGAGGATATAGTGATGAATACACATATTTTCATTTTCCAAAAAAAATTTAAAAATAATGAGGGGAAAATGGGGGTGGGTGTAGCCCCTTGGCTACACCCAGGGTGTAGCCCCATTTAACCCATTTATCAAAGAATACAATAATATTTATCGTAGAAATGGTTCGCCTCGAGCTCACACGGCTAACAACATTTACGTGGCGTCACGCCAGCTGTTGATCAGCGCCTCCGTGGGTAAATGGCAAAGTACACTCCACATTTTTATAATATCCTATTAGTCCTGAAAATATTTTAGATAGAGTTAAATTTTGTGTAAAAACTACAATACCCCCCTTGACATACAAATATTGTAGTGGGCCCCTTACCATCTCACCTCACATGGTCCCCCATGTGAGGTGGGTAACTTTTGCTCGCCGACTTCCTTTATTTAGTTTTGGTATTTAAAATTGTAATATAAGTGTAAAACTTTTATGTATTTTGCACGAAACACCTCAAAATTTATCTTAATTGCAAAGTATCCCTACTAACATTGTATTTTATTTCCTATATTTATAATTTTATAAATTAGTTCTTGTGCCTAAAAATTTACAGGAAAGTTATCGTAGATGCGTGATATTATGTTGATGCACATCATGATTTTTGTTTAGGCATTTTAAGTAATTTCCATTTATTAAAAATTGGATACGAGTGAAACATCCACTGTCTAGATATAAAAATACAAAAAATATAAAACTAACCTTAAAAAATCCAAAAAATACAATATATTACTATATATTATAACTTCAGATCAAAAATCGTAGAAAATATATAAGAAAAACACTAAAAATTACAAAATCATATAAACCCTATAAAAATCAATAAAATTTTCTAAAAAATCTCAAAAAATAATTTTCTATTTTCTATTATATATTATATATTAAAAATAATTTTGGAAAATTTTGAATATATTACATATTTTTAAAACCCCAAAACAAGTCAGACTCTATAAACCTCCTATTTTTTCATTTTTAATACATTAAAAATAATAAAAATTAGCAAAAAATATAAAATCATAAAACATAGAAAAATACTAAAAATACAATAATATTTTATTCTTTAACATTTTACTCTCTATATATAAATTATATAGGGATAAATGGGGTTGCCCCTAGTGGGAGCTAACTTGGCTCCCCCGCCCCTTTTTCCCCCATTTTTTTTATTTTTTTGAAAATTTCTATCGTGAAATTCATCACTATCCCTATATTATGCTATTCAAATTTCGTGCGAAACAGAGACTCCTACAGCCTCCATCCAGACAGTCATTTTTTAATGGTCTCAAGATTTTTTAAATCGACCCCGTCTATATGGAGGTCGTAGGAGTCTCTGTTTCGCATGAAATTTGAATGACATAATATAGAGATTTAATAATGAATTTATACGATTTTACTTTTCAAAAAAAAAATAAAAAATGTGAAAAATGAGGTGGGAGAGCTAAGTTAGCTCCCCCTAGGGGGCACACACATTTTTCCCAATTATATAACCTATATATACTATAATACTTATATATTCTATATTATTATTGTTGTTAATTACAAATACCTAATATATATTTAAAACCTTAAAAAATTAAAAGGATTATTTCTATATATGTATTTCCCTATATATATTTATTATATATCCTTATATATTACTTGTAGTATCTATATTACTAATTTTATCATATATAAATAAATATTATCTTTAAAAACAAAAAGAAAGTAAAAATTTAAAAAATTAAAAAATAAAAAAAATTAAAACTTCAAAAATTTAAAAATTTAAAATATAAAATAATTAAAATTTTATAAAAGTTAAATATAATTAAAAAGCCACAAAATAAGAAAATAGTTGAAAAGTACAAAAATAATTAGTATTGATTTCCATTAATTAATAATAATTATACTAATACAGTTTGCTCCCTGTGGTTCGACCCCTACACTTTGTCACTATAAACACATTTGTTGGGTATAATAAATTTTTCATCGCATCTTACTTATTATTTTATCTATATTATGGGTTGATAGTTGTCTTAGCTTGATTGGTGATGTGTCGAAAGCCGAGAGAGGGTCGATAAAATGATTGTCAGATTTGATTTGTCGGACACCACAAGCTCCTCCAAGATCGGACGTTAGACACCTCCCGTCGATTGACTAAACATCCGGGTTAGCTTAGTACATTTGTGCCCTAAAAATGGAGCAATGGCAAATGTTGGAGAGGTGGATGGAGTTGACCATCACATGTTGATCATCGTCACCACTCCAGAATCGTCACCGTTATGTCATTGCACTAGTTGAAGTGTGAGGGAGGAGGAGGAGGAAGGGTTGGGTGACGTTGAGGAAGGGAGAGGGAAGTCAAGGGATCGTCCTATTAGTGGGATGGAGAGGGGAAGGGAGTTTGCGCAAGGGATTTTGGGGGAGGGGACGTTGGTTATTATTTTTTATTTTTTATATTCACATTTCTACATTTAATGAAACACTCAAATCATCGCAATCGACATCATGGGTCCCCAATTTGGGCCTGTAATGATCTGCTTCGATTGTCTCAGATTGCCGATAAATATAAGTCCAATATCTATATTTTTCCGACATTGGATGAGTCCATAAATCGCATATGATTCCAATTTTCTCATTAAAATTTGCGATTAAAACTAGTCGAAGTACCTCAGATCGATGAACAATTGATTCCACTGGTTCTGCTTCGTCGAGACAGAGCAAGTGATGATCTCTATACCGCTTCATTGCCCGATGCGATTGGCTTTGTTCAATCACCTCTGGACGAGACCCAATCCGCAATCTCCAGATTTATCGGAGCTCGCTTGATATTGATCGGATTTTTATCGGGTTACACAGACCCAAGTTGGTTCGGATTTGACTCGAGCGTTACAACCGAAGATGTCGCATCGTGAAGCCAAGCACTCTATCCCAAAGATCTCACCACAGGGGAGTCGTTCATTGTATCTGTGAGGTATGAATCTCCCCTCCTTGTTGTCATTTTTGTATATCGTTTTCGACGGTTCAGATTTCATTTGTATCGCTAGATCATTGTGTCATTCTTTACATGGAGTCGCGGTGAAATCATATATACAAGCATTTTGTATCATGCACGCATGCCTTTTCTGTTGTGCATCTGAGCCTCATACCCATCCCTAATCGGTCCCCTGGTTTTCTTGGGCTGATCTTTATTGTGGGATGTGGCTTCTTTAATGGAAGAAAAATAGTGGACTTCTTACATGGTTAGATCTGTTGGCGCCGATGGTTCCAGTCAATTCTATTATTGTTATGTATGGAGATTTTTTCTTGCTTCTACTGTTGACCTTCAACTGGTGATTATTATTAGACTCCATAGAATTTCTGTGGATTTAATTTTTTCCTGTAAATAGATAGCTGGTAGAAATTATAACTCTACATGCAGTTTGACATTACTCTAATGTGATAATGAAAAGACCATGTTATATCATCCAACTCTAATGTGATGAAGATATATACTGCTTGCAACTCCAGAAATGACATGGTGTTTTCGTTATCACATTAGAGTAATGTATAGGTCTACAAAAAGATCCTAATCACACTTGAGAGCACGTACATGCAGAAGAGACAGGACATTCACATGTATCAATTGAGCAAGGAGGCCTACGATATGCGACAAGGAGAAATGTTAGTAGTTGGTTACAACGTAAAGCAAATTAGGAGGACAATGATCATCATTATGATAATATATGGACGGGTCCTCCTTATCAAAAAAACAATATTAGGATGAAATCTAGAGGCAAATGGTCTTTATTTTCTTGGTGGTCTTAGCACTGTGTTTGAAGCAACTAGCAGTCAACTTTTGACTGCAGCATCAGGATCCGATATTGAGGAGGTGTATTGTGCAATTGAATATGGAGAACAACAACGTGCAACTATGAAGGATGAACATGTTGCATTCTTTGAGAGGTCCGCTATACTTAACAAAGGAAGAAAGAGTGGATACTAGAAAGATATTAAGCGTGGGAACTATAAAAAACTGATCATGTGGGAATTGCGTCCTGAGAAAAAGCTGAATAAATAAAAGATACATGTTGTTAAGGTTGATGTCTACGAGAGATTAACGAATGATTAACTCAGAGATCTACACATGTATGTTAGGAAGATATCAATTTCTACGAAGTCGTGAGTGAAACATATATTGCAAATACTGTTATGGATGCTCAAAAAAGGTTAACATTTATTTAGTGATATTTATATATTATCTATAGTGGTGTCTCTGATCATATGACCGATTATCCTAAAATATTTCTCAACTATAAACTTGCTTATGGAAGAGAATGTGTTAATCTGGTTGATGGATCAATTGTCATTGTTGCAGGAATATGGAGTATAATGGGGAATATAACTATTATTGACAAAGTTCTTTCAAAGGATGATGTTCATGTTTTTGATTTTCTAATTGGCTTGCTATTTTGTGTACCACATTGTCAAATAAGGTCTAAGTTGACGGTTGATATTTGATGCTCACTCTTGTGCCTTACAAGACTTGGGGATGGGGAAGCATATTGCGATTGCTTTAGTTGTTGCTGATATCTATTGTATTCATGCTCGTGTTATCTACATGTGGATTGTTCCAATAGTTGACGATGGAGAAAATGATCTCCAAACTCAGGCAATGACATGAGCGACTTGGTCACCTTGTTTTTTCTATCCTTCACTGATTATTCCCTAATGTAATAAAGTTGAAATTGGGATTCATTTTTGTGAAGTGTGCTAGTTATCTAAGCACGCTAGAATGGTTCATCATGCTTCAAGTAATGCAAGTAACTCTATAGTTTAAATTGCTCACTATGATGTTTGCGACCCTTCAAGTGTAAAGAGCTTGAGTGCCCATATTTACTTTATTACTTTCAGTTATTCAAGAAATACCTACATGTACCTGTAGAAAAATATAATTGAAATTCATGATGTTGTCAAAAAATATATGGGGTAAATGAGGTTGCCCCTGAGGAGCTAACTTGGCTCCCCCACCCAATTTTTTCTATTTTTTTTATTTTTTTAAAAAATGCTTTTGTGGATTTTCATCACTATATCATATATTATGTCATTCAAGTTTGTACCAAATAGAAACTCCCACGGCCTCCATCCAAATGAGGTTGATTTCAACGATTCCGTGATCATTAACAAATGTATATCTGGATGGAGGCCATGGGAGTCTATGTTTTGCAAGAAATTTGAATGATATAATATATAGGCATAGTGATGAAAATCCATGGAAGTACTTTTCAAAAGGGGGTGGGATTGGGTGGGGGAGCCGAGTTAGCCCCTCCCCACCCCCTCCATGGGGCAGCCCCACTTTACTCATATATATGTGAAAATGAGAAGTTGTATTCCACCGTAGCCCTGGAGCTTTCCTATATAAGAGAAAAGCTTTGAGGGAAAAATTACATAAAGTAGATCTAAGAAATAAAAAACTACAGAATAAGATAAGGAGATATTAATATCTCAACACCCCGCCTCAAGTTGGAGCATACATGTCTACCATGAACAGCTTGGAACAACAACGTGGAAAGGACATCTTGCAAGAGCTTTGGTAAACATATCCGCGATTTGGTTGCCTGAAGCAACATGAGAGGTAGAATTAAGACCCTTCTGCATTAGATCATGAGTGTAATGGTAGTCCAATTCAATGTGCTTTGTCCTTTCATGGAAGGTTGGATTATTAGCTATGAATAAAGCAGCTTGATTATCACATTTGAGATGCATGGGAAGATGCACCTCAATAGCAAGGTCAGTCAGGACAGACTTGACCCACAGCGTTTCCATGCTCCCCTAGGCCATGGCCCTATACTCTGATTCAACGATAGATATAACCACAACTGTTTGTTTCTTACTCTTCTATGAAACTAACGAGCTACCAACAAGCACCACGAAGCCTGAGGTGGACTTCCTGTCCTTGGGGCACTTGGCATAGTCTGCATCCGCACATCCAGTGATTGTGAGAGGCGTGTCTCTTTTGAGTTGAAGTCCTACACCTGGAGAAGACTTCAAATACCTCAAAATCATGTTAACTACATCCATATGAACCTACCTAGGTTGCTACATAAACTGATTGACTCTGCTAATAACAAATGATATATCAGGCCTGGTGATAGTGACATATAACAACTTCCCTACCAGCTCTCTGTATCGTCTCTTATCCACCTCCTCGGAGTCATCATCATAGAGCCTAGCATTAGGATCCATTGGAGTAGTAGCAGGTCTACATCTTGTCATACTCATCTCAGATAGGAGATCAATGACATATTTTTTTACGTCATTACCATACCATGTTGATTTCTTGCAAATTCTAGGCCAAGAAAGTAACGTAGCTTGCCAAGGTCCTTGGCCGCAAACTGTTGTCCAATAAAATCCTTAGCGTACTGAATACCCTTTTCATCACTGCCTATAACAATAATGTCATCAACATAGACTAGAATATCAATTGTACCTCTCCGAGTTCTCCTAACAAAAACAGAAGGATCTACAGTAGATCTGACAAACCCCTATAGTTAAATCAACTATGAGAGCTTCTAAAACTAAGCCCTCAGACTCTTATTAAGACCATATATCACCTTGTGAAGTCTGAACACCATATATGACTCCCCCTCAACAACAAACCCTGGTGGCTGCTACATGTAGACTTCCTCCTGCAAGTCCCCATAAAAAAGTGCATTCTTGACATCTAATTGGAAAAGAGGCTAGTCACGTACCACGACAACGTCAATAAAAATATGCAGCGTAAAGTGATGAGCAGCATGGGAAAGGGTATCCTGATAATCCACCTCATAGATTTTTGTGAACCCACGAGCAACCAGTCTGGCCTTATACCTGTCCACAGTACCATCCGCGTGGTGTTTAACTATAAACATCCATTTTCTGCTAACAACAGATGCACTAGGAGGATCCTGAACAACACTCCACGTACCACGAGACTGCAATGTTTCCATTTCCTCCTCCATAGCAAGATGCCACTGACTGCTCTACAATGCCTCCTGACAGGACCGTGGTATCTCCACAGCCGATATACCTATAATAAACCTATGAAAGTCCTCTGAGAGTTGTGCCAGTGAAACATGGGAAGTAATAGGATACATAGTGCATGGCGCCTCTTCTTCTTTAAGGCAATAGGCACATCAAGGTTCTCATCTTCCTCAATATCTGAGCATGGATCATCTAAGACATCCTGCACCTCAAACTGCACATGCAAATCACCAGTACCATTAGTGGAACTCAAATGTTTAGAACATACATGAGGAGTGTTGGATGATGGAGCAGGCACATGAGCATGAGATCGGCACTGGTAAAACTGCACAAAGAAAGTAGACATGGCAGGTGATTGAGGTGGGGGTGGAGGAGGCGATGGAGGCAGTGGTATAGGTAGTGGTGTAGGTGGCCATATACCTCTTTTACATTCTCCGAGCGAATGAGAATGTCACCTGTAGGAGAGAAATATATAATAGACTCAAAGAAAGTGACATCAGCACTAACATAATACCTTCGTCGAACAGGGTCAAAGCAACGATATCCCTTTTGAGTCCTGGAATACCCAACAAAAACACACTTGACAGCTCTAGGAGATATCTTATCAAGACCCTGAGACATTTGATGAATAACTGCCCCAAAAATACAAGGCGTAAGAAAGAAAAGATTCGTCGTGAGAAACATAATCGAAAATGAGATCTTCTCCCCCGGAATCGAAGAGGGCATGCGATTCACCAGGTAGCAAGTGGTGAGAACCGCATCTCGAGGAGCACAACTCTAGATCAAGAGAGTCTTGGTGACATACAAAAGGTGGTGATGTTTTAGTTTGGCAACCCCATTCTATTGAGACGTATAAGCACAAGATGTTTGATGCATAATACCAAAGGTTCTAAGAAACTGAGAGAGTTGAGTACTATAAAATTCTAATGTATTATCTGAACGAATATACTTGACATTTGCAGAGAAAACATTCCTTATTTCATTAATAAAAGACTAAATAACATGATCGACATCGGACTTGTTCTTAAGAAGAAAGACCTATGACAATCTTGAAAACTCATTGACATCGACAAGATAGAACCTATGCTCCTGATGGTATGGGACATGACTTTGACCCCAAATATTAAAATGAATAAACTCAAAAAGACTATGACTACTTCGATCCTGACGACTCTAGAATATAGATCAATGATGCTTCTTAAGCTGGCAGGCCTCGCACTAAAAAGTAGAGCGCAGAGAAATCTGTGGAAGAACATGACACAACTTTTGCAGAGGAAGATGACCAAATTGAAGATGCAGCACATAGGGAGAAATAGATCTAGTATGAAGAGAAGAAGCACCATCATATACCATTATATAGAGATCTCCTTGCTCACGACCAAATCCAATCACCCTGCCTGTAAGAATGACTTGAAACACAAGAGCGGAAGGATCAAATATGGTACGACAATGTAAATCCTTGGTGGTTTGACTAATTGACAGTAAATTTGTAGAAAATTCAGGAACGTAAAGAACAGTCTAAAGACACATTGCGGGAATTAACTGCACCTCCCCCTGACCAGTGACGAGAGAATGTGTCCCAAATGCTATTACCACCGATCTCCCTGATTGAGTCGGACTGTAAGTAGTAAACCGACCTCTGTCACCACAAAGATGATGAGATGCTCCTAAATCCATAATCCATTCTGACAAATCTTCCCTATAACAACTAGTAAGAGCATATGCTATACCTGATGTGGACGTTAATGCTGAAGAAGCTACCTTCGAGGATCCTGAAGGAGAACTGGTTGATCCAGGAGCAGGCATAATCTCTCTGAGCCATGTTACAAGTTCATCGAACCTCTGATTAGATACATGTGATGGACTACCAACCTATTGAGTCTGCTCTGCAAAATGTGCTGAAGCGGGAAACCCATGCCTAGAGTAGCATGTTTCCTTAGAGTGACCTGACCTATGGAAGTAGGTGCATGGTTGACTGGGTCGACTACACCCTCCCCTTCAATGGTTACCACAAACACGATACCGCATTGGGCCCCCCTACCACAAGATGCAGCCATAGCTGAAGAGGTCTTAGATTGCTGAGTACCACCAGGAAATATAGAGAGCCTGATTAATCTGTGATATTCCTCCTCCATTGGAGGTTTGGTGGCATCCATGAGAATCTATTCTCGAACAGCACCATATTCAGGATTAAGGGCTGCTAGGAAAACTCCAGTCAATATCGAATCTCTTTATGCCTTGAGATGCTCTGGTGTAGCAATCAAGGGAATAAAATCATGCAGCTTCTCAAACATACCCCTCAGAGAGGTGTAAATGGTATGAAGAGGATGATCATTATGCTTCTACGTGAAAATATCATGTTGAAGTTGTAGTATCTTCGAATCATTTTTCGCCGGGGAAGATGTAGTGTCGAGAATGTCCTACACAACCTTTGTAGTAGACTGACTCAGAATATCATTGGATATATCCATTGACACAGTGCCAGATAGGCACACATACACACACGCACAATTGTCGTCTGCCTCCCATGAGGCATTCACCCCAGTCTTGTCGCTTGGATCCTCCCGCGTGAGGATATGCTTCTTGTCATTACATCACATCAGGCTCATGAACTGCATGGCCCATAGCTCATAATTTGTTCCATCCATCTTTACGATAGGTGCTGGACCTTTGAAGGCACACATGGATGAAACACGTGCTTTGTTGTCAGACATGACAATAACAATCTCCAAGACTGAGCCTACAAACAAAAATACTTTCGTCTACACTAACATATGAGAAGATGGTTGTGGGTGTAGACTCATACCACAACCTCTTCCATCCGTTGAGGAATATTTGGGATAACTAGGGTGTCTTTATATGATCAAATCACCCTAGAACCCCAAGTCTCGACCTAACAAGCGATGGAGCGTGGAAGACACCAAGTGCCGTGAGAGGAGAGGTGATGGACTTAGGGATCCACCATAGGTGCAACTGCAGTGGTAGTTACCAATCCGGAGGTGGCGGCTGCTGCTGTAGTTGCTGCAACGGTTGTGAAGGAAGGCTGGCGGCGACTGGATGCTCATGAACAGAGGGCAACGATGTCGGAGGGAGGGTCAGGGACAACCGAATGCGTAGGGTGCAAGGGTTTTGGTGGGGAGGGGTATCTAGCGAACAAGCTCCGATTTAGGATCGTCGCTTTAATACCATGTGGAAAGATGTGTGACGCTCGAGGATCTAGGTACCCATTTACACGGCATTCGCAGTATTACATTCAACAATGATTGCATTAGATAACATAAATTTGTGGGAAAATTTTCCGTGTCTCGCATTTGACATTCATGTATGATGTAACCGAAAATCGGTGGTCTTAAGTTCCACACAAGGCAGGAACTCAATCGCTGAACCGACCACTCAGAAATCCGGATTACAATCAACAATGAACCCACAATATAAATCAAGCAATAAGAAATAAAGGTGGAGTCAAATTTATTTTAACTCTACAAGAAATGTGTATAGTGCAAGTATGTGTAGAGTGTCGAACTCAGGGAGCAAGCAGGATAAATCAAGCAAATTGTGCAAAATGTGAGTGTAATCAAGTAACTACAAGTATGCAAAAATTTTTTGTGGGTTTTTGATTTTTTTAATTTTTTTGTTTTATATTTTTGTATTTTGAATTTTAATTTACTGATTTTATATTTTCTTTTTATATTATATATATATTTAAACAAATATAAATAGAATATACACAAAATAAGAAAAGAAGATAATAGGGTATTGATAACCGCAAATTATCGAGGGTCTAAATATGTCGCTGTGGCGACCCACAATAAAATGCGATTAATCAACAATGAACCCACAATCAAAGATCAATCAATGAAAAATAAGTGTGGAGTCAAATTTATTTTTAACTCTGCACAAATGGTGTATAGTGTCAAGTATGCAGAGAGTTCGAACACAGGGAGCAAGCAGTGTAGCTCAAGCAAATGTATGCAAGTGTGTGAGTGTGTGAAGTGTCTACACTAAGCAAGCAAAGGAATTTTTGTGGGTTTTTAATTTTTAATATTTTTTCTTCTTTTATTTAATTTTTAATTTTGTATTTTGATTTTTAAATTTTCTGATTTTTATATTTTATATTTTATATTTTTTTATTTCTTTTTTCAATATTGGAAAGTAAAGGCAATATAATAAAAGGCAAGCTAAAAGATTTATAAAAAGGTGCAAAAATACTCAAAAATTCAGAAATAAAATGTTTTTGGTATTTTTAAGGTTTTCTACTGTTTTTGTGATTTTTGAGGGTTTTTCAAGATGTTTTTGGGATTTTTAAACACTGAAATAAGGCAAAACAGTGGAAATAGGGCTGGCTGGGAATAAAATGTAATTTAAAAATAGCAACCAGTACTAAAAATATTTCACACTATTTTTCTGATAAAGAGAATAAAATAAGGGATAAACAGAAGCTGAGTTTATATTTTTTGGATTTTTCTACTATTTTATATATATATTTTTGAAGTTTTTAAGTGTTTTTAGATTTTTAGTGTTTTTCTTTTGAAATTTTTAATGATTTTTGGGCTGACACTAAAATAGGATAAAATAGACAATATATGAATTTTTGGGAATTTTTGGAGGTGTTTTGATATTTTTTTTGGTATTTTCTAAGGTAGACAGTACACAAAAAGGAAGTTTTTGATTTTTAATAAATATGAAAATAAAATAAAATCAAAAACTAAATATGTGGCGTGAAAGTACACCTATCCAGGAGCTTAAGTCTATTTTTGTGGAATTTTTGGGCTTGAAATGATCATTCAAATAAATACAATAAGCAACCAATTAACAATCAGGCCTGGCAGGGGCATAAATGCAATTTACAAAACTTCCAGGGACAAACATGCAATTTTCCACAAAAATATATAACTGAATATTCAATTTCTGGAACCAAAATGTAAATACAAAAGCCGCCTGGGTACGCTCACAAATTACCCACCAGGGCGCGTGACTTGCACGCGCCTGGGAGGGACTGGAATGCAATATCAGAAAACCCTGGGGGTCTACTCGCAATTTATCCAAAAAGTTTACACTTAATACAAAAGTTTACGGACTGAAATGAAATACCCAAATATTCGAGGGGCCCTCTGCAAAATGCCCCCACCTCACGTATACAGGTCACGTGAGGTGACGTGGCCGAGGACTCAGATGCAAATAAGAGAAGTTCGGGGGTCTCTATGCAAATATTACAAACTTTTTACGCTACAGACGAAAGTTTAAAAACTAACTATTAAATACAAAAATGGCGAGGGTTGAGATGCAAAATACCCTCGCCCGGGCGCTCTGATGAAGACGCGTGACACACATCCAACGGCTGGGCGACGGGGCGCGATCCAGCGGCTGGAGGCGGTCCACTTATCCACGTGGCGTGTCCTGGGCGCGCGATGACGGTTGGCTTGTGCGGCGTGGATTAGATCTCCTTCGACGATCGGACGGTGGGCACGTGGGGAGATCTAACGGCTACTGCTTGATCTGGAGCTACGGCTCGATCCAACGGCTGGGAGGCGATGAGGAAGAACAGCGAAGAACGCCGGCGAGGCGAACTTCGCCGCTCCAGATCTTCGTCCTCCGACGAAGTTAGGGCTCCAAAATGGAGCTGCAGACTCCTGGGGTCGTCTTCTACGTCCTGGGGGCTTCAAAAGTGCACGGCGATGGCCGTGCTGCTCGCAGACGATCGGCGGAGCTGGAGAGCTCGGCTGAGCTCCGGCGAGCTGCAAAATCGCGCCCAGGCGCGAGTCAATGCTCTTTGACCCTGCAAAAAGAGTTAGAAGGTCCAGGGCAAAGTGCCTGGACCTTGGGTGGACCTAAACTATGCGCGAGGGGGAGTGGTCGACGGTGGCCGGAGGTGCGCTCCGGCGAGGATGCGTGAATGGACGAAACGGTTGATGAAACTCACAATTTTTTTGGGGTTTTTGATCTTTAAGCTAACAGGAATAAGATGCGAGAAAGAAATAGCGGGGTGGTAGCCCTCAATGGCCGGAACCAGAGGATGAAGGGTACCTCGACGCCGGCGGTTGGCGGAGGTGCTGGAGTCGTCCTCGACCTCGTTCGCCCTAGCTGAGAAGCTCGCGGCGGAGCTGTCACCTCCGGCAAGGCTCAGAGCGCTGGAGAGGCGGAGAGGGGTGGACCAAGGGGACTCAATTCGAAAAGGAAGGAAGAGGGTCGGTTATATGTGGTTTGACCCGAGGTGGAAGAGGTCCAAAGACCAAGATTTCTGGAGCGATTCAGTGATCCATACCCCCATGTAATCACTTGGCGGGCAAGAGGGATGAACGAGGAAGGATTTTGCAGAAGGAATCGAGTCGAAAGGATGCAAGTTCGCTCCTCGAAAAAATGGTGAACATGGGGTCAACAGTGGGTCTGACAAGGGCTACAGGGTATAGGTCACCTAGTTGACCGAAGTCAACTAGGGTTTGCACCTGGTTGGTCCACGTGGACCAACCAGGAAAAACCCTGGAAAAATTATTTGTTAATTCAATTTAAAATACTAAATGGCCGAATTAAATAAAAGTTATAAAATAAAAAATGTTCAAAAGTTTATGTAGTATTTAATTCTGATTTTTATTTGTTTTTATGACTTGTATTTTATAAGTTACCTTTTTAACCCTATATAGGTATAATACCTATGTATTTTGATATTCTTATTTTTATTTTGGTATTTTATTTTTATTATTTTTGTTTAGTATTTTATAACATTATAACATACTTTTATATACCTAAATATATTTTTATTTTATTTTTCTGAGTTGTTTTGTGTGTTTAATAAAATCTAAAAGTATTCTATACAGGTATAAGTATATGCAATATACCTATGTATGCTTTATACAGGTAATTTTAGTTTCATTTTTCTTTTCATTTTATTTCAATTCTAATGCACATATATAGTATAAGTAATATTTACAAAATTATAAAAAATATAAAAATGAATAAATAATGAATAAAGAATAAATTGAATATTTTATTCAGTATAGCTATACAAGAGGGGTCCAAAACTCAACTTTCAAACCGTAGCTCCGCCAAATGCGAAACCACCGCCATTGGATAGATTATTTTATTCTATATACAATTAAAGGTGAGTTTGATGCATTTGGAGTTGTCGTTTGTGAGATACGGGTCTGGGAAGTTGGGATTTTGGATTCTTATTCAGACCATATCTTTTCATCTGTACATTCTTTTTTCTGTGAAATCAATTTTGTCTTTTTCTTTATGAAATTATCTACAACTTTCATGTACAAAGTTTCTTTATTTGATGTGTAAAAAGTGGAACCAAAAATAGATCCTAAAATGAATAAAGAATGAATAACAAGTATAGGTATTTTGACTGTGTTTTTGGCCTTATCTCCCCCTACTTTATTCCTTGTCGACCTATTCATCAAGATGCCTAGGTCTCGGGGGTTTTGGGTCATAAAATATTTACAATATTTTATCCTTTTTCTTTATTTATTCTATAATTTTGGCCTTAATTACAGTAATTTATACACTATCTGAATGCACATGCATGGATGCTAAGATGATGGTTTTAATGCTATTTACAGGCATTTGCTAGGGTTTTTGGTGCCAAAATGATAGAGTAAAGATGATGAAATGTGGATTCATCATCCCCCTATACTTTACCTTTGCTAGTCCCTAGCAAACACTTATGCAATAAGTGCAAAAAGAAAAGGAAAGAAAAGAAAAAGAAGAACTTGGATTTTATTTGATTATCAAACTTGTCTTCGCAAAATCAAAGTTTGGAGCTTAAGTTGGACCTTTGGAAGTTTAGTGCGGGCGGAACCTTAATGAGAACCGTGTTTGAAATCCAACAGTCCTTGAGACTCCCAAAACTCTGTTCAAGTCTCCTCAATAGCCAGGTCAGAAATATTCCAACTCATACGCAAACTTTTACGACTATGAATCTGACTTGTACAGTGTAAGTGATAGTGGCTCTCCCCAACTAGAATGACAAAGAAACTGACTTCTCCAGTACGACAACCCAATGATTCCCCAATCCAGCAACTCCATCCTCGAGGAGCGGGGTATTCCCTTCTAAGTTCAAGTGGCAACCAGCTCAAGAGGAGGGGGTGAAGAGAAGAATGGACGGTAGCCAGTGTAGCTACCTATCCTTGGATGCAAGACCAGTGTAGTCAAGTCATCCTGCTGCAGGCTCACATGATATGACTTTGGAACTCAAGCTTGCTTATTGACTTTGTACATACTTGCAGGCTTTTTATTTTTGTACATGCCTGAACATTTTTTTTGAATACTATATACAACAGCATTTACATAAGGAGTTTTTCCTCTTGAGCCAGTAGACTATCCCTCTTTTGAAGCTTTATCGCAACCCACAGCCTCCTGTCTTTAGACTTCCTAATCCCTGGACGGGTTGGGGTGCACTTCCCTCCCTAGAGGAGGACAAATGTTTCCACTTGTGTGCGTCTCATACCGGCAAATCCAATCCCCTCACCACTCCAACTGAGTTGAGCCATGTGAAAGGTGCAGGTGTCCAAGTTAGGTCATTATCAACAAGAGCCGTGCGTGTGCTCCGAAATACTCTACTTAGGCAGTCAAGAATCCATTGAACCAAGTCCCGTGATCCTCAAAGAATTAAGTCAACTAGACCCGAAGTACCTCAAATCCAGTTCCTATAAGGTTCCTGTTATTAGGTAGATTAAAAGGTCCAATCAAGCTCCAATCTCCGGATTTTACTTAGACTCGTTCAACTATCAAACTCAATCCGAAAAATGCGAATGCTATGTAATGCAATGCAGAAAATATTTTTGTGATGCAATTTTCAAAGATTTTGAACTTTTTATGGGTTTTTGAAAAGATGATGCATGCATATGCAGATGCAATTTTTTGTATTTTTCAACGATTTTCCAAATGTTTTTGGATTTTAATTTTGCAAATGTTTTTGGGAATTTTTGAAAACAAAAATTTTGGCTGAAAACTAGGTGAAAAATATGTATACGGGAGTGCTTCTTATATATACAAGAAGTGGATTTTAAGAATTTACATGGTAAGTGATCAATTTTATACATGTATACATAAGATGGATTTTGATGTGATGTGTATATTCCTCAAACCTATTTGAAAACAATTTTACACACAATTTTTGAAAACTATAGTCCAAAATAGTTTTTACAAACATTTTACACACATTTGAAAATCATTTTGCAAAGGCTTTCAAAACAGTATATATAGGTTTTTCAAATCATTTTTGCAACCATTTTTCAAACCATTTGCAAATCATTTTTCAAACATTTTTATTTCACACAAAGAAAATAAATTTTACAATCCACAAATTTTTCACAGGTTGAAAACACGAAACAAAATATTTTCAAAATAGTTTTTAATAGATGTTCACAAAGATTTTCAAACTATTTTTCAAACATTTTGCAAAAAACATTTTCACCTGATTTATTAATCAGTAAATACAAAAAGAATTTGAGGAATAACCACATCTTTTTATTAAGGATTTTTAATGAATTTTAAAGAATTTTTAGCCATATTATTAGGAAAATACAAAAGTACGAGTTATGGCTAAAGTATATACGTAGTATATACGACCCCCCTATACTTAGCTTGAGCTATGTCCTCATAGATCGGAGAGAAAAGAGAAGACATAACTCGTACTAAGTATAGACAAGTCTAAAGAATACAAACTAATGAAGGAATCAACGAATGAGAAGTTGACCGTCCCCCCTATACTTAGGATCGAATAATCCTAAGTATAGCAGACTGTACACAACGCAGGGAGGGTCAAGGGTGGGAATGAACAGATCGTACTCGGATTGTCTCCCCCTATACTTAGGGTAAAATATCCCTAAGTATAGACAAGAAGAGGAGACAATGGAGAGGATCGAAAAGAATAGAAAAACTCGGGGTGCCAACCCCCCTATACTTAGGACAAAGTACGTCCTAAGTATGGAAAACTGTTTACAAGGGCGGCACCTTTTTTGATAGATATAGATGATAGAAAAGGAAAAGAAGAAAAGAAGAAAAGAAGAAAGTAAATCAACAGACAACAGAGTGATATAAACAGATGGATCTGTACAGCGAAAGATAGACTTGATTACCATGTATGAGATGTAGATGATGAGAGTCAAAGGACACATCTCATACCAGAAGAATGGGGGCAACGTCAATGGTCGGCGGATCATGATCAAGATATAGTTTCAGGCGTTGACCATTGACGCGGAAGGTAGAGGAAGATGACGGTTCGGATATGTCGATGCTGCCATTGTCATGTACCTTCCTGACCACATACGGTCCTTTCCACTTGCTCTGTAACTTCCCTGGAAATAACTTTAGCCTTGAATCAAACAACCATACTCTCTGATCCGGCTCAAACTGTTTATGGCTGATATGCGAATCGTGCCATGTCTTCACTTTCTCTTTGTACTGTAGGCTGTTGGAGAAGGCTGTATCTCTCAATTCCTCCAGGGCTGCCAATTCTGCTCTTCTCTGGTCTCCTATACTCTCGGGATCTAGAAGCAACTCAGTAACTGCCCAAAAAGATTTATGCTTGATTTCCACTGGCAAATGGCACGGCTTGCCATAGACGAGACGAAAGGGAGATGTTCCCAATGGATTCTTAAAAGATGTCCGATAAGCCCACAAGACCGAGTCCAAAAGCTGTGACCAATCCTTTCGGTCTGGACGGACAACTTTCTGCAAGATAGTCTTTATCTCCCTATTCGATACTTCGGCAAGACCATTAGTCTGAGAGTGATAAGGAGTGGCAACCCGATGGTCAATGCCGAACTCGTCTGCAAGGGCCCTGACTTTGTCATTGATGAAGTGAGACCCCCCGTCTGAAATCAAGACTCTAGGTACTCCGAACCGTGAAATGATATTTTTCCTCAAAAATTTGCAAACGGTTTTAGCATCTGCGGCTCGGGCGGGGATGGCCTCAACCCATCGGCTGACATAATCTACAGCGAGCAAAATATGCTTGAATCCCTGACTCTTAGGAAATGGGCCCATGAAATCAATCCCCCATGCATCAAAAACCTCACAGAAGTGAATGGGTTGCATGGGCATCATGTCTCTCTGTCCGCAGGTTCCCATTTTCTGACAGTCAGTACATCTCCTCACGAACTCATCAGAATCCTTGAAGAGAGTAGGCCACCATAGGCCGGATTGAAGCACCTTCTGTGCTGTCCTTTTAACAGAATGATGTCCTCCTGCCTCAAGCTTGTGGCAGTATGTGAGGACGCTATGCTGCTCTTCCTGAGGAATGCACCTCCTCCAGATACTATCCCCTCCTTCATGATAAAGGACGGGATCCTCCCAATGATAAAACTTGGCCTTAGCTAGGAAGGTCTCAAGTTTCTGCCTGGGCCAACCCTGAGGGACTGTCTTGGCAACAAGATAGTTTACAAAGTCAGCATACCATGGGAGTGAGGTGACAGCCAAGATCGCCTCATCTGGAAATGTCTCTGTTATAGGTGCGCTGGGCTCAGATTCCTCAAGATTCTCCAATCTGGAGAGATGATCCGCCACCACATTCTTGACTCCAGGCTTATCCTTAATCTCAATATCAAATTCCTGGAGTAGAAGGATCCATCTGGTGAGACGTGCTTTGGCATCCTTCTTCGCCATTAAGTACCGGATGGCGGTATGATCAGTGTAGATTGTTACTCTAGATCCGAGAATATACGATCGATACTTATCAAGAGCAAAGACTACGGCCAGCATCTCTTTCTCAGTTACAGTGTAATTCCGCTGCGCGGCATCCAAAGTCCGGCTGGCGTAGTGAATGGCAAACGGTAAACCATCCCTCCTCTGTCCAAGCACAGCCCCAACGGCAAAATCTGAAGCATCCGTCATGATCTCGAATGGGAGGGACCAATCGGGTGGCTGAAGGACAGGAGCTGAAACAAGCATATTTTTGAGAGTCTCAAATGCTTCAAGACACTTATCATTAACAATAAACTCGGTGTCTTTGGTCAGCAAGTCAGTAAGCGGTCGGGCAATTCGACTGAAGTCCTGAATGAACCGTCGGTAGAAACCGACATGCCCCAGAAAAGACCGTAACTGACGCAGATTGGACGGCGGATTGAGTTTTCTGATGATGTCCACCTTAGCCGGATCGACCTCCATGCCCCTGTTGGAGACGATATGACCAAGGACCGTCCCTTGAGTCATCATGAAATGACTCTTCTCCCAGGATAAGACAAGATTGACCTCAATGCAGCGCTTCAGCACACGGTCTAGGCAGTCAAGACAAGCGTCGAACCCGTCGCCATAGACCGAGAAGTCATCCATGAAGACCTCTAAACAGTCACCCACCATGTCCGAGAAGATGGACAACATGCACCTTTGGAATGTCACCGGAGCGTTACATAGACCAAAGGGCATCCGTCTGAAAGCATAAGTCCCAAATGGACAGGTGAATGTCGTTTTCTCCTGGTCTTCGGGCGCAATGGCCACTTGATTATATCCAGAGTACCCATCAAGAAAACAATAATGACTCTTCCCAGCTAACCGCTCGATAATCTGATCAATGAATGGTAGCGGGAAGTGATCCTTCTTGGTGGCCTCATTCAATCGTCTGTAGTCCACACAGACCCTCCAAGAAGTTGGTACTCTGGTAGCGATCTCCTCTCCAGACTCATTGACAACTGTAGTGATACCCGTCTTCTTGGGTACCACATGTAACGGACTTACCCATTTGGAGTCGGAGATGGGATAGATGAAATCGGCGCTCCACCACTTGGAAATTTCTTTCATGACTACGTCTCGAAGATTCGGGTTCAGCCGTCGTTGGAACTCACGCGACGGCTTAGCGTTATCTTCGAGATAGATGTGGCGAGAGCAAAGATTTGGGCTCAGCCCCTGGAGATCAGCTATACTCCAACCGATTGCCTTGCGGTTTCTTTCAAGAACCTCCATCAGACGAGATTCTTGCTCTCCAGTCAAATCTGCTGAGATAATGACTGGGTGCATTTCTGGCTCTCCAGCAAGGAATCTGTACTTCATTGTCTGCGGCAGAGGTTTTCGTTCTGGACAACTGGGAGGTGGCAGATTTGGCTTCTGATAAGTCTGTGTAAAGGCGACCAGGTCTGCATGGGAGAACTCTCGCTCTGCTTGAATTGCTGACAAAGGGCGGACTGATGGATCATCAATAAACTGCACTGGCTCGCACTCTGTCATGGCTGTTGGCTCAGAAGGAATCAGACAAGGCAAATAGTCATCAAAGTCATCCCAATCAATGTCTGAATCCGAGGGATCAGAAGACGATGAGCAAGATTGAAATTCCTCAGCACCACTCATCACAACACTGTCAGCCTCAGAGATATCCTCATCCAGGGTTGTGCTCTCCCGGCTCTCGACTGCCATGAGCTTGAGATACAGTGAATCTGTAGGCAAGGCGAGGGTCGGTGCTACGGGATCTTTCCAGTTGGATTCATCATCAGTCATCTCGAAATCACACACCTGGTGGATGTCTAGCTCCTCCTCTGTCATCTGCTCGGCTTCGCTGGACTGCTCTGAGCATTCTGCCTCTCTGGCTCTGATCTCTTCGATCGTCTCTATTTGTATGGTTTTGCCCTCTACGCGAAAGCATACCTTCCCACTATCATGGTCGGTCACCGCCTTGGCTGTGGCCAAGAATGGACGTCCGAGAATGATGGGGGCATTAGTTACCGCCTCAGGGATCTCCATGTCCAACACAACGAAGTCCACGGGGAATTTCAGGCCCTGAATGGTAACGACCACGTCTTTCAATAACCCCTTCGGCCTCTTAATCGACCTATCAACAAACTGAAGGACGGTTCTGCTTCGAAGAAGAGGGCCAAACTCGAACTGCTTGAGTAAGGCTGCCGGAAGGAGGTTAATTGAAGAGCCGCTGTCTAATAGAGTACGATCAAACTGCTGCTCCTGAATCTCGCATCTGACATAGGGAGCTCCTGCGTCTGGTCGCTTGGCTGGCAATGTGTTCTGAATGGCGCAGCAAGTGTTATGAGTGAGCATATGGATTTGATCTCTGTGCCTCTTCCTTCTTCGAACAGTAGTTGTTTCTTTTAAGTTCTTCTTGAAGAAGGGGATATGCTCAAACGCTTCTCGTAGAGTCAGCTGAATGTGAAATCTGTCAATCATTTCATTGCCGAACTCTACCTGCTGATTCTTTTTTGGATTTTCTTTTTTACTCCCCTTCGCTCGGCGGAGTGCCTCAGGGAAGGGGATGGTAGGGGCCTCCTCAGATGGAGGTCTAGGAATCAGTCCCTGTGCCTGTGAAGATGGAGAATCCATACAATCATCATCATTCAACACATATGGATCCGTAATTTGAACAGAAACCTTTCCTTTATTCATATCTTTCTTTTTGTTTTTGTTCCCACAGTCTTTAGATACAAAATGTGGTAACATCACAGAAGCTGGCTCAACAAAAGTGGATGTGGTGGCCTCAGTACCACCACTAACACCTGTCTCTGCGGCATCAGCACCGCGCTCTGGTTCATCTCTCAAAATGGTGGCTTCAGCACCACCGTCTGCATCTGGTATCACGACGGCATCAGCACCGTCATCCTGGTCTCCATCATTGGTGGTGTCAGCACCACCGTCTTCAACATCATCATTAGCGGCATCAGCACCGCTAGTCTGCTCCTCTGGCGCTCCTGATCCTGCATCTGGCTGTCGTTCAGAAGAGGCGCCGCCGACTGGTATCCTACCGCTCCTAGTAGTAACAAAATCAGCATCATAATAGGAATAAGATATGTCATTCAAATCATCACTAGGAGAGGTGTCCTCTGTGAACTCTACCTGCTCAGATTTTCTTTTTAAATTATTAGGATTGGGTTCGATCTGAGCGGGTATGGCGGCTTTGCCTTTGATGATATCCCGCATTTCCTGCCGGAACTCATCCATTTCTTGCCTGAAAGATGCTCGCTATTCAGATAGCAAGCGGGCAAGATCATCAAGAGCAGGGTTCTCATAGGCTGGACCCTGAGAACCGGACGTCTGTCCCTGCTGGAAATGGGGCTGCTGCTGGTGTTGTTGCTGAAATTGGGGGGGAGGCTGGTGATAAGAATGCTGAGGCGGCTGTCGCTGCCTCCACTGCTGTCCCTGATAGGCGGGACGAGGACCACTCTGATACTGCTGGGGCTGGTTGTACTGGGGCTGATGGTGTTGTTGCTGTGGATGGCTGTTCTGCTGTCCTTGCGCAGGAGGCTGCTGTTGGGATGAGGATCCACCATTACCCCAACGGAATCCGGGGTGATCCCTACGAATTGCGGGCTGAGGGTATCGGTCATACCAAATCCCGTTGACTTCCATCAACGGTTCCTGCTCAAAGGAGGGTGGAGGAAGAACTGTCAGTGGCTGCTCCGGCTGATAAACCACCATCTGAGTCTCCTGAGATGGTGGTTGCTCTGGATGGTACTGCAGCAATGGAACCGGCTCCGCCTGGATATGGTTCACCTGGCGGTATGAGGTGGAGGCCTGGTTGGGATTGCTGCTGCTGGATGCAACTTGTGACCTGGGAGGCTGGTGGGAATGGGCCTGTGCCTCCTGAATACATAGAATTTGAGTCTTCAGGTCACTCATGGTTTTTGTGAGAAGGTCCATCTGGGCTAGACCTTGGTTCTGCTTCTTCTCGAGGATCTCCATGCGGTCCAGCTTTTCACTGATAATGCCCATGTCGGCTGCTGCTGATTCGGCTTGTGCTGCGGCTACCGACGTTGTGCTGGGACCGGCATCGATGCGGGCGATCCTCTGAAATGATCCCGCTCCTTGCGGGGGCTTCTGCTGATTGTAGACTCTGGCCTGGGTCATCACCGTGGAGTTCTCTGCCATGCCTTCGTAGATGGCCCAGACGTCGTCTTCTCCCTTGGAGAAATAGGATCCACCGCAAGAGGCGTTCACAAGCCCCTGCAGCTCCGGTGTCAGCCCACAGAAGAAACTCTGCACCAGGTGGGGCTTGGAGATATCGTGATGTGGACACCGATCTATGAGCTCTCTGAATCGATCCCATGCTTCGTGGAACTGTTCATTTGGGATCATGACAAAATTGCTGATCATGGCTCGAGCTGCGTTTGTCCGGCCGAGAGGATAGTATTTCTTCAAATACACGGATCGGAGATCTGCCCAAGTGTCGACAAATCGCCCTAGATGCTTGAGCCAATATGCGGCTCTGTCAACCAATGAGAACGGGAAGGCGATCATCTTGATAGTGTCCTCGGTCAACAACCGATCGTGGATAGTGCTGCATATCATTTCAAACTCTTGGAGATGGAGGTGCGGCTCTTCGGTTGGCAGCCCATGAAACTTGGGAAGAAGCTGCATCGTGTGGTGCCGAAGCTCGAAGTCTCCGTGGATTGGCGGGAGTCTAATCCACCGGTGAGTGAGGGACGAGGCTGGGTTGTGCAGTTCCCTCATGATGGTCTGTGGCGGTCGCTCACCGTCTGGATCGCCTCCTCCTGCATCGGGTCCTCCTCCTTCTCCGCCACCGCCTGCTCCAGGTCCGTTCTCTCTCATCTGAGCTATTTCCCTCATGAGATCACCCATGAATGCACCCTGGTCACGGATCTGTCTCTGCATATTCTCCAGGGATGCTAGCAAGGAATTGTTGATGGCCGCCTGATCAATAATGAACGGAGGATGGTCGTGGTCATCTGGGTGCTCGCCTCTGTCCGCCATTACTGGATTCTCTGAAAATGCAAAAGAGGCCATTTCAGGTGCTGTTGAATGAATTGAGCTCTGCGATGCACTGAATTCTGACACAATTGGACTGAGGGAAGGAGAATGGGAAGGGTGGTCGAGGGGGAACAGGGTGGATGTGAACTCAGGCTCGGAGAGCGGACTCTCCGAGTTGTTCCTAGATGAATAAGGAGGAGTGCTGGATAGCGGCGCCGACAAGGTTGGCCTAAGAGATCTCCGTCCCATCATCTTGATTATTTGAGAAGAGTGGGGATAATGCAAGAAAAGAAGAAAATGAGATGCAACAAAATTTTGCACAATTGTGCGGTGTTTTTGATCTTGACCTTAATAAATCTAACAATCAAACACAAAGCAAGGGTAAGTTCACCAACTCAACTCATGAAGCCGTGAAGGTTCGGCTTTTATCTTGTCAGTTTTAGCTTGTTTTTCAGGTATTAATCTTTTCACGAGTCCTTAGAGCGCTACGCCTATAGGAGAGAGAGTACTGCCAGGAAAGTGTCCCCGTACTTGTCCTCCTCCTGTGTAACCTGTAACTTGCGCTTTTTAAGGTCCTTGTAACCCTTCCTGGATCCCTACTCAGCCAAAGAAAAGAGAGAGGAAGCCGATAGGCGAAACCGATACTTCGGACCTCGCGCGCAACGGAATCACCCGTGAGCGTACAAGATCCTACTCGGACGCAGCCGGTGAGACAGACACACCCGTGAAGGCGTGGCCTAGGCTCGGTACTTCGGACAAGGTCGATGCTCACACAATAGTGAGTCACCAATGGCGACCAAGTCCTACTCGACTACGTACGATAGTAGCGCCAATACTTCGGAAATCCAGGCGATACACAAGGCAGCCACAAGTTGGGTTTTGGGCTCTAATCCTTACGAAGCGCTCACCTCACTTGGAAGGAGACCTTCCCATGCAACCTGAAAACAAGTGAGGGTGTTACTCTCCCCAAGCAGTGAATCCAATTACCGATTTTATTTTGGTCAAGTTTTCTTTAGCAGTCCCTTTTTTAATTTTTTTGGTGTTATCGCTTCTTTTGAGTCAATTCAAACAAGCGCCTAACGATTTTTTGTATTTTTCCTTTATCCTACTTTGTTCCAAAAACAGAGGGAGAATAGAGTCGGAAAAGCGTGCAAGTCGACACCAAGGTGGAAATCTCACCTTTGTGCCTAGATGATGCGTGCAAAGTTAGAAGACTTACAGCGAATCCCAGCTCTCTCCATGCGGGATGCAAAGCAGAATTTTTAAACCTAATCTATATGGTGAAATGCAAGGCGGAAATCGTCCTAGTACAGGCAACTGCTAGCGTGAAGAACCACAAGCTAGCTAGCAACTCCTAATCCAAGTGTCCGGTCTAGGCTCACCCCTCCTCTGCCCAACACATTTGGGGTAGGAGAAAGCGCTTGTTCGGGTGTGAGCTCGCGGCGCGTGGATTTGGAAGCTACTAACTAACTGTTTTAATTAGTCTAAGTCCAAATACGTATCTATAGGAGCATGCAAATATAATTAGGTGTTTGGACCTATTCTAATCGAGTCAAGCAGACCTAGAACTAAGAGCTCAATCCACAAAAGAAAGTGAAAAATGAAAACAAAACCGGAAAATGACAAGCGATGAAAATGCGGTCAAAACGGCGGTGAGCCCCCGGGTGAACAAACACCCGGAAATTAGGCCCGAATGTTCAAGTGTCCAAGTCCAAGGTACCTGTATTATTACAAATTAAATAAATCACTCTCTCACCAAAACTAAAAGACGAGCTAATCTAAGCACTCTCTCTCTCACTCCTTGCTCTCTCCTGCCGGCTTGGCTAAAGAATAGCCGGCTCCACGTCCCAAGGTTGCGTCGGGTCACCTAGGCGATCCGCCTCGCTCCGCGGTCCCTCGCAAGAAGACAAGACAAGAGATGGTCAGATAGCTCAATAATATATATCAAAAATGTGAGAGATGGAAAATAAAGCTATGGCAAACAATCACACAATCAAAAATGTAAACTACAAGCTGTTGCTCCCCGGCAACGGCGCCATTTGATAACCGCGAATTATCGAGGGTCTAAATATGTCGTTGTGGCGACCCACAATAAAATGCGATTAATCAACAATGAACCCACAATCAAAGATCAATCAATGAAAAATAAGTGTGGAGTCAAATTTATTTTTAACTCTGCACAAATGGTGTATAGTGTCAAGTATGCAGAGAGTTCGAACACAGGGAGCAAGCAGTGTAGCTCAAGCAAATGTATGCAAGTGTGTGAGTGTGTGAAGTGTCTACACTAAGCAAGCAAAGGAATTTTTGTGGGTTTTTAATTTTTAATATTTTTTCTTCTTTTATTTAATTTTTAATTTTGTATTTTGATTTTTAAATTTTCTGATTTTTATATTTTATATTTTATATTTTTTTATTTCTTTTTTCAATATTGGAAAGTAAAGGCAATATAATAAAAGGCAAGCTAAAAGATTTATAAAAAGGTGCAAAAATACTCAAAAATTCAGAAATAAAATGTTTTTGGTATTTTTAAGGTTTTCTACTGTTTTTGTGATTTTTGAGGGTTTTTCAAGATGTTTTTGGGATTTTTAAACACTGAAATAAGGCAAAACAGTGGAAATAGGGCTGGCTGGGAATAAAATGTAATTTAAAAATAGCAACCAGTACTAAAAATATTTCACACTATTTTTCTGATAAAGAGAATAAAATAAGGGATAAACAGAAGCTGAGTTTATATTTTTTGGATTTTTCTACTATTTTATATATTTTTTTTTGAAGTTTTTAAGTGTTTTTAGATTTTTAGTGTTTTTCTTTTGAAATTTTTAATGATTTTTGGGCTGACACTAAAATAGGATAAAATAGACAATATGTGAATTTTTGGGAATTTTTGGAGGTGTTTTGATAGTTTTTTTTTGGTATTTTCGAAGGTAGACAGTACACAAAAAGGAAGTTTTTGATTTTTAATAAATATGAAAATAAAATAAAATCAAAAACTAAATATGTGGCGTGAAAGTACACCTATCCAGGAGCTTAAGTCTATTTTTGTGGAATTTTTGGGCTTGAAATGATCATTCAAATAAATACAATAAGCAATCAATTAACAATCAGGCCTGGCAGGGGCATAAATGCAATTTACAAAACTTCCAGGGACAAACATGCAATTTTCCATAAAAATATATAACTGAATATTCAATTTCTGGAACCAAAATGTAAATACAAAAGCCGCCTGGGTACGCTCACAAATTACCCACCAGGGCGCGTGACTTGCACGCGCCTGGGAGGGACTGGAATGCAATATCAGAAAACCCTGGGGGTCTACTCGCAATTTATCCAAAAAGTTTACACTTAATACAAAAGTTTACGGACTGAAACGAAATACCCAAATATTCGAGGGGCCCTCTGCAAAATGCCCCCACCTCACGTGTACAGGTCACGTGAGGTGACGTGGCTGAGGACTCAGATGCAAATAAGAGAAGTTCGGGGGTCTCTATGCAAATATTACAAACTTTTTACGCTACAGACGAAAGTTTAAAAACTAACTATTAAATACAAAAATGGCGAGGGTTGAGATGCAAAATACCCTCGCCCGGGCGCTCTGATGAAGACGCGTGGCACGCATCCAACGGCTGGGCGACGGGGCGTGATCCAGCGGCTGGAGGCGGTCCACTTATCCACGTGGCGTGTCCTGGGCGCGCGATGACGGTTGGCTTGTGCGGCCTGGATTAGATCTCCTTCGACGATCGGACGGTGGGCACGTGGGGAGATCTAACGGCTACTGCTTGATCTGGAGCTGCGGCTCGATCCAACGGCTGGGAGGCGATGAGGAAGAACAACGAAGAACGCCGGCGAGGCGAACTTCGCCGCTCCAGATCTTCGTCCTCCGACGAAGTTAGGGCTCCAAAATGGAGCTGCAGACTCCTGGGGTCGTCTTCTACGTCCTGGGGGCTTCAAAAGTGCACGACGATGGCCGTGCTGCTCGCAGACGATCGGCGGAGCTGGAGAGCTCGGCTGAGCTCCGGCGAGCTGCAAAATCGCGCCCAGGCGCGAGTCAATGCTCTTTGACCCTGCAAAAAGAGTTAGAAGGTCCAGAGCAAAGTGCCTGGACCTTGGGTGGACCTAAACTATGCGCGAGGGGGAGTGGTCGACGGTGGCCGGAGGTGCGCTCCGGCGAGGATGCGTGAATGGACGAAACGGTTGATGAAACTCACAATTTTTTTGGGGTTTTTGATCTTTAAGCTAACAGGAATAAGATGCGAGAAAGAAATAGCGGGGTGGTAGCCCTCAATGGCCGGAACCAGAGGATGAAGGGTACCTCGACGCCGGCGGTTGGCGGAGGTGCTGGAGTCGTCCTCGACCTCGTTCGCCCTAGCTGAGAAGCTCGCGGCGGAGCTGTCACCTCCGGCAAGGCTCAGAGCGCTGGAGAGGCGGAGAGGGGTGGACCAAGGGGACTCAATTCGAAAAGGAAGGAAGAGGGTCGGTTATATGTGGTTTGACCCGAGGTGGAAGAGGTCCAAAGACCAAGATTTCTGGAGCGATTCAGTGATCCATACCCCCATGTAATCACTTGGCGGGCAAGAGGGATGAACGAGGAAGGATTTTGCAGAAGGAATCGAGTCGAAAGGATGCAAGTTCGCTCCTCGAAAAAATGGTGAACATGGGGTCAACAGTGGGTCTGACAAGGGCTACAGGGTATAGGTCACCTAGTTGACCGAAGTCAACTAGGGTTTGCACCTGGTTGGTCCACGTGGACCAACCAGGAAAAACCCTGGAAAAATTATTTGTTAATTCAATTTAAAATACTAAATGGCCGAATTAAATAAAAGTTATAAAATAAAAAATGTTCAAAAGTTTATGTAGTATTTAATTCTGATTTTTATTTGTTTTTATGACTTGTATTTTATAAGTTACCTTTTTAACCCTATATAGGTATAATACCTATGTATTTTGATATTCTTATTTTTATTTTGGTATTTTATTTTTATTATTTTTGTTTAGTATTTTATAACATTATAACATACTTTTATATACCTAAATATATTTTTATTTTATTTTTCTGAGTTGTTTTGTGTGTTTAATAAAATCTAAAAGTATTCTATACAGGTATAAGTATATGCAGTATACCTATGTATGCTTTATACAGGTAATTTTAGTTTCATTTTTCTTTTCATTTTATTTCAATTCTAATGCACATATATAGTATAAGTAATATTTACAAAATTATAAAAAATATAAAAATGAATAAATAATGAATAAAGAATAAATTGAATATTTTATTCAGTATAGCTATACAACAGGGGTCCAAAACTCAACTTTCAAACCGTAGCTCCGCCAAATGCGAAACCACCGCCATTGGATAGATTATTTTATTCTATATACAATTAAAGGTGAGTTTGATGCATTTGGAGTTGTCGTTTGTGAGATACGGGTCTGGGAAGTTGGGATTTTGGATTCTTATTCAGACCATATCTTTTCATCTGTACATTCTTTTTTCTGTGAAATCAATTTTGTCTTTTTCTTTATGAAATTATCTACAACTTTCATGTACAAAGTTTCTTTATTTGATGTGTAAAAAGTGGAACCAAAAATAGATCCTAAAATGAATAAAGAATGAATAACAAGTATAGGTATTTTGACTGTGTTTTGGCCTTATCTCCCCCTACTTTATTCCTTGTCGACCTATTCATCAAGATGCCTAGGTCTTGGGGGTTTTGGGTCATAAAATATTTACAATATTTTATCCTTTTTCTTTTCTTTATTTATTCTATAATTTTGGCCTTAATTACAGTAATTTATACACTATCTGAATGCACATGCATGGATGCTAAGATGATGGTTTTAATGCTATTTACAGGCATTTGCTAGGGTTTTTGGTGCCAAAATGATAGAGTAAAGATGATGAAATGTGGATTCATCAGGTATTTATAAAAATAGAGAAAAATAGCCAAAATTCAGAAAATAAAATGTTTTTGGTCTTTTTATATTTTTCTAATGTTTTTGTGATTTTTCTAGATTTTTCTTAATTTTTTTAATATTTTTAAAGTAAAAATACTAGTAAGTAGTGAATAAAGTTGCTGACTGAAATTAAAATGAGGATTAAAAATAGAATCAGAGTCTAAAAATCCTCAAATTAATTTTAAATCAGAGGAATAAAATAGGGAAAATTCAGAAAGTGAAATTGTATTTTTAGGATTTTTGTGGAATTTTAAAGATTTTTATGAAGATTTTTAGGGTTTTCTAATTTTTAAGGTTTTTGTTTTGCAATTTTTAATGATTTTTGGTTTGAAGCTAAAAGACACTGAAACACACAAAATAGAATTTTTTTTGGAATTTTTCAAAAACTTTTACTAATTTTTATGGATTTTCTAATGCAAGCAGTGCTGAAAATGC
Organism: Ottelia alismoides; assembly: GCA_037367405.1. Taxonomy (NCBI): domain Eukaryota; kingdom Viridiplantae; phylum Streptophyta; class Magnoliopsida; order Alismatales; family Hydrocharitaceae; genus Ottelia; species Ottelia alismoides. Next base: position 518,408 of record JAZKJV010001035.1, on the reverse strand, counting down.
ATATTTTTAATTTTTAATAATTATGAAAATGCAATAAAAATGATACAAAAATATGGCGTGAATGAGCAAGCAAACAGGAGCCTATGGTATTTTTTTGGTAATTTTTCGAGTTAACAAGATACACGAAATAAATGTAAACAACAAATAAAAATCACACAGCTGGCAGGGGTATAAGTGCAAATAGCAGGAAATACAGGGGCCAAAGTGTAATTTTTCTCAAAATTTATAACATATTGAACAAGTTCCAGGACTAAATGCAAATAACCAAAGCCGCTTGGGTACGCCTGCAAATTCCCCGACCCCGCACGTGTTATGCACGCGCCTAGGAAGGACCTAAGTGCAAAATACAAAACTTCCAGGGGCTATCATGCAATTTATCCAAAAATAATACACACAATATAAAAGTTCCTGGACTCAGACGAAATTCACAAACTAGCATGGGGTCCAGTGCAAAATCACCACCACCCCACGTGCACAGATCACGTGAGGTGACGTGGACTGGACTTAACTATAAATACCCAAAGTTCAATGGCCTAGATGCAAATATTACAAAAATATTTAAACTGCAGAAAAAAGTTTAAGGACTAAATAGAAAAACAAAAATGGCGCGGGGCTCAGATGCAAAATACCCCTTATGCAAGCGATCCAACGGCCGGGGACGATTCACTTGAACACGTAGCAGACGATGGAAGGCGGATGACGCTTCGCGGCCGACGTCTGAGATTAGATCTCAGATCGAGATCCGACGGTGGAGAGCGCTGAAGATCCGACGATGGCTGTGCGAACTGGAGGTGCGGCCTGATCCGACGACGCTGAGGGACGGAGCAGGAACAAGGGAGGAGCGCCGGCGAGGCGAACTTCCCCGAGCTCCAACTCCGGCCTCCGGCATTCTGGAAGGCTCAAAATGGGGCTGCAAGCTCCTGGGAGGTTCCTCTAGGTGCTGGCGGGTCCAAAATTCCTCGGCGATGGCCGAAGTTCGCTGGCGACGACGGCGGAGCTGTTGGGGCTTCGGGGGTCTCCGGTGAAGGTCAAAATGACCCCCAGGCGCTCGTTAAGGTCCAAGTACCTGCAAGAAAGGGTGAGAGAGTCCAGGGCAAAGTGCTTGGACCCTACGAATGCGAAATGACAGCGAGGAGAGGCGAAACGACGGGTGATCGGAGGTGCGCTCCGGCGAAGATCACGTGAAGGGCGAATCAGATGACGAGATCGAAAGGTTTTTGGGGGAAATTATTCCTAAGGCTAAGGAGAAGAAAATGCAACGAAAATAAAGGGAGAAAGAAGCTGCCTCGATGGCCGGAGCCAGAGGGATAGGGTACCTCGACGCCGGTGAAAGGCGGAGGTGATGGAGCCGCCTCAGGGCTCGCTCGACCCGCCTGAAGGTCTCCAAGCAAAGCTGTCACCTTCCTTGGTTGATTCGGCAGAAGAGGGGAGCGGAGCTCTTGGAAGAGGGGTTCAAACTCGGCTCGAAAGTCGGAGGGTCGAATATGAAGGTTTGATAATGTGGCTCAGACGCTCCAAAGGTCGAGGAAGATGGCTCGAATCGCTGCTCGTTGGCCTTAGGAAAGCCTAGGGCGTGAAAGAGCAAGGATCGAGGAGCAAAAGTGCTTCAGGTCGCTACGAGAATGGATGCAAGATTTGACCTAGAGAAATCCGCCAAGTCGGACAAAGAACTAGGTCTGACGCATGGCAGGGGGGAAGGACGACTAGTTGACCGAGGTCAACTAGGGCTAGCACCTGGTTGGTCCACGTGGACCAACCAGGAAAAATCCCTGGAAAATACCTTGTAAAATCACTTTAAAATAGTAAATCGTTTTATTATTTTTAGGTTATTAAATAAAAAATATTTGTTATTTTATAAATTATTTTATAATGATTTTTATTTATTTTTTAGGGGTTTAAAAATACAAATCTCCTTTTATAGGCCATATAGGTATATGCATATATATATTTTAATGTTTTATTTTTATTTCATATATTTAATTTATTTATTTTTGTTTATTATTTTAAATTTATAGAGTATTTTTATACACTTAAATATATTTTTATTTTATTTTTCTGATGTATTTTGTATACTTAATAAAATAGAAGTGTTACTTATATAGGTATGTTTATAGGTCTTATACCTATGTATTATAAATATACAAGTATTTTATTTTATGTTTCTTTTGTGTTTTTATTCGGATGTTAATATACAAATATATTATAAATAATATTTACAAAATTATAAAAATATAAAATTATAAAAATAATGAATAAATAATAAAATGAATGTTTTAATCTGTACAAGTATACAATAGGGGTCCAAAACTCAACTTTCAAATCGTAGCTCCGCCAAGTACGAAACTACCGCCATTAAATAGCTTATTTTAAATTATAAAATTAAAGGTGAGTTTGATGCATTTGGAGTTTTCATTTGCGTGATACAGGTTGGGAAGTTGAGATTCTGGAATTTTATTCAGACCATAACTTTTTATCTGTACAATATTTTTAAGTGAAATCAAATTTGTATTTTTCTATATGAAATTATCTACAACTTTTATGTTCAAAGTTTCTTTATTTGAGGTATAAAAAGTGGAACTAAAAATAGGTCCCAAAAATGAATAAAGAATGAATGAAGTAACATGTGTCTTTATTGTACTTTGGCCCTTATCTCCCCCTACTTTATTCCTTGTCGATCTAGTCATCGAGATGCCTAGGTCTCGGGGTTTCGGGTCATAAAATATTTACAATATTTTATTCTTTTTCTTTTCTTTTCTTTATTCTATAATTTTGGCTTTAAGTACAACATTTTATACACTATTTACATGCACATGCATGAATGCTAAGATGCTCTAATTAAGGGTATTAACACGCATTTGCTAGGGTTTTTGAGGCCAAAATAATAGAATAAAGATGATGAAATGTGGATTCATCAGTGTAACAACCACAAAAACAAGAAGTGCCACCAATTTACAATTTCATCAATTTCCATATATATATACAACATGTAATAAAAGAAACTGACATGGTATACGTGTATCCCAAAATGTACAGAAAGAAAGAAAAACACTATACATAATCGGAACTAAAACTTTAACAACTGTACTGTTTGGTGTAGTAGTGAATGCCCAGTTTCATTAATTAACTACTGCGACACATGCTTTTTGCCCGCCAAACATGTAAGGAGCAAAAGAACGTCAACGGTTGTTGTGTACATTCTAGCATATTAATAATAACAAGAAGTTAATGTGTCCAAAAGAAAACAAGTAGAAAGGGAATGATATTTCAATCAACTACCGTATCATTTCTCAAGCCTAGCGGATAGTTGGTGGTCTTGGTCTGTGGTTGACCTCAGACTATGACTCTAAGGTGTGAAGAATGCCTTAGGATTGGGGTGCCTTCGTAGGCATGCGGTGAAGTGTAATGCATCCTAACTAAGTTACCAACACGTCCACTAGCTTATCTTATTACTCATATTAGAAATTCTGAGATCTGATGAATTATCGATGATTGAGGATTTACAATAAATGATGATTCTGTACGGACTCAACTATGATTGATCTCAACATTAGCCCAACTCAATTGTAACTGATCTCATCTCTTAGCCATCTCCAAGTCTATTGGCAGAAAAGTAACCAAAACTCAAGCGGTGTGGAAGTCTCCTAAGAGACCCTTCTGTCTTGTCCTCTAAGTGGAAGTGCAGTCCATTAGAGGGATAGGTCTACTCCAAAACTACGCCACTGAGACGGGCGAGAGAGACTTTTCGGAAAAATCACTCTAAAACCGGTCCGACCGGTACGGGCAAACGAGCTCGTGAGAAAAACTAAAACCGAGGGACCCCAGCCTAAGTATCTTAAAACAGAAGGTCAGCATAAATGGTCAAAAAGTCAGGATCCCTACGAGGCGTAATTAACTGCGAGCTTGCATAAAAATCATAAAAAGGACTGTGATCCTAGACCCGTACACTAGGCGGCCGCTGGGCTTCCTATCTTCGGCCCAGTTGAGGGTCACCGTGCCTCGCACAATCAGGTGTGAGGGTTACCATGACCAACAATTTTGATTATAAATCATCATTGATTCATTAATTCCATTCCTTTCTTGACTACTCAAACCTTTCTCAGTCTCTCATATATATGACTTACATATCAAGGTAATTGTCACAATTACAAGTCCATCCATAAAATTTATTGAACTAATTGTCAAGAGTTGCAAACCTTATATCTAGCACTAGGACAGTCAAGGGGAGATCATCCTTGAAATTACCAACAATCTCCAACATCTAACAAGAAGCAATAAGTGCAATATCACCTTGAATGATTTCGAAATTCCAATCTCTCAAAATACACAACTCCAAATAATTCAACCGTCAAAATTCAAGGTATATATCAACAAACTGAGCCACTGTTGACCCCAAGTTACATTAAAATATGATTTCGTCTTCCCTTCTCAATTTCTTACACACATACCCTCGCCATATACACACACACACACATGGGAAAAATGGGGCTGCCCCCTAGGGGTAGCTAACTTAGCTCCCTCTACCCTATTTTTCCCACTTTTTTTTATTTTTTTGAAAAGTAAAACCATGGAAATTTATCACTGTATCCTTATATTATGTCACTCAAGTTTTGTGAGAAACGAAAACTTCTACGGGCTCCATCCAGACAGTCATTTTTTAACGGTCGCAGGATTTTTTAAATAAACCCTATCTGGATGGAGGCCGTAGGAGTCTCTGATTCTCACGAAACTTGAATGACATAATATAGGGATATAATAATGAATTTAGACTATTTTATTTTTAAAAAAATAAAAAAATATGGGGAAAATGAGACGGGGGGGAGCTAAGTTAGCTACCCCCTAGGGCAACCCCATTTTACCATATATATATATATATTCATGATTTACCCTGACAGATTTTACGAAAACATAAGATGTATAACCTCCCAAGCATTTTTTGATCTCAGACTTGTCCATATCAATGGAAGGGGTGACTCATTATTTCGATGAATCATTTCTTCGGACAGAAAAAGATTTTGTAAACACTTACTCAAAATTTCACTTATAAGATTCCATTGCTGAAGAATCGCCCACCATTTTTTACTAAGGAATTGGCCGTGATATACCTGACCCATGCATAATATCATGAAAAATAGTTACAAATATTGGACTGCTACTTAATATCGACAATGAGTTTGAAAGGGTATCTTAAAGGGTGAAATTTAGATATTTGCACCATGTCCAAGTAAGGAACCATGGCATATATGTTTGGAACAGATTCCATTTTGAGAGATTTGAAAAAAGCACTATCTCCTTGAAAGGTTCTATACATCTGCTATTTCTCAACACATTTCTTTAGACAAAGACTCTGTTTTTTCCTCTTTCCGGATGGTAAATATTTCTCAGAACATGGACTGTGAATCAAACCCATGCTCATTTTCCAACCAGATTATTATATTCCATTGTAAGTATAGCATGGTAAGGAAAAGATATTAGATTATTCGTTGTTGTATGTGAATTTAAAGTGTAAATCATCATATCAGATGGGCATCTAACAGTCGCAATCTATAATGTGTTTGGATTGGTTTCGACTTCACAATAGGTCAACTATATGATCGATCTAATTGCAACATAAGAGTCGGTTTGGATAAGGCCATGTTCTCTGGCAATCCAATTACATATCAATATGGTCATTATGACATTCGGAAAGTACGTATATTTAACGTAAACATTGCTGGATTAAACCGAGTGTCTATATGATGTCAACAAAATAGCATAAAATGCGTATATGACAGTTTCTGTTGCGAAAACTGTAGATGTATAACTATATCCATATGCAATATTAGGTCCTTGCATACATCTTCCAGGAAAATTTTTGTTTCTTACGACATCCGTATGCCATATTAGTTAACCATAATAAATATTATAGTGAAATCATCCAGACAACTTTATCTAAACTACAATCTTAGCTACCAACATTTATACCCATTCCAATTGCTAATCAGAACTCAAATCTTCAACCCAATAGAAAAATATATAAATAAATCCAGTAGAAGTCTCACTGAAAACTCTCAACACGCACCCTTTTCACAATTCATGAAGCAAAAATTTCAGGAGCACCTAACTTTGATTATATATAGCAGACCAGGAGCCATATGAAAATTTTGTATAACATACATATTTGGATTTCCAGGAGGCATATGGAAATTTTGTATAACCGATAGATATGGATTTCCAAGATATGGATTTCCAGTAGCCATATGAAAATTTTGTATAACAGACATATATGGGTTTCCAGGAGCCTCTAAAGATGCCCTTCTTCAGTAACATTGTATATTAGTGTTTAATAATGATACAACATGATATGGAAATTTTTGATCTTGATCTTGCATCAATCGGGTTTCCAGGAGCACCAAGGGAAAGGAATTAAACTTGCATATGTATGGCAGCAAAGATATGTTTAGGATTGTACCTAATTTGAGTCTCTAATTTAAAGAAATTGAGAGTGCATGTAGCAGATTCGAAAGCTCCAAGAACAACTCCTAAAGAGCAGCAACAACACCTTAGAAGAGGGCTGCTCCAACCATCTGTTGAGCAACAATCATGGCCTTTGGTAGCAGCAACAAGCAACTGCAGTTCTAATTGGAAGGAAGAAAATTGGTGAGGAGTTTTGGCTCCCTTTTTGGATGGAGAAATTAGGGGTATCACTAGGGTTCTTGGCTGGAAATTTGATTTGGAATTTGGAGAATGATTAAGGGAGAATAGAGGGAAATTGAAGAGGGGAAGGAGGAGTGAAAGTAATCTTTTCATTGGAATTGGGCTAAATAGGAAAAAAAGAGGGAGGTTCCTTCCTGAACCTTCCTTATATATATATATATATATATATATATATATATATATATAGGGCTTATCTAGAGAGCACTGTGCACATTTTAGAGTAAATGAGCCCATGATTAGAATCGTTAGATCCTAATCGTATGGTTCAGATTTTCATAATAGAGATTGCCAAAATAGAATATCGATAACAGCTTGCGCGAAATCGTCGGAGTTGAGTTTCCTTCCTTGAAGAGTAATTAACGTATGTTTAATACCAAAAATGTCAATCGAGGCTTCTTTCTTGGCGATTCACGGACGACCATCTTAGAAACCTACTTCTTCTTTGAGAGCGATTTTGTGTTGGAGTTCATCGACGATAATCGTAAGTTTTATTGCTTTTTAAATTTAGCTCATTTTCTTCTAATCTGCTACAAACGATATATTATTCAATCGCAAAAATTTCAATATCAGTTTAAATATGCTGTTAATCTTTGCTACAGATGCATATTCGCTCTCAGAAGTATCGCTAATATTTTTTAATATTCTTGCATTAAGACCTTAATTCATATGCTTTTGCGCATTTGTTGTTCTACAACACAAAGTATTACTGAACGTTTCACTAGAGTTTTTTAATAATTTCACATTTGGTTCGTAATGTTACTAATGTAATTTCATATTCTGACAATAACATTCGTATATATTTGAGTTAACATCTTCTATAATATTACGAATCGCGGCTATAGGTTTTACTTCTAAAAGATTGTGTTACTAGTTCATGCTAAAGTGTTACTGATTTATTTCAACAAACTTACATAAGCTTTTGTCTATATATACTAATGTATTATAAAAAGTTACTAATGTTTGTATATGTTACTAATGTCTTTTATAAAGTTACCAATGTTTGTATATGTTACTAATGTATGATTTTAAAGTACCGAAGCTTTGTAATTTAGTTACTAATTTCTGATATAAAATTAAAGAAGCAAAAGTATATAAATACTAATGTCTGATATAAAGTTACCAATGATATGCATGTTGTCAAACGAATTACTTGTGTATGTTAAATTGTTACTATTTTATGTATTCAAATTTACCAATGCTTGAGTCTATACTTACTAACGTTTCAGATTTAATGAACAATGAAATTTGTATATGTTACTAATGTCTTATATAAAGTTATCGAAGGTTTTATCTATTGTTACTATTGTCTAATATAAAGTTACCAAACATTGTATATGTTTGTATATGTTACTAATGTCTTATATTAAAATTACCGAAGCTTTGTTCTGTAGTTACTAATGTCTGATATAAAGTTACCAACTATATAAATGTTTCCAAAAGAATTGCGATAAATATAAGTTACCGATAACCATTGCGAAATTACTTATCGTAGTCTTAATCTTACCAACGCTTGTAATAAAAATACTGATGAGTATAATTCTATTATTTATTTTATATTGTAGTTATATCAAATAAAATTTCATGTTAACGATGTTACCAACGGAAGGGTTTATTTCTTTTAGGTCAAAATTTTGTTTCAAGTTTGCTCTTGGAGTAGTCGCTCGTTTGGAGGTGGCGGAAGCACTTCTTCTTACATCCTTGTTGAAGGGCGACAAGGTTGAATAGCCAGCGGAGATTTGGAGAAGAAACCTTTAATCAGTATGAAATCTTCTATGAATTACTCTTTGGCAAAGTACATTACAATTCGTTGATCAATTTGTGTATGTACTTTGAGAGCGATATCTGCGTTTTGCTAGGGTTACCAATTATGGTTTTCATTTCTTTTTTCACAAATCGCGGTGGTAATACTGAATATTTACGACATGCATGATACATATTTGAGTATTACAACTCTTTACCTGTCCAGCAAAGCCATTTATCCTACTAGAATTACCGTATCATATAGAAAACATATTACCTATGTTACAGTAGCAAGTTACTAATAGATAAAAAAACTCTTACTGATTGTATCATGTATATTACAAACGCATATGTATTGTCATTTTACAAAAGATATTGTGGCAAAGATTACTGATACAATATTTCTTTATTTTTTTATCAATAGATATCTTCAAAATGGAGGAATCAAAGGGTTATCAAGTATCATACAAGAGGAGAAAGCAGGACATGGTGACACCTCCAGCAAAAGAAAGCCCAGTTGGTACAAAATATGTACATTTATACCATTTTTACTCTTTTAAATGTGAAATAACTCTAACTTTGGATATAGGCATTGGCAATGAGGGCGAGAAAGCTACTGATCAAACAAAATGTAAGTTATTCTATTATGTTCTGTTATATAATCATTATTTGATAGTTAACATTAAACCATGTATTATATTTATGGACAATGCAGTAACTCAAGAACATCAATTAAATGTCAAGGAAGTTGCAAAGATAGATGCAAGAAAATCCAAATTTAGCATGGAAACTGTTCCAGGTAAATGTTTTTGAAAATTGATAAAATATAAAATTTTAATTAGTCAATAAAAATTAACTGAAAATTATGTAAACATCTTGCAGCACGATATTGTGTGCAGCACCGTTGCTACATCAAACAATTCGTGACATATCTCGGAAACAATAAATTGACCGGAAGGCACAGGGAGTTGATAGAAAGATCTGCATTTTCAAGGATTGTCTCGATCACAAAACTTGATATCAATTATCAAGTGTTGGATTTTATTATTCAGAAATATCAAGGAAATCGAGTTTTTAGATTTGGGAAGAAAGAAGTCACCTTCACGGACAATGACATAGGATTAATATTGGGATTACCGACATCCGGATTCCCAATTCACCTAAGGGGGTTTTCTTTTGAATGGCCAAGTTCCTTAGAGGATCTGATTTTCATTTCAAACATGTCGCTTAATCGTCACAATATTTGTGATATTCTAGATTCATTACGTAACCTTGAAGATGACCATTCTGTGAGAATGTACATTACATGCATAATTTCTTTGATGTTTTGTACTTTCTTGTTTCCTGAGACAAACTTTTGCTTCCCACGAGTTCTATTGAACTACATAGACTCAATTGAAGACACTCGTTTCTTCAATTGGTCTAATGCGGTTGGTAACATGATAATGAACCGCATGGACGATATAGTTGAGAAAATCAAGATTCGAACAAGTATGGATGGTCAATGCACTGTGGGATATCTCACTGGATGCGCTGCATGTCTATATGTAAGTATATGTAAGTTTTGATATTGTTAAGTTCTTGTATTTAATTATAATTCATAATAAATTTACCTTTGTATTTCAGACATGGGCGCCGGAACATCTCATTCCGTTGCAAGCATTGAATCATAACTTGCTACCGAGGATACGGAAATGGGCAACTCCATTCAAGGTTTCAATAGATCAATTCTTAAGCTTGGATGAAGACCAGGTAACATTTAAAAATAAGAAGTATAAATTACTAGCAAGTAATTCTTCTATGTCATGCATTAATTCTTTCAGTTAAACATTCTGATAAAAATGATATAAATTCAAGTTAAAGGATTACCTATTTTACTTAACAAAATTACCAATGCTTCTTCTATGGTTACTAATGTCTATTTTAAATTTACCAATACTTTTGTTAGTTGTCATCCACTAAATATTACCAATAGTGCTGAACAAGTTAAAACCTTTTGCCAATAGAGTTAATTGTTCATGTTAAAGACTTACTGATTTTATTCTACAAAATAACCAATGCTTGGGTCAATAGTTACTAATGCCTGAGATAAGGTTACCAATGATTGTGTTACTAATGTCTTAGATAATGTTACAAATACTGGTGTTACTAAATAAAGATTACTGATTTTGTTCAACATAATTACCAATGATTGGGTATATACTTAACAATGTCTGATATAAGGTTACCAATGTGTTACTTATCAACCACTACAGTGTCACGAATAAGGCTAAATAAATTTAAATGGTTACTTATTTATTTCAATGAAATTGCAAATGCTTGGGTCTATAGTTACTAATGTATGGGATAAAGATACCAATGCTTTTGTTACCGGACCTCCATCCATTCTTAGATTTTAAAGTTACCATATGTTAAAAGTTACTGTTAGAATTCTCAGTATTACTTACAGAAGTGGTATATGTTACTGATAGTCTCTTATATTTTGTGCAACAAAATGCTAAATGTTACAGTTAGACTCTTGAATTGTAATTAAATAATGTTGAAGATATAAATTTTGCTTTACAGTTGTAATAACTATTTTACTGAATGAAATTACTTTTCCATTATAGATTGTGGTTCATTTGGATTATGATGAAAAAGAGATATTTAAGGTTGATGCAAATGAATTTATTTTTGATTATGAAACCTTCATCAACGAGGGTTTCATTTCAAATGCATACGCCTTGCGTGTTATATCTCCGCATACAAAACGACTTGATGACGATTCAACAACGTCAATCTTGAAGAGCGATCAAATACAAAAAAGTGGAGAATGTAGTTGTGAAATACATGAGAAGAGAATTAGAGAGTTGGAGGATATCATTTCACAGCTACCAACCTTAGAGGAATTTCAAAGAATAAAAAATGAACATGATATTTCAATCAAGGAGAATGAGAAGCTTAGGATAGAAATATCAGTTCTAAAGCAATGGTTTGAGGATTTCTTTGCAAAATCAATTGCTTCAAACAAGAAAGAGGAGCATGAACATGTAAATGATCAAATTGAGGATAAAGGGAACCAAGAAGCAAAGAATGATTCACCTTCATTTGATCTCGGATTTGAGAAGGAAATACAAGAACAGGAGATAGAAACAATAAAAGGAACTAAAAGAGGAAGAGGAAGGAAATGCATTACTCCAAGTAGTTTATCAAAAAGAGTAAAATCTAGAAGAGCACAGATGGGAGATGCAAATGAACCAAAGAGCCCCGACAAGAAAAAAACACAAAAAAAGAGAGGAAAACTTGTGAAAAAGAAAAACGAAGAAGTCTTTCAAGTGGAAGATGATGATCAAATTAGCAAGTTAGAAGATAACCATGATATGGCATTGGAGGTATGAAACTTAAAAATATTTATTAGGATTTATAAAATATCTGTTCTTATTTCTTATAAATAAGTTATCTGTAGGTTTTTAATGTCACACGCATTGACTATGCCGGATATGATTTGATTTCTGAAGCTGATAGAAATATCATTCATGAATTCTTAAAGGATCCGGTTGCCAAGTAAGTTTATACAAAATTATAAGTAATCTTTAATATTACTTATTTCAATAAACTTATAGTTTTGTTTCTTAATTAACAAATTAATTTTTTTGCCAGTATTGGAGCGACTTTCCACAGTCCATGTGATAACTTTTGCATAGGAAGGCACATCGAAGACCTCTTGTACAACAAGATGGTGATAGATGTGATTTTGGACATGTACATGGATGTCCTATACATTACTCATCGAGTGAATGAGTTGAATTCTCCTTACATCTTCGCAAGCACTGCACAAATGGTAATATTGAATTTCTTTCAATTATAAAATTAGTAATAATATCATATATGATATTAGAGATATGTATATGAACAATGTATATGTATTAGCTAATTTAATTTAGCAGAAATTAACTTTTTAGTAAAATGCAGCAACTGTTCCAGAAGACGGTGAATGAAGCCTCTGTAGAAGATTATGAGCCTTTAAACAATTTATTCACATGCACAAAGACCATGTTCGTGCACATAAAGAAGGCTTTTTGTGTAATTCATACTGCAAATCATTGGCATCTTCTGGTTTCGGACTTCGAAGCAAAAAAATTCATTTCGTACAATTCATTGACGGGAATGAAAAAACACTGGTTGGATGTAAAGAAATGGGTAACACTCTGAACTCAAATCAATCATTATAGAAGTGTTTGAATGAAATTAAATTTTCTTACTACGTTCTTTATTTTTTTTGAAGGTTGATTGGCTTGCCGAATACTTCATGCTTTACACCGACGAACATCTTGAGAACTGGCCGGTGGTTATGGCAAAAGGAATCCCAAAGCAACCAAGTGATTCGATAGACTGTGGTGTTTTTGTGATGAAGTATATGGAGTTTATTTGCCAAGGATCGGAGCCAAAGTTTAACATTGAAGATATACCAAGATTCCGAGCGGAGATTGCTTCTATACTGCTAAAGTGCGGGGAAAAGAAATGAAGAAATAGGCTCTTCGTTATTATTGTCCATTTTTTTTTACATGTAAGAAATGGGATTTGTGTACTTAGGAAAAAAACAAACATTACTTTGTGTAATTACTGTCAATGAATATATTATGTTTCCTGACATTAGATATGACTTGCTTGAGATTGTTCTATTGATCTATTCATATCAATGATTCTTCTTCACGATCAACATTCTTAAAGAATCATACTACTAGTATATCACTTAATTTTATCAATGCTACTTAACGAGATTGTATATATTACTGATATGATTCCCCACATTACTAGACTTTACTACTAAATTTAAAAGTCTATCACTCAATGTTAATGTTATTACTGATATGCTTGTCTATATTACTCGTCTTTACTAATAAAAATACTAGTCTATCACTCAATGTTACTGATCAGTTACAAGTTACCACCCGTGATTCAATGTTACATGTGTTACTTAACGAAAGGTAAATGATGATCATTTACTGATATGCTTGTCTATATTACTCGTCTTTACTAATAAAAATACTAGTCTATCACTCAATGTTACTGATCAGTTACAAGTTACCACCCGTGATTCAATGTTACATGTGTTACTTAACGAAAGGTAAATGTTACTGATGTACTTCACAATATTACAGATCTTTACTATTAAATTTAAAAGTCTAATCCCCCTATGTTAATGTTATTACTGATATGCTTGTCTATATTACTCGTCTTTACTAATAAAAATACTAGTCTATCACTCAATGTTACTGATCAGTTAAAAGTTACCACCCGTGATTCAATGTTACATGTGTTACTTGACGAAAGGTAAATGTTACTGATGTACTTCTCAATATTACAGATCTTTACTATTGAAAATACTATTCCATCGCTCAATGTTACTGGTCATTTCAAGTTACCAACATATTAGTATCTTTATTAGACTATCACTTAATGTTACATGTGTTACTTAACGAAAGGTAATATGTTACTGATAAAATTCATAATAATACATAAAGAAATCGTAAATGTTACTAATAGACTACTCAATACTACCAGAAATCTAATGAATATATCAAGCTACTAGTATATCACTTAATTTTATCAACACTAATTAACGAAATTGTATATATTACTGATATGGTTCCCCACATTACTAGACTTTACTATTAAATTTACAAGTCTATCACTCAAAGTTAATGTTATTACCGATTTACTTGTCTATATTACTGGTCTTTACTAATAAAAATACTAGTCTAACACTCAATGTTACTGATCATTTACAAATTACCACCCGTGATTCAATGTTACATGTGTTACTTAACGAAAGGTAAATGTTACTGATATACTTGTCAATATTACAGCTCTTTACTATTGAAAATACTATTCCATCACTCAATGTTACTGGTCATTTCAAGTTACCAACATATTAGTATCTTTATTAGTCTATCACTTAATGTTACATGTGTTACTTAACGAAAGGGTATATGTTACTGATAAAATTCATAACGAAAGGGTATAACGAAAGGGTATATGTTACTGATATAATGCTCTATTTAACATTGAACCATTGAATTATATTCATACTGGACGTCCATTGATTCATTCATTTATAATTTACAAATCCCAATTAATGAAATTACTAGTACTACACTCTATTATTACAAAACGTATCATAATTTTTACAACTTACCATTGTTACTAAAGGAAGTGATATGCGTTACTGAAGAAGTATTAACCAACGAATTGATATGTGTTACCAAGCATATGTAGTGTAATTACTTTTCTATTATAACAAAGAAGTGTTACATATACAACCTATCAAATTTACCAACCATAAGACATGAATTACTAATATTATTGCAAGTAATCATCTACATCTTTAAAAAGTACAAAATTGTACTGTCAAATTACATAACATATGTATGCTCAGAATCATAAAATAGATTACATAAATTATATAAAAATTATTCTTCTGAACAATGAATTATATCTATAACATCTTGAGCCGTTAATCTCTTCCAGATGCTTAATAGTCGTCTCCTATATCTCAGAAATATCATCTGTAGAGAAGAAGTACAGATATGAGGATATTATTAAGAAAACTGATTATGTTCACATAAATGAATAAATGAATGGTAAATTTGATAAATAAAACTTACTTATACAGTATGTAGTATGAATAGAAACCATCTCTCTGACACCATGCATATATATATGGATATGTTGGAAAAAACGCAGTTATATTAGACATCTTAGAATGCATTATAAAAAACAAACTATTGATAATAATGAAATGAAGTACCTCTATTGCTTTGCATCGGACTTGGTAGGACAATTTCGCGAATCATGACCAACATTTACTTTATTGCATAATTTGCATTGTCTACGCTTAGCAGCAGCTTCTTCACCAATAGTTTTCAATCTATTTGTGCTTCCCTTTGGTCTGCCACCTCTTCCTGAACCTTTAGGTCTTGCTACGTTGGGATTCTTCACATTGC
This sequence comes from Ottelia alismoides, assembly GCA_037367405.1. Taxonomy (NCBI): domain Eukaryota; kingdom Viridiplantae; phylum Streptophyta; class Magnoliopsida; order Alismatales; family Hydrocharitaceae; genus Ottelia; species Ottelia alismoides. Next base: position 502,989 of record JAZKJV010001035.1, on the reverse strand, counting down.
TAACCGAGTTGTCCAATGTTGCTATTGTGTCATCAAGCTCTTCAACATTAACACTAGAACTTTTGCTTTTGATAACTTTGACTGCCTCTGTTGCATCTATAAGTACCTTCTTAATGTAATCAAATACTTCTTGGTTACCATCGGCTTCACTAATGAGTTCATTGGACAACACACGTAATTGACAAGAGTCATCTTCTATTGTCCTCTTTCTATATAAAGGATAATAGCCATTAACCTTGATATCTTTCTTCCATCTTTTCAATAAAAGAGAAGAGTCAACATCTAACACATCTTTATGCTTTAACACACTGATGATGTGTCTACATGGAATACCCATCGATTCCATTTTCATACAATCACAATGGAATTTATTATTGTAGGCATGATAAGAAACTTTGTTATAGCTTTCAATATTGCCAATGGGATACACCCTATATTCTGTAAGGTCATCATCCATTCGAAGTGGAATAACATTCAATTTAATTCCCTCCTTAAGCTCATTTTTAACAATGTAAAACATTGTCTTTGTATAATGCATAGCAAATTGCTTTTCAATACTCCACTGCGTATCCAACTTCGGCTTTTTATTTTCGGAATCATTGTCCATCATGTTGACCTGCTCCCTCATTCTCTCAACAGCAATTTGGAATCTTGTCATGAACTCGTAAAGACTGTTCAACTGATTGACATTGTTGGATAAAAAAGAATTCATGCTCTCACTCCTCTGAGTTGTATTCATGTCGGCGAAAAAGAAGCTTCTCATATATATAGGAACCCACTTTCTCCTAATACGATACATTACGTTTATCCATTTATTCTTTTCTAAATCACATTCTGTCACAATTCTGCCCCACTCAGTTTCAAAATGATCTTCGTTTTCTGCACCCCATATAATCTTATTCAAAGCAGGGATTGCTACATCAGCTTTTTTCGTTAAACCAATCCTCTTCTTCATGTTGGCTGTAACATGTCAACCACAGTATCTATGCTTTGTAGTCGGAAAGACTTCCCTTATAGCCGCATTAATCGATGGGCACTGATCAGTAATTATAGACTTGGGAGCAACCTTAAGAGCAGCTAGAAAATTTTGGAACAACCATACAAACGACTCTTTTGATTCATTCATTAAAAATGCATTGCAGAAGAATACAGTCTTGTTGTGATTATTCACGCCACAAAATGAAGCAAATATTAGCTTGTACTTGTTGGTATCATAAGTGGTATCAAATGTAACTGCATCACCAAACAATTTGTAATCTTCAATGGAATAAGAGTCTATCCACATGCAATGTGTTAAGGATGAATCATCGTCTTTCTTGTACAAGTAGAAAAAATCAGGTGTTAAACTCTTACAATACTCAAGATGTTCCAAAAGCATAACCGCATCATGACCTTCTGTTTTTTTCTTCATATCCCTCTTCAAATTATAAATATCCCTTGCTATAGAGCCAACACGTTCAAAAGGACCGCCTTGCTTGCCCAAAAAAGCTATTTGTTTTGATGTAGGAATGTTAACCTCTGTCATAGAATGTAACAAATTCTTTGTGGCCTTAGTAATCCTCCTATTGGGTCTTAGGTACTTCTTTTTGCTAGGAGAAACAAGTTTATGATTGTGTTCCTCGACAAAAGAAACCACATCCCACTGATTTGAGATTGGATTTAATTTCACAGAAAACTTTGCTTTACAACCACAACGACTTATTCCACATCTTCTTCCCTCGCTATCTATTCCTTCTGATTGAGCTTCTTCATCAACCACAATCAAACTTGATGATATCTTTCTTTTTTTAGGAAGTGGAACATAAAATCCTTCCTTCCAACAAACAAATTTTTACTGATAAATAAATATAATATTACTTGTTATTTATTAACATCCTCCCAACTGCATATATATGTTACTGATAAATAAATATAATATTACTTGTTATTTATTTAAGTTGCTAAATTATCTGTTCAATACAAGAGACTTACCAAATATCATAATGTATATTACTAATCATAATGGAATACATAATGGTTTAATATACCATTGTTACTGATTTCCTAAATTCCCTATTCGATGATACAGAATGATTAAAATTTATAATACATATTGCTAATCATTAAGGGAGATTTTATGTTTGAATATGTTACTAATTTCTGAAATTAATTTACCTAAGCTTTGTATATAGTTACTAATGTCTGATATACAAGTTAACAATGTTATACATGTTGCCAAAAGAGTTACTTGTATATGTTAGATGGTTACTATTTTTTATATACAAAGTTACTAATGCTTGAGTCTATACTTACTAAAGTTTCCGATAGAATAATTAATGAGATTTGTCGATTATACAATGTTTATTCTTCATAATCTTAATGTTTGAATGTATACTTACTGAAGCTTCATTATGGAAGAGTTTATGTTTGTATATGTTACTAAATTCTGATATAAAATTACCGAAGCTATGGTATATAGATACTAATGTCTGATATAAAGTTACCAATCTTAGACATGTTGCCAAAAGAGTTACTTGTGTATGTTAAAGGGTTGCTATTTTATATATACAAAGTTACTAATTCTTGAGTCTATACTTACTAAAGTTTCAGATAGAATAATCAATGAAATTTGTCGATTAAACTGTGTTTATTCATCAAATGCTTAATGCTTAATGTTTGAATGTATACTTACTGAATCAATGTATACTTACTGAAGTTTCATTATGGAAAAGTTTATGTTTGTATATGTTACTAATGTCTAATATAAAATTACAGAAGTTTCGTGTATATTTACTAATGTATGATATAAAGTTGCGAATTTTTGACGTTGCCATTATAGTTACTTGTATATTTTAACGGGTTGCTATTTTATATATACAAAGTTACTGATGTTTAATTCTTTACTTACTAAAGTTAAAGATAGAAGAATCATTGAAATTTCAGAATTACTGATAACCATTTCAGAATTACTTATCCTATGTATTACTCTTACAAACGCTTATGTGAAAAGTTGCTGAAATACATATAAGATTAACTTTTCAGATGCAATATCAAACGTTCAACAAAGAACTTACATATGCAATATCATAATGTTACAGACTTACATATAAAAGATACCTGATAGCATATAAATATTACCTTTTTCAAAATTTAACTGATTGATATCAATTCGACTTGTATCATCAATTAAATTTCAGAATTACTGATAACCATTTCAGAATTACTTATCGTATGTATTACTCTTACAAACGCTAATGTGAAAAGTTGCTGAAATACATATAAAAGTAACTTTTCAGATGCAATATCAAACGTTCAACAAAGAACTTACATATGCAATATCATAATGTTACTGACTTACATATAAAAGATACCTGATAGCATATAAATATTACCTTCTTCAAAATTTAACTGATTGATATCAATTCGACTTGTATCATCTTCGATGAGATCGTTTTCCATAAATTCTTCAGATCCATCAAATTGTGCACTCGAATGATCCATATATGCAACCTATAAGAATGATATTAGGAATAAATTTAACAAATAGCGTCAACTATTATAAAACGCAATACCTTTTTATGACGAGTGCTGTCGACGACTGATTTCGCTGGATGAAAAACACGAATGCGAGGAAGGGGGGAACCCGATCCAAGAACAATAATCAAGAATTTGGCGAGCGCGAACAAAAGTAAACTAGAGATTTGGCGAGCGCGAACGACGGGAGCAATACACAATTACGAATAACCGATCAAATGCCTAATCAAGAGGAATGCTATTTTTAGAAACTCATTTATTAATAAAAATCGACGATGCTAAAATTAAGGGATGAAATTTGATCGATCGCACGGCTATAATGATGGGCTCATAGGAAATCAAATGCGCCCTGTGCGCATTAGATAAAAATCCTATATATATATATATAGGGAAATTATCCAATGAGCCCTGTGCCCATTTGAGATGAGATGAGCCCACTCATTTTTTACCATTATTTCTTATTTTTTTGAGCTTAATAGGTATTTATTTACAAGTGTTATATCATATTCTTACTACTAGTAACTATTTTCAGGGAAAAAAACCTTAAAAGTCATACAAAATGATTGTATTATTATTTGTATTACTAGTCTCATTTTTATTCTTACTAATGACCATTTCTTGTGAATCTAAGATTCTCTTTATATGAAAATAGTTACTAATAGTAAGAATATGATATAACAACAGTAAATAAATAAGCATTGAACTCAAAATGATGAAAAATATTGGTAAAATATAAGTGGACTCATCTCATCTCAAATGGGCACATGGCCCATTGGATAAGCCCCCCCCCCCCCCCTCTCTCTCTCTCTATATATATATATATAGGAGCTAGGAGCCTACACCCAGGGGTGTAGGTAACTACCTACACCCGGCCTCCTTTTTCATGATTTTTGAGTTTTTTTGAATGAAACCATATGGAGATTTTCTTAATATATTGAGAGGAATATGTGTTTCAAGTTTCATGCAAAATAAACATTCCTAACATGTTCATCTAGAAGGTACCATTTTCAACAATTCTGATACCGTTAAAATTTGACGGTCTTGATGAAGATGATAGGAGTCTCGAATTAAGTTGAATTTTGAATGACACCATGGTGATATATAGTGATCTAATTCCCCAAAAGTTTCATTTCAAAAAAATCAAAAAATAATGAAAAAATGAGCCGGGTGTAGGTAGTTACCTACACCCCTGGGTGTAGGCTCCATTTTCCCTATATATATATATGACATCAACAACTGACGTCAGCTTGCTGATGCCAGCGGCGGATGCCATAATAATTTGTTCAACTGTTGGAGTCCTATAGATAATACTATATGCTACTATGTAAAAAAATTAAATTTAAAATGTTATTTTTAAATATTTTTCTCTCATTTATTTATTGTGTTAAAATTGACTATATGCACACTTCGAGTCTCAGATTTTAATGCACAATATCTTATTTTGATTTTTCTCTAAACGACGATCAATATAGGTATAATATTTTATATACTTTAGATCGGGTATAAACTCTAGAATTTACCAAGATATGATTTTGATTTATAGTTAAATTTAACGATTTTAAAATATCAAACGACTTCCGTGACAAAGGTCAAATTCTGTTTTATTTTATTCATCATCGAATCGGATTTTGAGTGGTCTTGGTTTTTTTACGATTTCCAATTTGTGTTGCGACTTTTCCGTGGCACACATTACGATGCGATCGTCTTTTGATTGATTTCACTCGAACAACTTTTGATTTGTGACCAATTGATCGTATTAGATTATTTAATGTTGATTGATAACTTTATTGAATTATACGGACCCTAATCGGGTCGGGTTTGGTTTATTTTTACTCGGATGTCACAAGACGTGAAAATGAGAAGTTGTATTCCATGTAGCCCTATAACTCTCTTATATAGGAGAAAAGCTCCGAGGGAAAATTATATAAATTAGATAGAAGAAATAAGAAACCACAAAATAAGATAAGGATATATAGGAAATTGTTTCCGTACCCATTAGAGATTGATGAGCCCGCTTCACCTCCAACACCTTCAGTAATAAAAATACAAGCTTTAATAAATAAATTAAATAGCTCTAGTAACTTATATAAAGTTACAAAGTGCGAACTAAAGTTACTGATTAAATTACAATCTTTACTTACAATTAACTGAAAGTTAATGATGACATTACAAAAGTTATCGATGCATTTAATATCACTAATATAAAGTGTTACTGATGGAAATGCGAAAGTTACTGATGCGTTTAGTAATACTGGTATAAAAGTGTTACTGATGGCAATACGAAAGTTACCAATGCGTTCAGTTACTGATGGCAATATGAAAATGATTGAAGTTACTGATCGTCAGGTTAAGATCTAACGGCTAAGATTAGAGGCTCATCTCTAACGAGCATGGGTCCCATTGGATAAGCCCTATACATAACCGTCACTCAATATGCGATGGAAGTATAAACACTTAGGACTAACAATACCTCAGAATACTGGAAGTCTTTCTATATGTTTTTTAAAATGAGCTGAATCATTCATGAAATCTCTAGCAGTTTGTACACCCCAACATAATGGGGTACCGAAGGGAAGAATCATCATTTTATGAATGTGCAAGAGGTTACCTCTCACTAATATGACCCATTCTAATTGTGATTGGAAAAAGATATCCGTTCTTGGTTTTACCTGTAGACAAGTCTCCTTTCAGTCTCAGCCTGCATGTATTTCAATGTGTTTGCTTTCCTTATAATTATGGAATTGGTTTGCACATGTTGGATCGACGAGCCCACAAAGTGCATCTTTCTTGACTATTCTAGTACCTAGAAAGGGCACAATGCTGACCATGTGGGGTATCATCTTCATGTAAGAAAGGATGTATTTGAGAAAGAATCTTCTTTCCCAAGAGTTTTCTTCAAGGGGAAGCTAGTGAGAATGCTGAGGAAAACAAAAAGGGGATTAACTTTCTCGACAGCGTACAAGAAATTTGTTTAGGTGGACGAGAGCAGTAAGCAAGATATGAAAAATGACAAGGATGATAGATACATAATTGGATGGATATAGATCAATGGAAAGAAAATGATAAAGTTGTGGAAACTAATAAAGTTGTGGAAATTGAAGAAATAATTCCAAACCATAATTGTAATTTCTCCTCGTATGATCCATGTCTTGAAAACTCTGCAAGTACTCTCTCCTAAAATTTATGCTAATGTTACTTGTTGGAAAAAATGAAAGAGTTGTTTATTCCTATCAACCCTAGACTCTCTTTATAGGGAGAGAGAGACCTATGGGTAACTATATAAGATACACATAAGAAAAGATAAATAGAAAAATAGTACATAAAACATATATATATACACACTCCCCTCAAGATGGAGCATAGATGTCGATCATGCTCAGCTTGGATGAACAATTCTGGACAGATCACCTGGGGATAATTTAGTTATCTCAGTATCATATTAGAGCATCCATATGTACCTATCGGGGTTGCTCCATAAACTGACTCACTCGATTAATTGCAAAGGAGATATCATGTCTAGTGATAGTAACATAGAGAAGTTTTCCCACCAATTCTCTATATCTTCTCTTGTCTACTTCATCGGTATCCTCATCATATAGTCTCATACTAGAATCCATAGGGTAGTAGCATGTCTACATCAAATCATTCCTGTCTCAAACGAGTATATCTGTGACATACTTCCTTTAGGTTCATCACAGACCCTGTTGATTCCTGGCAAACTCTAACCCTAAGAAATACCTTAGAGTGCCAAGATCCTTGGTGATAAATTGATGTCCAAGGAAACTCCTTTGCCCTTTTTATCCCATGCACATCATCTCATGTGACAAGTATGCCATCAACATAGACCATAATAATGATAGTACATGTAAATGTTCTTTGAACAAAACAATGAATGATCTTCTAAATCCCTGCTTCCCAAATAAATTAGAGAGCTTCTGAAACCATGCCCTTAGGCTCTGCTTCATGGCCATATATTGTCTTGTGAAGTCTACAAACCTGTAGGCACTCCCCTCAACAACAAACCCCATAGGCTGCTGCATGTAGACTTATTCCTGAAGACCACCATATAAAAATGCATTCTTATCATCAAGCTGAAATAAAGGTCAATCACGTACTACTACAATTGAGAGTAGAACCCGTAGAGTAGAATGGCTAGCTACATGTGAAAAGGTGTCCATATAATCCATGCCATATATCTGAGTAAAGCTCCATGCAACCAATCTAGCCTTATAACGATCAATGCTTACATATGCATTGTGTTTCACTGTAAACACCCACTTGCAACTGATAACAGATGGCCAATTGGGAGCATGGACCAAGCTCCAGGTACTACGTGACTGTAGGGCAACCATCTCCTCTTCCATAGCTAGACACCACTAACAGTCTTTTAATACTTCCTGATAAGTACGTGGTATAGCTACAATAGATAGTGCGACAACAAACTTCTTGAAATCCATGTTAAGCAACCAAAGGAAACCTGGGAAGCAAGTGGATATGAGGCACATGTACGCTTCTGCTTCCTAATGGTGATAGGAACATCCATGTCATCAGGTAACTCTTGAGTACTAGTCTACTGCAAAGGTTCTTGCTCAGACACATCTCCAGAACCATCGTTAAAAACCTTGTAGTCAGTACATACCTGAGGCGTGCTGGATGACGGGCGTGGACCATGAGCAGATGAAGGCCAGCGTGTATAGAAATGTGAAAATGTCGGAACAACATGCACATGTGGTGGTATAAGAGAATGTGATGTAGGTGGAGGATGCGGTGGTAGTTGGGTTGGAACAACCGGCACAGACTGGGCTGGTGGTGGGGCTCATAGGGAGGTGGCATGTAAACCTCATCATCTAAATATGATGAAGTCAACCTATCACCTGTAGGAGAAACACACATAATCGGCTCAAAAAATGTAACATCAGCCTCACATAATATTTCCTGCTCAATGCATCATAGCAACAATATCCCTTATGTGTCCTGGAGTATCGAACAAACACATACTTGAAAGATCTAGGAGAGAGCTTGTCTAGACCTGGAGACAACTGGTAGACAAAAGCGACCAAACCAAACACGCGAGGAGTTAGAGAGAACAATTCCTTCTATATGAATGCCAGTGAGAAAGGAATTCTCTCTCCTAGAATAGAGGAGGGCATGTGGTTCACAAGATAACATGTTGTAAGAACTGCATCACCCCGGAATGAATGTGGAGCATGAGTCTGAATGAGAAGATTACAAATGACATCAAGTAAGTGACGATGCTTTCTCTCTGCAACACCATTCTGTTGGGAATTATAGGTGCACGATATTTGATGAATGATACCACGAGATGAAAGAGAGAGAGCATGCGTACATAATTCCAAAGCATTATCAGTTTGCATAAATTTGACAGACAAAGAGAAAATATCTTGTACTTCATTAATAAAAGTTTTGATAACATCCCTGCTTCAGATTTATTCTTCAAAAGAAAATACCCACGACAAACGAGAGAAATCCAACTGGTTGGAGGCCTTTCTTGGGCTATCTTCTTTCTCCTCGGCCCCACAGATACTAAATGCTTGCATCAACCTGTGATAAGGTACAACATGTGTCCCTAGTGATCAGGAACACAACTTGGACCCCAAATATCAATATGAATTAACTCAAAAAGGAGCGACTACTTCGATTTTGATGACTAGGAAAATAGATTGATGATGCTTTCCCAATAACAAGCCTCGCACTGGAAGGATGAGCGAGGGGAGATCTGTAGCAAGACATGACACATCTTCTGGAGAGGGAGATGACCAAAGCGCATGTGCCGCGTGAAATGAGAGACTGGTCCAAGAGACTGAGAAGATACACAAGCATAGGAGGTTCAGACCAGTCGATAGATGCCTCCCTGCTGACGGCTACATCCAATCTCCCTACCTGTAAGTATGCCCTAAAAAATAAGAGACGATGGATCAAAAATATCCTGACAATGTAAATCCTTCGTAATCTAACTGATAAATAATGAATTCATAGAAAAGTCAGGTGCATATAACACATTCTACAAACACATTGACATTGTCATACTGATCTCCCCCTGTCCTGTGACCGAGGAATGAGTCCCATCTGCTATGACAACGGTTCTCCTTGGAGATACATGTTTGTAAGTTGCAAGTTGATATCTATTGCTACATATGTGATGTGTCTCTCCAGAGTCCATAATCCATTCTGTAATATCAGAACCATGAAAAGTAGTGAAAGCATAGGTGCTACCTGAGGTACTGGAGGAGGCAGAGGCTGCAACATCTGAGTGGCCTCCTGGAGTAGGCGAAGATTAAAGGGAACTACCCAAAGGCATAATGTCCCTCAGTCGAGCAATGAGGTCATCATACCTCTAATCCGAAGAAGCAACAATACGAGAATCTGCTTGCTCTGCTACACGAGCTGTTGTAGGAAAACCATGCTTGGAGTAGCATGTATCCCTAGTGTAGCCAAGACGATGACAATAAGTGCATGGTTGGCAAACATGACCTCCTATAACATGAGGTCCACATCCACGGAATTGAGAAGAGTACCCTCTATCGCAGGAGGCGGCCATCGCAGAAGAAGTCTGACTTGAGGTAGTAGATGGGACAATGATCCTACTAGTCTTCTGAAAGCCTCTTCCATAGGAGGAATAGTAGCATCTGCTAGGATATGTGAACAAGCCACCTCATATTTAGGGTCTAGTGCCACAAGGAAGACACTAACCATATTATCATTCCTATATGTCTTCTGCTGCTCAGGAGTAGATGTGAGGGGCATGAAACTGTACAGCTTCTCAAACATCCCACGCATGGACGTGTACAGAGAATGGAGTGGTTGTTCATTCTGCTTGATGGTGAAGATATCATGTTGTAACTATAATATCTTGGTCTCATTCCTCGCATGGGGATAAGTTACGGTGAGGATATCCCACATCGCCTTGGCGGTGGGATGATGTAACACATCATTGACAATCTCAATCTCCAATGTACCAGACAACCAGACCTTGGCATATGCAACATCTACCACCCATGAGGCATTGATCCATGTTTTCTCAGCCTGCTCCTCCTCGGTAAGAATATGTTTCTTACCCATAGATTTCATGAATGAACTGCATGGCCCAGAGCTCGTAGTTTGTCCCGTCCATCTTGATAATCGACGCTGGACCTCTGAAAGCGCCAGCGGCTGTAACATCAACCTTGCTCTCTAACATAATGCCGGATGAAGAAAAGTAGGGTTTTGTAGACCAATAGAAATTTGTCTAGACAAACATATAGAGATTTGATCGCGTGTCTAGACTCAGGCAATCAAATCCACCATCAGGATTGGGTCTCTACATGAGGAAGAGAGCCACAAAGGGATCCACAACGAGCCGCCACTGAGGAGGGGGTTGTGCCTGCCGCTGAGGGGGATGGGGGGTTGCGCCTGCACTGCTGCCGAGAGGAGAAGGAGGGGTTGTGCTCGCACCGCCGAGAGGAGTGCCTGTGCCGCCGCCGAGGAGGGGAGGGCAGGTGGCTGCTACCGGCAACGGGAGATAGGCTTGATGGAGGAGGTTAGGGTTAGGATTTTTCAGGTACAAGAGCTCCGGCCTAGGACCGCCGCTTCGATATCATGTTGGGAAAAATGGAAGAGTTGTTTATTCTTATGAACCCTAAGCTCTCTTATATAAGGGAGGGATCTATGGGTAAATTACGTAAGACAAGCATAAGAAAATATAAATAGAGAAACAATACATATAAAATACACACAAATTACTGGCACCTTGCGTGATGATAAAACTATTGTTATTTGAAAGGTTGTTCAAAATTGTTTGAGCCTACACTCAATATCTTGTGGAAGTCTTTGTTTCTTACACCTGGATGAGTCCGAGGTATAAATGTCTTATTACCTCTATGGATTGTCCTTATGTTCCCAAAATATTATTGAAGCCCAAAATGGTTCGAAATGAGTAATATTATGAAGGAAGAAATAGATGCTTTGGTTAAAAATGACGTATGGGATGTTGTTGATAATCATAAGGGTGCTCATTTGATTGGATTTATACGGGTCTACTCAATCAAGTGTACTGATAGAAGAACTAGCAGATTTACAACTCTCCTTGTGGCTAGCAGATGTAGTTAAAAATATGGGGATCAACTATCTTGAGACCTTTTCCCTTGTGACAAACATGAGTATCGTCAAGGTTGCCATTTTTCCTAGTTGTAGTTTTTCCTGGAGAATGTGTATAAATTGGATGTGAAAATGCTTTCTTATCGTTATTTTGAAGAAGTCTATATGAAGATGCAACCTGGGATCGAAACGAGGATATGTGTTGCGAATTAGAAAGGGTGTTGTATGGACTAAAGAGTCTCCAAGAGCTTGTTTTAAACTACTTCATGTAATTTTTACTAAAAATGATTATACTAAGAAAATAGAGACCATACTCTATTCACAATGAATGGAGAGAAAATATCCTATTCTTTTAGTACATGTTCATGACTTGATTTTGCAGGAAACTATCCAACATTAAGAAAATTCTTACAATTGAATTTGAATTGAAATACTTGGAGAAGTTAAAGTATTTCATTGATATTAAGATGGTTGATCTCCAGAAGTTATTATTCTAAGGCAACATAAATGTACTTTAGAATTGTTGAAGGATTGTGGCATGCTGGGATGCAAACCTACAACTAACCCTATGGAGGCAAATCATAAATTGAGTAAAGTGGATGGTGAACTTCTTGATGATGTAGGGAAAAGAAAGTATCAAAGATTGGTTGGAAAATTGATATACCCTCACTAGACCAGATATCACATGTCAACGTAGTGAGTCAATTCATGCATGCTCCTATATGCTCTAACATGTTTATGTTCTACATACGAGTATCATGCAGAAAAGGTCTCATATTCGAGAAAAATCCCTATGTGACAATTGAAGGATATATAATGCCGATTGGGTTATTTTTTATGACGACAGAAGATTCACCTCAGGTTGTGCAGTGTATTTGTGCGGAAATCTGGTTACTTGGAGAAGTATGAAACAAAATGTTGTTTCAAGATCTATTGTTGAACCTGAATATCACACATCCTTTCAAATAGCATTACTTTTTTTTTAGGCTCAAAAGAAAGGGGGACACACTCGAAGGTGCTCACCCCAATGCATTAAAAAGAGAAAGGAATACTTACATGGGGGAATGGAAGATCAGAAAATAAAAAGCAAGGTACAGGGGGTAATCAAAGGGTGTTACCCCCGCAGCAAAAAAAACACATTACAATGAGGTCCAGTCACGTAGCATTACTAAAATCATATGGCTAAAAATTCTGTTAAATGGCTTAAGCACACAGATTAACATGCCAATGAATTTACACGAATAAGTTGCGATAAATCTAGTCAGCAATTTGGGTATGAGTGACAAGATGAAGCATGCACAAATCGACAAACATTTTATCCGGTAGAAGATTGATAGATGAGAGTCGCAACTAATATCTTCCTTACATGAAATCTGATGTTCAAATTATTGATATCTTCACAAAGGGGCTGCCTAATGTATAATTTGAGATTTTGACAAGTTGTGCATGATCAACATGCATAATCAATTTGAGGGAGAGTGTTGGGTTTGTGTTTACTATATTTGGTAAATGGATCTTTGGTTGAGGGACTGTTGACATTTAAGCATATATAAATTGTGATAACTCCCCCTAGTGCTAAATCATTCCTGTAAAGTGTTCCTTAATCTCGACAGATGGATATTAGGATTTTGTGTGCCTCCATGATTTTTCCTGTTAGAAATAATGCAACACATGAATACTGCATTTTGTTAGAAATATTTAAAAGTTAACATGATTTAGTTCCAATGTTTGATCAGGCATTTTGCCTGCCCTTGTGTGTTTTCTGAATGAGAGATGCGCCTGATAGTTAAACACTGAATGGAACTTGATTAGATTGGCGACGGGATAACTAAATCGAGGATCATGTTTTATATTTTTATTGGATTCTGAAAGTGGCATTTGTATTGTTCAGTCACAGGGAGCAGCTTTAATTTCTACTATGTTTATGTTACAATATTCATCCATGGCTTCTGGATTTTCCTTCAATTTTTCTATACAGTTGGCAAGTCAGGGATTGTAGATGGCTGGCTTCTCCTGTTAGTTTGGAGCCTGGTTCTTCAGGTATATCTTACTGTATCCATTTGATGAACGAAGAGAAATTGTAGTTCATCATTCCTTGTAACTAGAATTCTGTAACTAACTTTCACTTCTGTTTAAATATTTGATACTGTTCGATAGGATAAAGCTGACATGATATTCTGGGGCGAAAACTGTGCAAAAGAAGAAGCCCCCAAATGCGACCCTAAAGTTAGTGGCATAGTTAATTAACCAATCTGTACAGTCTACAAGATGCGAAGGCTCAAGCTTTTGTGCCTGCTTATGCATGAGAAAACTGAACTGCATATTTCTGGTACTAAGAATCACACACATAGCTGTCCATGTTAACAATCTTCCATTCAATAGAAGAGCTAGTTTTTCTTATACCGTCCGAATGTACATGTATGTAGGGCTACCGATGAATGGACAAAAAGTGGTCCTGCCATTCTCTTATTCTTTGCTGTATATCAGATCACTGAACGATAGCCGGTCAGCGCGGGGATGACAGAATGTATCTAAATGGTTAAATCCAAAGCCAGCATCGTAGCCTGCCCTGCCAAAGAAAAGAAAACTGAATCAAGATTATGTTATCATCATGGTCAAGTAAACCGTAATATCATCACGGTGTGGTTGCACCTGACTCAGTTTTCCTGTCACAGATGGTGTGCATCCATCCAATCCGGTCACGTTCGTTGTCATAGATTACCAGGTAATCCTGCATGCTTACATCTGAACAGGGGGGCACTCATCAAGGGTCAGTGCATATTTATGTACTGTTGACCATGAAAAGAGGGGAGATATACCTCCGATGACATTCAGGTCCTTGAGGCCATTTTCAGTCCCATTGAGTATTCCCAAGCATACGCTCCCGAATTTCTGAAGGATGATAAAATATAGAATAAAGACCATTCGCTGCTCCTTGGTGAAACTATATAGTAATTAGCTTTCCATTCTCCCTATAGTGAGAAGGAGATTAAATATGGAGCATCATCATAAGGATTTCAGTTGTGGATCATTATTCTTGACACACAATCTGCACATCAAGAAAAGATGTGGCTGCTTAGTTTTTTTTTTAAAAAAAGAGAATTTTACCACCCCTGTCTAGGTTGAGCTTTGGGATCTTGATTTTATAATAAAAATGGTATTTGAACAGCACCATCTAGGTTAAGCTTTCGAAATACCAGAAAAGATGTGACTAATAAACTAGCCCTTATCTCCTGTGTGTGTGGAAACTAAGAACGGACTGTTGCCAGTATTGTAACCTCCATCAAAGATCTAAGCAAAGATCACTGAATAAAGTTAAAATTTTATCCAGGAGGTATGTTTCGAAACATATTGGTCCTGTACGGTCGTCAATATTTTTTTATGTACCGTAGGTAAGTCACTTCTTCAAGAGGCGGCTTTGCCCTTAAAATTTTAATGTATTACATACCAGTGAGAACTGCCTCTTGAAGGTGCGGCTTTGGCTAAAGACCAAGGCGACTTTGCTCTTAGAGTTTTTGTGTTACATGCCAGTGAGAGCCTCTCTTCAAGAAGTGGCTTACATACGGTACATAACAAAAAAATATTGGCGACAGTATAGAGCTAATATGTTTCGAAACATAACTCCCGAATGAGTTTTCTTCACTGAATAAAGAACAAATGTTATTCGAGTGACTAATTGGAATATTCTATTTACATTTTTAATTATTTGATACATATAATCACATATATTGTCATTAGTTAACAAGATAAACATACCAGTTGAGTTACAATCAAACTATTACGCATCTAACTCTTACTTTATCTTAACAAAAAGAACGAAAAAATATAACAATAATATATTATTATTCATTAATCGGTTGATTAGTAGGCTGCAGTTATTCTATTCAGTCACCCCACATAATAGAGTAATCGGATCGACTATTGATCTGCATCCATATCTAAAACTATGCATCTCATCGTAACATTTAGGCCATGTTCGTTTGGAAAATAAGCACTGAAATAAGGGGCAATTCCCCGCCCGGTGCTGTTATCAAGAGTACGACTATTCCCATCCACTTCTCATATTTCATCTTATTTTACTCTTATTCCTATCTTTATTTCACCTTACCTAGCCTTATTCCACTTTATTCCTATCTTTTCATTCGAATAGAGAATACACCTTTATTCTCCTTATTCCCTTCTCCTTATTCATCATCCTTATTTCTGCTTATTCCCGAAGAAACGCCCCTAAACAACATCTTCCCTGTATCTTTTGATTTATGAATCTACTGAAACAAGACCCACAATTAGGACTAAGAGCAGATCACTTACTGAGAAGATCAAGTATCCCTCTGGGGGTATCTCCAGAACGGCTCCCTTTCCATTCCTGAATCTCAGAAACACCGACCTGAAATAACTCCTGCACTCAGCCATCGTCTTCGGCCCCTTCCAGCACACCGGAAGCGTGTCGTCGTCGTCCGCTGCCTTCACCGGCTTCCCTCGCAGATCTTTCTCCAACTAAAAACTAAAGAATGTAATATCCGTACATATATATAGAAGCTGCATCAAAGCACAGTAGGCAAAGAACATCTCTCTCCAGTCTCCCCTACTTACTGCAGCGATGAAGATCTCATAAGGCTTTCTGGCGAAGTATGTATACGTACTCCCACTGTCGAAAGACACCTGAAAGCCGCTGCTGACCAGCGTCTGCTCTCCGAGCAAAAGCTTTGCGGGCTCGGCCGTGTAGTAACTCCTGCCACCAAGTTGCACTCATGTTAAGACTAATTAACATACTGCTTCTGAAGAGAAGCTCACCGGATTGCACGGGAATCCGACATCGCCGTCCATGCCACGCCGGACTTGGGAACAACGGTGTCCCCCAGGAACAGGAACCCACCTCCCCTTCTTCCCAGGCAATGCCCCATCACCCCCCGCACTATCCCCCGATCACGCAGCTGGCTCATCGTGCTCGACCTGCCGATCCCCAGCCCGAGCACCCCGTCCGTCACCGACAACTCCCCTGCACCCGATCCCTGGTCATATCCACACCTAATTACACACAACAGCAACCCATCAACAAGTTCTGCAGCTGTGAGAGTTTCATCCTCTTCACTTGATTGGTTACCCGAAAGCAAGTGTGGTGCGCAGCCGGCTGCCATTGGTGAGCAGGATGGAGAAGGCGTCCTCGACCAGGACCCCGAGGGATGAGCTGTGGTCAGCATACTCGATCTCGTAGTCGCACTGTCCGGCAGGGTCTGCGCAGGCGTTGTGGTGGCCCTCCAAGGCTGCAGATTCCTGCAGGGCCGCGCAGAGTGGGTCGCCGCAGGGGACGAGGCTGCTCTTTCTTGGCTTGTACCACGGGTGCGGCCCCTGCCACGATACGTGCAAGGCAAGAACACATGATCGTTCTTCTCTTCCTTACCCTCAGATATCTAGATTCTGGTCAATTCAAGTGCTATACCTTGTTGCAGTGGACGCAGGGGGCGTCGCATTGCAGCCAGGTGAGGTCGCTGCCGGTGTCGATGTCGAGGAAGTACGGCTTGCCGCCGATGTTCACAGCAGCGAAGTACTGCCTGCAAAGAGTAGAAAGAAATGATACAGATCGGATTCAAACTGAAAGGATCGGTGGGGTGATGATGTTTGGAGATGGTGGAATTGCTTACCCGTCGGGGTAGACGTTGCCGATGAGGGGGAAGACGGCGGAGGCGGGAGGCGACGGTGGTCGGCGGGCTGCATCGGATGCGGAGGAGGTGGGAAGGAGGAGGAGGAGGAGGAGGAGGGATGAGAAGAGGAGGAAATTCCTCATGTGTTTGGTGGGAAGACTTTGGAGGACGCTATCTGCGCGGAAGATACCGTAATCGGCGGAAGACGGCGTTTAGAAATGTTTAGGAACAAGACTTTTCAGCCTCTCAAGGGGTGGTAAGAAATTGACGAGAATTGGAATTGACAAGGCAATATGGATCCTCTTTATTTATTTCTTCTTATCCATTTTTTATTTCTCTTTCCTTATTTTTTTCTTATCTACTTCGTTATTCTCTTTCCCCTCTTCCCTTATTCTTCCTTAGATACTAACTTATAACTTTTATTTCTCATCTCTCATGTGCCAACCGAACTGAGAATAACACTCACCTATATTTATTCTACCTTATTTTCCTTATTTATGTTCCATTCAATCCAACTAGAATAATGCTTATTTCATTTCATTCGTCACCATTATTCTTGCTTATTCTCGAAACGAATGTCCTCTTAGGATGCATTTGGACACTGAGTTTAACTAGTATGAGAGTAATATAATTTTAGAGGGGCAAGATAGTGGATACATTATTTGATTGTTTTGATGATAAGATGGTTGTTGAGATGGGTAATTGCGATGTGACTTACATTAGAATTTAGATAATGACTAGGGTTTGACGATTTCGTAATTTTTATATGATAAAATATTGAAGTATAATACTTTTTGTGTAAATAGAAGAGATGCAAAGAGGGATCAAATTAAATGAGAGAGAGAAATGATGTATTAATGGGATTTGATCGAATGAAGAGAGAGAGAGTTTGCGGTGTCCATAGGTTGGTATTAGATTTGAGGGTGGGTAACTTGTGGTAAGTTGTAAACCATGATTGGAGTGGTGGAGCTAAGAATGATAATTTTTATTTCAGGTAGTAACATATGAATGAGACCTATAGTATGGCGGGTAATTTTAGGTTAAGGATTGTATGTGTTGAGTTTATAGGTAAATGGATCTTTGGGGTGAAGGATTGTTTACCCAACTTGTATATATTGTACTCACCCCTCTCCTTTGTGATTAGGAGAGAAAATAAAAGAAGCATGCCCTAATCGCAGGCAAAGGAGATTAGGGTGTGTGTGTTTTCCCGTAGTTTTTTTACCTTCAAGGGTTTTCCACATTAAATCAGTGTGATCTATTAGCGTAATTGTTTAATACATGGTATCAGCGCCCTGATCAGGGCCTGTGATGCAGCTTCTTCATCGTTGCCACCGCTTGACCCCCCATTCCAAATTTAATGTTTGAACCCTTCTTTTGTTTGCTCGGGTGTTGCCCGCAGCTTCAGCCTTTGGCCATGTGTCTCCAGCCTCTGTAACCACTGTTGCTTATGCCCAAGTTTAGGGCACTGCCGTTCCTTGCTCGTGTAAGATCCAGGGTATCTCCTCTTAGGCTAGGGTATCGTCGTTCCCTTTGGCTTGGGTGCGGTGTCCAAATCGACGCCCTCCTTGGGTGTGGCATCCTGTTTGGGGGACAATAAATTTGATATAGGAGGGTTCCAGTAGAGTTTATAAGCTTTGAGTGCATTGTCTGTCTCAGTCTACCATGCAATGATTATTATATCGAGTTGACCGTTAAAATTACGAAAATTAAATGCTTGGAAGAGAGACTATTCAGCTCAGAGGGAAGTGTAGATATGTATAGGAAATTTTTGACGGAGAGAATGAAGTGCTTTGTAGAGTCAGATAAAGACGACAACGTCAAACTATTTTATTCTTTATCTCTTACTTGGGATCGCCTTGACCAATCGGTGGGATATATGGTTGGGTGTGTTGTTACTCTACTGGTTACTATATATCATCCATCCATGTAACCATTATCAATTACACATTCATTTTAATAAAATATTTATTATAGGTTTGGTGTAATGAGCACACCACTCTTTGGATTTCCACATTCTTCACTACCTCTATCCGACTGCAAAAATGGACAAGTAGAGGTAAAGAAAATCGAAGAGTAAGAACCATTGCTACTATTGCAACATGGAGAGGAGCATGATTGTTTTAATTTACTTGAATAAATATTAAAATCTTCTCTATTCAATTATATTTTGATGTACATGTAATTGTAGACGTGTAGTGGTCCAAACAGGAGAAAAAGTTTGTTTATCCAATGATGGATGATGTTCCATCATAGTCAGTTAATGACTCGAATGGAGAATCCATTTGCATCTAAAGTCACTCCAAGGGTTTCCACATGTTCATAATCGACAGATGAAGGAGAATAAGCGCTTGAGAGAACGCATTGTGGAATTGGAATGTCTTCTGAAAAGATACAAGGAACATGGAGAAGAAGGGAAATGTGGGGATTGAGGGAACCCTGAGAATCTAGAGGTAACCCTACATTTTGATCCTTTAAGTCTTATAATAAGGACATTATCACTTTACATTAACTTAAAAAAATTTACTTAATTTTCCAAGGACATAATTTATCATACATCTTCGGGCAACTACTGCATGACATCAAAGTTGGAAGATGCTAGGAAAGGGGGATTTGTGGTCGATGATGTAAGTTCTGAATATTAAACTGTCACGACCCACCCTGCTATTCGATACAGACGTAACAAAAATCCAACCTTTTCTTCCTTACCTATAGCAGAGTGAGCATAAATTTTCAAACATAAATTCCTTTTATGAAACTTGAAATCAAGTATAAAATATACTCTTCATCAGTGTCAAAGCGTATACCAAATGATCATCTAAAAAAAAGATTTCTCATATATCTTAAAAATATTTTTTTGACATAAAACAACTGCTTTGCTTACAACTACTACTTACAAGAAGTACTCTACACTCCTATTACAGAACATGATTCTTCTAAGATACATAACTCGATCTTAAAGTACAAAAAGTTACCAAAATATCCAAAGGAACACAATATATGATGGTGTAACTTTTAGCAACTGTGTTGTTTCTCTGGTCCTTCTAATATTCTTGCTCAACTAGGTATTTCTGTAAATAATAATAAACAAAGGAGGGTTGAGTCTAAACTCGCATGAGCTTAGAACCAGTGAATTGATCTCAAGCATTTTGGTAAGAAAATAAGGAATATTTCTGAAATGACTTTGCATAAAACATATCATCATTTGATAAAAATGTACTTTTATAAACAAACTTGCTGTCTCAAAATATCCGAACTTGCTTTTACAAATAACTTGCTGTCTTTCAAAAGTATTGATATTGTAATCATTCAAACTGTCTAAAAGAAGAACAATATATTCTTATAACTTAAAGCCATCTGTTAATCAGTATTGAGCTCAATAATCATAATCACAAAACTCCAATAACACTTATCAACACCACTGTAACTAGCAATATTAAGTCCATGAATTCTGAAACAAACTGAGTTATACGCGTAGACAACCCCAAAGGCCAAAGAACATCCTTCATACGATCCAAAACCTTTATGCATACAAAATGCGGATCCAATATCCTCAAAACCATATCTAATGATCATCATATCTAATGGCTTCGTCATATCTAATGACGTATTTAAAGGTCATATCTAATGACATCATCATATCTAATGGCTAGTTCATGACTTCTTTGAGAGCAATTATATGGTGTTTCATTCTGATTCACAAATTATAATTCTAAACTGAAAAGTGAATGATATCTAATCATATCATTATATAAAGTTGTTGTTCACATGTAAACTTAGGTTGTAAACTACTTGAATATTGGAAATCCTCAATATATATCATAATCTTTACAATATTTTAAAGTACGAACTAGGATTCTTATAGCGTAGATAAAACTCGTAGCATCAAAATCTCTTCATTCTAGATCTGAATTCAGAATTTCGTGTAACGTAACTAAACAAATTTGATTTCAAAACTAAATGAAACATTAATTCATAAGTAATAAAAAAATAGACAGAAACTTAAACAACAATTTTGGGTGACAAAATAGGGTTAATATTGAAATTAGTGCTTCAGAGACCACTCACCTGATCCAAAATTGTTTCCCTATCTACCCATATTATGCAAGTATCCTAATTCAAGTTCCCTATAACATAAAATTATGTTATAAAACTTTATCTAAAATAGAATTCTAAATCATTATAATGGTGAAAATGGCTTCTAAGTGATTATATAAGCCTGTATAAATAAGGAGAAGGAGCAAAACCTTGTTTTGAAGATGGCTACAGGTCTCCTTCACTCCCTTTGCTCCTCCTTTTCAAGCCAATTTAGGAAAAGCGAATTTGGTTTGTGGAGGCTGTGGTGGTGATGGGTGTCCTACATATAGAAGTTCCAAGGCTCTTGCACGTTGTCCATGTGATCTCCACATGTCAATCTTCAGCTCCACATATCAACCTTCTCCCACAACTTTATCTCTCTTTAACACCACTACTTACTTTGTGGAGAAGCGTCTCTTAATTGCTGGACACATGCCCCATTTAGCCAACACTACTTTTGAAATTATTATTAATATAATTTCGTCTAGAGATTTCTATAACCCTCTTTCTCATGTTCACATGTGGATAGCACTATCCCACCTTATATCCAAGCATTTTGCATCCCATTAGCACCATTATTACATTCTAAACCGTCATTCTCTCTTCTTCATTTTTTTACACATTTCCCAAATTCATGAATTTTAATATGTCATACACATGAAATCTAAAATGCTATTAATCTATAGAAGCATCATAAATTTATCCTTTCCATATCATAACAACACTCAACCTCCCTTTCACTATAAATCAATTTCAATGCAACTCGAATTTTGAACTTTAACTCGCATGGCTTATGTACTCATAAATCCTTCTATTCATTCTCACTTGTATGTAAATTTCGATATCTGATCCCAAATATATTTAATAATGGTCTAAGTATCACAATGGCTATAGTTGCCTTTATATTCAAAAAATAACACTTAAACATACATCTAATATTTGGGCATTTCTAAGGTTAATCCAATGCGAATGTTACAAAGACATTATGATAAATGTGTTAAAATATAATGGATTGACATATAAAATTTCATTTTTCAGGTGATTGATGTGTATCTTGACATTCTTACGGTCGAGAATTACAACATGAAAATTTGATATATGTGCATATTCTTGTCTGTATATACCCAAGTAGAGTTGGTTTCATTATCGATGTTTCCTATTTCTCCATTAACATGTAATTTTATTACAGAATAAATATTGGGAGGATCCAACACATGCTTCTCATGAGGATTTGTTAGAGTTTGGTACCTTTTTTCATCGCAGGAACATGAAGATATTGTCTTTGTATTTTATGATCGTTTTTCTCAGATGCGCATTGACATCTTATTGTCATTGATATGAATGGCAAAGGTTTGAAGATGTACAATTCCAGGATTGGGCATGCATCAAGATTCTCAACATTTTCTATCTTGCTTCGAAATCTACTTGTAACTCATTGTATCGCTTGTCGACAATGATGCGTTCAAAATGAACAAAAAAAACTCTAAAATTGAACTCACACAGAAGATATGTCTTGACAGACAAGTTAAAGGATTCTGATAATTGTGTGCATGAAATCCTCATCGTGAGTAAATTGTTCGAATAACATTTGGCCCATATACAACATAGTGCAAATTTTCCTGAAAGCCAGTTGTTAACGCACAAATCATATGTGCTTAGCATTTCCTCCCACTTGTTCATAAATGTACCTTCATCGTCATATTCGTGCATGCATTTATCAAACATTTGAAGCACCAGACCAACCTCATTAATAATAGACGCTAGGTTCTTCACAACATTTTGCATTAGGTAATATGAAGACAGATAATGAGAAACATCTAGAGGTTTATTTTTAATGACACCACACATCACAACATCCTTGTCTATAAAAATGGTCTTCAGATTTTTTGGGAATGGACTTCAACAAACATTCTGAATAACCATTCAATGTAGCCATGCTTTCATCATATAATAAAGCATCACCAAATACAACCATCTGACGGTGGTGGTTAAAACTGGTAAATGCATCGAACTGTCTCAACTCTCTATTGGTACTGAATGTCCTGTCAAAGATATAACATCACCAAAAAAGGAATGATCTTTATGCATATGTGAATTTGTCAAAATATATTTGTGACTTGGAATTCACAATCAAGTTGTAACACAAAATGAAAGAAGGGATCTTGTAATGTTTTCTCTTGAAAATATGTCAATAGGCATCCAATCTCTCCTGTTGCCATCTGATTTTGACATCTTGTTTGTAAAATATTTTTATGATCCAACTTCATGTACCCGAGATGATCAACTCCCTCAGATAATTTTCCAGCAAGATCATGTGCCCCCTTCAGGCAAATCCCAACATCTACGATAATATCTATTTGGATAGATTATGCCTCCAAAAATTCGTCTTTGTGATCTCATCATGTGAGCACACTCTTTCAAATGTAGTTGATGATTATGCTCGACTTTTAATTATGTTACAAAATACTTCTCTTATTTCCTATCCCTGTTGATCTTCATATCAGCACATCGTGCTTCTGCTCTTGGCTTGTTTGTATCTTTGTCTATGTTATATGTCCCTCTGTGACCTTCCTTAGCACAAACAAATCTAGCCGATGTAATAGTTCATGAAGTTTTGCTTCTATGTAGATAGTCTTTACGAACACTGAGGCCACATTCTGCTGCAAACGAATTATAGAAATTGAATGCGTCTTCCACAGTTTCAAAATTTTGATCGAGAGATGGTTCTTCATATCCATTAATGGTCTCTTCTTCCATTGACAGTTCAACACTGATTGGATGGTCAATATTAACCATCATGGGAGAATCAACGACATCATCACCTACTAAATGATCTTCAATTATTGGCATGCACGAATTCTGAGTATCTGCATTGATCAACTACAAGAAACAAAATATTGAAATACAAACCATGTAATTTCGTACAAAAATAAAAAAGTTTGTTTGTAAATATACATAAATAGACTTTTATACAACAAACGAGCTTATTCATACAATGTAAAACATGAAAATTAATGATTAGATAACCTAAATATACATAATCAAATAAAAAATAAAAAAGAATGTTCGGTTACATAATCAAACAAAGATGATGAATATGAAAATAACTCGTATTCCTAACCGATGTATTATTCCCACCGAGGGTGCAAATGAATTGCTATAGGATTTCCGTTGCACACTTACAATATGGAGACATAAACAAGAGATGGAGCACACCTTCCTTCTCCTTCCTTCAAAAATTATCCACAATGGAAAATAGATATGTATAGTGCCAAATCAAGTTGAAACTATTTATAGAAAATGGCACACAAATCAAGTTGAAAATAATTATAGTAAACTCCACTCTATCAAAGAGAAAACAAAAAAAGTTGAAATTATTTACAGTGTCAAATCAAGTACTTTTGTTAATTCAGATGGAGATCCTCATTAAATTGAAACTATTACATTTCATATGTCAGATACATATATTATGTTTATCTAATTTACATTTCTTACACCTTTGATTGCTCCATGCAATGATCCGATCGAGTCAGGGGGAAGAAGGAGGTGTTGTGATGATCTGAACACCTCCGAAAGGAGGGGGGACTCGTCGGGGGAGATGGGTGGGTGCACACAATGATCTGAACGTGCGAGGGAGGAGTGAGGACTCGTCGAGGGAGGAACGAGGCACCGCGATATGCTGATCGCATCGAAGGAGGAATGTGGCGTCAGGAGCTGGGGGAGGGTACGCGCGGGCTGAGGAGGCAACATCAGAGGATGGTGTTCGCGAGCTTGTCTCATTGGAGAGGGAGGGATTCATCGGGGATGAAGGTAAGGAGAGGCATCGAAGAGTACATGCAGGCTAAGGCTACTCGGGAGAAGGGAGGAGTTGGTGAGGAGAGGCATCGGGTGAGAGGCTTTGAATTTGGGTCTAGTCCCAGTCGTCGAATGGACTTCGTCCACATGGCGCACATCAGAGTCAATACAATGGAGTCTGATGTAAATGCTTTACAATAGATGATCCGATTCCCCTCCAACGACACATTGGTGAAGGTGTCTTGCAATAGAAGGTGAAGTCTCGAATCGTTAATCTCAAATGGACATGTGGTCGAGATCAATAGAAGGATACATGGGATGGGAGTGGGTGGCTTTGGTTCTCTACTGTGACGAGTGATCGATGACCCATTACCTTGACCATGACTTGGTTGAAGGTTAGAGAAGAGTACATGGGTCGGAGAAGAAATAGAGACGTATCAGATATTAGGTGATTCAAATAGAGTCAAGGGAGACAGAGAAATGAGATGGAGCCAAACAAGAAGAGAAGGAGCACAAATGAGCACATGAAGGAAAGGGGTACATGGAAGATGAAGCAAAGAAGAAGAGGAAGAGAGAAAGAAGAAACGAGGAGAAGAGAGAGCGTAGCATGAGCAAAAACACAACGGGTTTGAGGGGTATGCCAAAGGATTGGAGTGCTCGTCGAATACTAGGTTATCTACTTAGTGAATGACGAGGGCCCATGAAGCCTCTACAATGACCGAGTAGCTATTGCTACGATGGTTCAAAAGCACTAGATCATGCCCAAGATTAAGCCTTGCCCTTCATTGCTCGAGTCAATCAATCTTGATCGAGGCTTAAGATCTTAGTGATGGCATAGTTATGGGTTTGATCAAAGAAAATCTTAAATATAATGGAATCCTCAGCCTCTAGTGTTTGACAGAGAATGGGGTTTCTGGTAGCTTGAGGAGAAGGTAGGTAACATAGGAGGTGGATCAAACGGGTAGTAGCTACAGGAGTGGTGGCGCAGCAGGTGGTTGAATGACGCGGATTTCACACGAGTGGAGGAGGTGAGGTGGAAGAGAGAGTTGACATGTGATCAACTTTCAGGAAGTTGAGGTGGGCAATGAAGTGAGCGAGAGTGCACTAGTTACGAGAGGAGACTCGGTCCAAAGGCATGATACCGACGTCATCACCATCGAGATGAGGTGCTAAAGAGAAGTTATGCGATGCCCTCGGACCCGGGTACCTGTTTACACGCATTTCGCACTATTACATTCTCAGACGATCTCGCTAGATTATGAAAATACGGGAAACTTTTCCACGTTGCTTTGCTTTTGCATATGACATTCACATTCAAGTGATATTGTATCAACCATAGAATAAAACACCAATAAGTGCCACCAATATTTCTTTTCATTAATTGTCATAAGTATATAGAACATGTACATGAAAGCTGACAATTACATTATATATATCCCAAAAACTAACTGAAGAGGAAAAATAAACATTTACATTATAACTGAACAAAAGCAGAGACAGAAGTGACAGTACCATCGGGTATAAACACGATCTCCAGAAGTCATCAATCTACTACTGTGTGCAGGGAAGAAGAGGATGTCACAAATGTGAATACAACCCATAGTTTAACAATAGCAAGTAATTCATTATGTGCAAAAGAAAGTAAGTATATAGGCATGTATGAATAAAATCTACCACTACCTACGTAGAAAAAGGTTTTCAAATTTATTCTACAAGCCTTACCCCCTTATTACTCATTATCCCATAATTTTCCATTTATAACATTTAACTAGTAATTGAGACAAGTATGCATATGTTGTTTACATGTCATTTGAGGTAAGGTTATGGATTTTATTAAGGCGTAGTGAGGTGATACTTTATTTTACTCTTACTAATATATTAATTGGGTTTGCAATTATATCTATCTTTTTAAGTCTAGTGGATAGTCTGTGATCTTGATCTTTGTATAACCTCACACTATGACTCTAATACGTGAATAATGCCCTTGGGTTAGGGTGCCTCCGTAGGCATGCGGTGTTGTATAATGCATCCTAACTAAGTTCCCAACACGTCCACTAGCTTATAGGGATTTCTGATTCAATTTAATTATAGTCACTTCCTACCAACTCAACTTATCATTGGTTTCATCTCTTAACCTATATTCATTATAACCCAACCAACTTGATTGAAATTCTACCAAACCTCAACTGTAACTGACTCAGATGTAACCCTATGTAGACATGGATGATTTGATTGTAGTATTGCCAAGCCTGTTGGAGGAAAGTAACTAAAAACTCAAGCGATGAGGTAGCCTCCTATGAGGCTCTTCCGTCTCACCCTCTTATTGGAAGTGCGGTCCAATAGAGGGAAAGGTCTACTTTAAAGCTACGCCCCAGAGATGGGTGAGAGAGACTCTTCGAAAAAGTCACTCTAGACGGGTCTGATCGGTAACAGACAAATGAGCTCGTACGGAAAACTAAAAACGAGGATCTCCTGATGGGTATCCTAAAACAGAGGGTCATCGAAACTTGTCAAAAGTCGATATCCCAACGGGACGTAAAAACACTGCGAGCTCGCGTAAAAACCGTGAAAAAGATAGAGATTTTAGACCCGCGCACTTGGCAGCCACTGCTCAGTCTGGATTTCCTACCTCTTGCCCAGTTGAGGGTCACCGCACCCTCGTACGGTCAGGTTTAAGGGAACCGTGACAAACACTCAAATTTATAAGTCATTCTTGATTCACAATAATCTTCACTTGCTTTTCTACTTCATTTTCTCAAAACCTTTTATGGTTAATTGTGTGGATATAGATTTCTTGCTTAACGATCTTAGGAATTATTTATTAACCTTATAGAAGAAGAGTATTAATATTTGTAACTCAATCTTTTTATATAAGGTCATGCGATTAATACCAATATGAGTTAATTGGATGATAATGAAATTTCGAATACATCTAGCAAGCATATTCCCAATGAATGTTCATGTATGTTCATGTGATTTTCACAGAGAGAGTGCTTCTAAGAGAAAGTGAGTACATTATTATTATTGCACTAATATTTAGTGTTGCTCTCACTTCTGGGCGATTGTTCATGGTTTTCGACGACACTGTTGACAAAACTCTGATTAGGACATTTCACCATCTTCTATAAATAAATAGGCATCTAGTAGAATATCTCACATTTTAAACCTATTCCACATCCTTTTTATCTTATTGAGGCCTCACAATGAGATAATCTTGTGAGTTTTTCACTATAATATAAACCTGCTGATGAATCTACGTTTCATCATCTTTATCCTATCATTTTGGCCTTAAAAACCCTAGTAAATGTGTGTAAATAGGCCTAATTCATGCATTTTAGCATTCATGCATTTGTGTGTAAATATTGTATAAAATGCGGTTTTTAAAGCCAAAATTATAGAATAAAGAAAAGAAAAGAAAAAGAATAAAATATTGTAAATATTTTATGACCCGAAACCTCGAGACCTAGGCATCTTGATGACTAGGTCGACAAGGAATAAAGTAGGGGGAGATAAGGTCAAAAATACAGTATAAATACCTATACTTTCTATTCATTCTTTATTCATTTTGAGACCTATTTTTGGTTCTACTTTTTATACATCAAATAAAGAAACTTCGTACATGAAAGTTGTAGATATTCTTATATAGAAAAATACAAAATTGATTTCACTGATAAATAATGTACAGATAAAAAGTTGTGGTCTGAATAAAAATCTAGAATCCCAACTTCCCAGACCCGTATCTCACAAATGAAAACTCCAAATGCAGCAAACTCACTTTAATTGTATATAGAATAAAATAATCTATTTAATGGCAGTGGTTTCGCATTTGGCGGAGCTACAGTTTGAAAGTTGAGTTTTGGACCCTCATTGTATAAGTGTACAGAATAAAATATTCAATTTATTCTTTATTCATTATTTTTATAATTTTATATTTTTATAATTTTGTAATTAATACTTATAAGATCTTTGTGCATTAAAATCAGAATAAAAATTCAAAGAAATTCAAAATAAAAAAACATTTGTATATACAATACCTAGGTATTGGACCTATGTACATACCTATACATTACTTACTTGTATTTTATTAAATATACCAAATGAATCAGAAAAATAAAACAAAAATATATTTGTATACATAAAGCATTTTATAATTTTATAAAATAAGAAATAAAAATAATAAAATTAAAATCACAAATTAAAAAAAAAGACTAAAATATATAGGTATTATACCTATAAGGGACATAAATGTAAACTTGTAAAAATACATCTCATAAAAATAATTAAAAATCGGAATAAAATACTTTATAAAATAACAAACACTTTTTATTTAATAACCTAAATTAAATAATATCATTTATTATTTTAAATTGAATTAACAAAACATTTTTTGCAGGTTTTCCTGGTTGGTCCACGTGGACCAACCAGGTGGGTTTGACAGTTGACCTCGGTCAACTGTCTGACCCCCCCTGTTCTTGTCAGTTTGTTGGGTTTTTCGCCCACTTTGCGGATTTATCGAGGCTACATATTTCATCGTTTGGTGTCGTTTCCTTCTGCAAGTTTGCTCCCCTAGGATCCAGCTTACACGCCCTAGCTTTATCTCGGGCCGAGCATCATCACAGCACCCGTGATTCCTCCTTGAACCTCGTGCCTCGACCACATCTCAAAAACCATCCCGCCACCTTCCTCTTCCCTTGAACCCTTTTTGCCCTAGTCCAGCGTCTCCTTCTTGCAGGTCCATGATCGAGGAGGTGACATGTCCTCTCCGGCCTCTTTGCGGAGGCGTCTGGTGGGGTGAACGGCGGTCTCCATCTATCTCCGCCGGTCGCCGGTGTGGAGGTCCTTTCCTCTTGGTTTCTCCACCAATCGAGGTAGTTTTATTCCGTTTTTTTTCTTTGTCTTCTTCATGCTGTAGGTTGTACGTTTCTTGTGCTCTTTTTATCCGTATTCATTGCGCTTCGATTGCTTCATTCACCCATCGCCAGAGCTCACGCCGGCGAGCCACCATTTTCCACCCCTCCGCCACACTCCACCTAGCAATCCCAACGTCCAATCCACCTCCAGGAGCTCTCTTGAGTTCCGCATTTTGTGCTAATATTTTCCCTGCAGGAAACAACTAGAAAACACGCATTTGCAGGGGGGTTTCGAAGGTTGGAGGAAGCCCAGGTGCAGCGCGTCGCCGGACCTCCTATGGTGGCGCCTGGCCATTTTGCGGGGCTTCTCCGCTGAGGAATCACGGTGGGAGCAAGCAGGAACCATCGGCGAGCTTTCAGGTGGTCGGAGGAGAAAGCTGCACTCGAATCAAACTCGCCAAAGGGGCGAGTTCATCGTGTTCTTCCGGGCATCTCCAGGG
This sequence comes from Ottelia alismoides, assembly GCA_037367405.1. Classification (NCBI taxonomy): domain Eukaryota; kingdom Viridiplantae; phylum Streptophyta; class Magnoliopsida; order Alismatales; family Hydrocharitaceae; genus Ottelia; species Ottelia alismoides. The sequence continues at coordinate 472,521 of JAZKJV010001035.1, read as the reverse complement.
CCGTCGATCTTGGCCGCGTTCTTCACGAAGCACAGGTGACGTTGGATTAATGACTTCCGTTTGCAAATTAAAACTTATTTCTATACTGAACAGAATCTTAAATCATTGGATATTTTTAGTGTTTATGCTTGATTCTTACTAATTTCTCAACTCTTTCTCATCTAATATTATTTCTCGAAATCTCGGTTTAGTAAAAAAAATCATTGTAAATAAAATCTTCTGGAGATGTCCTTTACATTTCCATTTGTTGGGCATGCTAATAATGGAAAAAGTATTCTTAACTCTGATGAACCTCTTAAAATTTTGTTGAGATTTTCGTGCATTTAAATCAATCTCCAGATCAAGGAATGCTATGATTAAACATAGACAATAACTGAACTATAACAATAAGAATTAATGCACAACAATTTACAACCAAATTCTATTTTCTTAACTCTGATGAACCTCTTAAAATTTTGTTGAGATTTTCTTGCATTTAAATCAATCTCTAGATCAAGGAATGCTATGATTAAACATAGACAGTAATTGAACTATAACAATAAGAATTAATGCACAACAAATTACAACAAAATTCTATCACTCAATACTTCCAAATTTCTATAGCACCATACTCAAGAAATGACATTAAATATGGGATCAAAAGATGGAGAAAAAAAACATGCATGGCCGCGAGAGGTAGGGAGGGTTGTACCTATTTGGATATTCTGTATGGAGATCAGATTTTTTGCATGCAGCAGCTCCAAGACAACAAGGAGCATCAACTCCTCCAACAGAAGCAACATCACCTTCTACTTTGTTGAGTAACAGCTACAACTGCTAGGAACAGTTGTAGGCACTTGGATTTAATGCAGTAGCTTCTTGGATTTTTGGAATGAAGACAACAACTCCCAGCTGTTTAGCCGTGAAACAGAAGCACAACTGCAGAAGTTCGGCTACAGCCCTTAGGTTGCTAGACAACAACAATGAAGAGAGGGGATCAGGGCTCCAGTAGGCTGGAAACGGGGCTGCTGTAGGGGCTCCTCGTCTGAGGATTTGGGGTCTTTTTGGGAGAAGAATGTGGGGATAATCTGGAAAGAAGTAGAGAACTTTAGGATGATATTTATAAGAGGGTGAGGTCTTATTAGGCTGACAAGTGGAGGTGGAATCATTCCTAGTTTTGGAAGAAAACAGGGTCGACTGTTCTATCTCAGAACAATTTTTTTACTAAGCAGAACCGAGTCTGCTACAGTCTGTATTGTAGCAGAAAATGAAATTTTATTTCTTTAATATACAAAAGTTGACTGTATTCACACCTCGGATTTCAACACACAATGTCTCAATTTGACCATCTCTGAACAACGATTAATATGAGTATAATATTGATATACTTTTGATAGGCTTTGGATGCCCGAATTTTTCGAGATACGATTTTGATTTGGGGTTAAATTTTGCAAAACTAAAATATCAAACGATATCCGATTGACGAATGGTTGATTCCGTTGATCTTGTTTTGACAAATCAGATTTATAACGGTCTCAATTGTTTCTTCACGATCAATTGATCGATTTAAGTTGTTTAGCATTGACCAACAACTTTACCGGGTTAATTGAACCCTAATCGGGTTGAGTTCGGTTTTGTACGAATCCCTATGTTACAGATCTAAAAACCTCAAAGGGAGTCTCGTCTTAGAGACTGGAATCAAGGTTCTTAGGTGTCTTGTTTGACTTTCATATGGCTATAAAAATCTCAAAGGGTTTTGAAACCATAAAAATATTAAAGCGAAAACACGCCATATTTTTTTAATATGTAATTATTTAAATATGCTTCTTTTAATGATTACTTGAGAAAAGTTGTGGGTATCGTGCCCGCATGTCAGCGTCAGTCTCCCACGTCGCCACTTCAACGCCGTGTCGGTGCCACAACACCTTGACTAATGGAATCTCCTTGATGCGAAGCTTCTTTACAGTATTGTCAAGTATTCGCACTGACCTTTACTCATAAGTCAAGTCTGGCTCTACATCAAGATTTTGTAACTTATGACGTGTCAAGGATCATGCACATACTTTCTCACCGTTGTATACATGAAATACATCGTGGATGCCTGAAAGGTGTGGAGGAAGAGCTACTCGGTAAGCTACCTTCTCCACTCTACCAAGGATCTCGAATCCAAGAATTTGTTTTCTGGCCTTCGATGATGCAATCCCACAAACTGTTGAATCATGGAGGTACGGCTGTGGATATGGATGCACTCTCCTGAGGATGCCAATCAGTCAAAGATGCGAGCATATCCCATGTATATAGCCAGTTTGCCGTACCCTCTACATGAACTCTCCTGCTAAGTGCATCGGCCACCATGTTTCCCTTACCGAGATGGTAAGAGATCATGTAGTCATAATCCTTCAGTAGTTCGAGCCACCTGTGTTGTCTCATGTTCAATTCCTTCTAATCAAAGTTGTACTTCAGATTCTTGTGACCTGTGAAGATCTCGAAATTCACCCCATACAGATAGTGACACCATCTTCCAGGTGAAGACAACTGCCACCAACTCCAAGTCATGTGTGGGGGTAATTTCGCTCATGCGGTCTCAACGGTAGTGATGCTTAAGAAATTACATGACCTCTCTGCATCAATACTGCTCCTAGACCTTCTCCAGATGCATCTATGTAGACTGCATAATCTTGAGTGCCTGAAGGAAGAGCAAGAATGGGCGATGTAGTCAATCTCTCCTTCAATTTCCTGAAGGCCTGCTCGCATGAATCATCCCAAATGAATGGAACATCCTTCTACGTCAATCATGTCAAAGGGAGAATAATGCATGAAAATCGACTGATAAAGCATTTGTAATAACCTGCTAATCCAAGTAAGCTCCGAATCTGAGTAACTGTCTTGGGCTGCTCCCAAGACATGACTACTTCTATCTTCGCAGGATCAACCGTAATACCTGCTCCAAAAATGACATGCCCTAGAAATGAGACCTGGGATAATCAGAACTCACACTTGCTCAACTTGGCATATAGCTTATGCTCCTACAATGTATCCACGACAATCCGTAGATCATTCGTATGATCCCATTCATTCCGTGAGTATATGAGCACGCCATCAATGAACACCACCACAAATTTGTCCAAAAATGAACGGAAAATCTGATTCATCATATCCATGAACGCTGCAGGTGCATTGGTGACACCAAACGGCATCGCCACAAACTCGTAGTATCCATAGCATGTCCTCAAAGTGGTCTTCGAAATGCTCTCCTCTCGAATCCTCAGCTGATGATAGCATGAACGAAGGTCGATCTTCGAGAACACCGAAGATCTCTGGATCTGATAGAATAAATCATCGATACGCGGCAATGGATAACGGTTCTTTACCATTTTCTTGTTCAGTTGCCTGTAATCGATGCATAACCTCATGGATACATCCTTCTTCCGGACGAATACAACCAGAGCACCCCAAGGTGAAGTGCTCGACCTCAAAAATCCCAAATCTAGTAACTCCTGCAATTGCACGTTCATCTCTCTCTACTCAACTGGTGCCATGCGGTATGGAGCCACCGAGATCGGTTGTGTATCTGGTAGCAATGTGATCTCGAACTCGATCTCTCTCTCAGAAGGTAATCCTAGTAACTCATCAGGAAACACATCTGGATAGTCTGATACCACTTATATGTCATGTACCATAGGCTCATGATGAGATACCTCCCGAACAAATGCTAAGTAGGAATCACTTCCATGATCAACTAGTCGCTGAGCTTGCAATACTGAAATGTACTCTATTTTTGAGTCATGTAAAGTACCCTCAAAAGTGAACTTGGGTAAATCTAGAATCCTTAAGACAACCGTCTTCCTAAAGCAATCAACAAGTGCATGATGAGCTGATAACCAATCCATGCATAGAATCAAGTCAAACCCATCAAGCTGTAAAAGTAGAGAATATGCGATCATCTCGTGACCGCCAATCAGTACTAGCAAGTGTCTGACTATCAGGGAAATGATAAATAACTGGCCACCTGGCCCTCAGATGTGATATGGAGAAGATAAATCCTCTGCAACTCTGCCTAAAGAAGCTATTAGTCTCGAAGCAAGGAAAGTATGTGTCGCTCCAGAATCAAATAAAACATGAAAAGATCGGCCCAAGATTGAGACCATACCTTTCACCACAGTAGCTGTTGAACGAGCCTACTCCTCGGTCACCGCATGTAGCTGACCCTGTCTGGCTGGTGTTGTACTGGAACCTGCCACACTTTGTGTATGTATCTATTGCTGTCTCCTGAAGTTGGAGTTCCTTCCACAGAAACTCCCTGAACGATATACATGTGGCTGTGAGGACTGTGGCTGAGGCTCACCTGATCTCTGAGGACACTGATGCCGGTAATGTCCCCACTCATGGCACAAGTAACATTGGACTGGCCGGGTGGAAGGAGTGGTCATGTCTGTGCTCCGAGTCGATCCTGCAGAGGGTCTGTCTGTTCGCTGCGACCCAGATGGTCGAGCAGAATCCATGCCACATTCGACAAATGCTCCTCTTAAGGTAGTCGATGGAGAAGAGCGAGTACTGCCTGAGATTGCCAAACCTGTAGGTCGGAAATGCCTAGCTGACCTCTCTGCTGCTGAAATGGTCGGCGAATCGGCCCAAAAGATCGTTGTGGTCTAGGTATCGCTCCAGATGAGCTCCCAAAGCGTCTCTCTCTGATGTTCTCAAACTTCTCCACTTCGTCAGTGGCCTCGAAGATAGAAGTGATATGCAATCCGGCCAACTTCTCCTGCACCTCCTCTCGCATGCCTTTGATGAACTTTTCCAGATTCTTCTCTGGAAATGCGACAGCTGCTGGTGTATGTCGCGACAGCTCAATGTATCTGACAAAGTAGTCTCTCTGTCACGCGTCCTTGATGAAGCTTTACAAATAAATGACGTTGGGACCCCTTCCACTTCACAAAAAAGAAGTGGGACCTGAACCTTGTCTCGAAATCGTCCCATGTAGGCTCAAGGTCCAACTTAGAAACTATTGCATCCCACCATCTCTCAACGAAGTCTGTCAGTGAATACTCCATGAAAGACAACCACGTGTCTCGTGGCACGCGAATCATCCTCAGCACCTTCATCACCCTCTTGAGCCATTGCTCAACAACATCTGACGTACCAGTACCCTCAAACATGGACACATTGGCCCGCTGGTAGGAAGTGAAGACCGACTGGTGATTGTGAATGGTAGAGTACTCGTGTGCATCCCTTTCTGCAAAGTCAACAGGGTCCTGCTCCCTGTCAAAGTCTCCATCCTCCTCAGCTCCATGCTATGGTATCTCCTCAAGTGGATCATCGAAATGAGGTTGTTGTACCTCTACTAACTGTCGCTGGTCCTAGCATGTGCCATCGTGAGATGGACGATAGGTGGAATCTGACAGCTCCTCAATTTGAGCTCCATGTCTGTGTCTGTCAGCAATCTCCATCTGCTGAGCCAAAAATCTGATCCTGCTGATCTCTCATAGCAGCCTGCTGCTGCTGACGGTCAGTGAGAGCGGTCAGTATGCGTGCTAGCAGGTCATACGTCTCCTGGCCTAGTCGGGATGCCATGGCTCTACATGAGAACCATTTAGTAGTCATAAATTTGTTGCTTGCAGATACTATGATATATGCTTTTTTTCTTCTTATATAATATGAAAATTAATGAAATTGGTGACATATGCGGTGATTGAATTCGAATGTTATATTCCCCTTCTCGGACCCACGACAAGTCAGGAGATTGTCGGTATCCGAGAACTTAATGTGATCGGAATTGTAATACTACGAATGTGCGTATCGGGGTACCATGGCTCTGATACAAACTGTGACGTCCTCGGATTTAGATACCCGTTTACACACATTTCACACTATTACATTCTCAAACGTTCTCACTAAGTTATGAAAATCAGGGAAACTTTTTCGTGTTGCTTTGCTTTTGCATATGACATTCGTATTCAAGTAATATTGTATAAACCACAGAACAAAACACCAATAAGTGCCACCAACATTTCTTTTCATTAGTTCTCATAAGTATATATAACATGTACATGAGAATTGACAATTACACATATATATCCCAAAAACTGACTGAAGAGGAAAAATAAACATTTACATTATAACTGAACAAAAGCCGAGACAAAAGTGATAGTACCGTCAAGTATAAATACGATCTCCATAAGTCATCAACCTGCTACTGTACTGTAGGCTCCTTACCTGCCAAAACTTGTAGGGAAGAAGAGGATGTCACAAATGTGAATACAACTCGTAGTTTAACAATAACAAGTAATTCATTATGTGCAAAAGAAAGCAAGTAGATAGGCATGTATGAATAAAATCTACCACTACTTGTGTAGAAAAAGGTTTTCAAATTTATTCTACAAGCCTTACCCCCTTATTACTCATTATCCCAAATTTCCCATTTATAACTTTAACTAGTAATTGAGACAAGATGTATATATTGTTTATATATCATTTGGGGTCAGGTTATGGATTATAATAAGGTGTAGTGAGGTGATACTTTATTTTACTCTTAATAATATATTAATCGGATTTGCAATTATATCTATCTTTTTAAGTCTAGTGGATAGTCTGTGGTCTTGGTCATTGTATAACCTCACATTATGACTCTAAGACGTGAATAATGCCATATGTTTGGGGTGCCTCCATAGGAATGCAATGTTGTATAATGCATCCTAACTAAGTTCTCAACACGTCTACTAGCTTATAGGGATTTCTGATTCAATTTAATTATAGTCACTTCCAACCAACTCAACTTATCATTGATTTCATATCTTAACCCATATTCATTATAACCCAACCAACTTGATTGAAATTCTACCAAACCGCAACTATTACTGACTCAGATATAACCCTATGTAGATATGGATGATTTGGTTGTAGTATTGCCAAGCCTGGTGGCAGAAAGTAACTAAAAACTCAAGCGGTGAGGTAGCCTCCTATGAGGCTCTTCCGTTTCGCCCTTTTATTGGAAGTGTAATCCAATAGAGGGAAAGGCCTTCTCCAAAACTACACCCCAGAGATGGGTGAGAGAGACTCTCCAGAAAAGTCACTCTAGACGGGCCCGACCGGTAACGGGCAAACGATCTTATACGAAAAACTAAAAAACCGAGGATCCCCCGCATGGGTATCCTAAAACAGAGGGCCAATGAACTTGTCAAAAGTCGGGATCCCAACGAGGCGTAAAAACACTGCGAGCTCGCGTAAAAACTGTGAAAAAGTTTGGGATCCTAGACCCACGCACTTGGCAGTCGCTGCCCGAACTGGACTTCCTATCTCCCGCCCAGTTGAGGGTTACATCGCCCTCGCATGATCAGGTTTAAGGGAACCGTGACCAGCACTCAAATTTGTAAGTCATTCTTGATTCACAATAATCTTCACTTGCTTGTCTACTTCATTTTCTCAAAACTTTTTATGATTAATCGTGTGGATTTAGCTTTCTTGCTTAACGATCTAAGGAATTATTTATTAACTTCATAGAAGAAAAGTATTAATATTTGCAACTCAATCTTTTTATATAAGGTCATGCGATTAATACCAATATGAGTTAATTGGATGATAATGAAATTTTGAATACATCTATCAAGCATATACCCGATGAATACTCATGTATCCTTGTTCATGTGATTTTCACAGAGAGAGTACTTCTAAGAGAAAGTGAGTACATTATTATTATTGCACTAATGTTTAGTGTTGCTCTCACTTCTGGGCGATGGTTCATGGTTTTCAACGATACTGTTGAAAAATTTCCGATTTGGACATTTCACCATCTTCTATAAATAAATAGGTATCTACTAGAGTACCTCACATTTTAAACCGATTCCACATACTTTTTGTCTTATTGAGGCCCCACAATGAGAAAATCTCGTGAACTTTTCACTATAATATTAACCTGCTTACTTATCTACCATTGTTGGGATACAATTTCAAAATGTATTGATAATGATATGACAAATATAGAAATCTGATTTTCTTTTCTTTTCTTTTTTGAAACGTTACATATGATACTATAATTATATATATTTCTTTGTAAATAAACCCAACAAAAATAACTTCCATTATTAATCCCTTTTAATTCAACCATACAGAAAAATGGCAATGACTTCCGTTTGCAAATTACAAACTTATTTCTATTCTGAACAGAATCTAAAACCATTGGATATTTTCAGTGTTTATGCTTGATTCTAACTAATTTCTCAAGTCTGTCTCATCTAATATTATTTCCCAAAATCTCGGTTTAGTAAGAAACTGCATGGTAAACAAAATCTTATGGAGATGTCTTTTACATTTCCATTTGTTGGGTAATGGAAAAAGAATTCTTTACTCTGATGAACTCTGAAAATTTTATTGAGATTCTCTTGCATTTAAATCAATCTCCAGATCAAGGAATGCTATGATTAGACATAGACAGTAATTGAACTATAACAATAAGAATTAATGCACAACAATTTACAACCAAATTCTATTTTCTTAACTCTGATGAACCTCTTAAAATTTTGTTGAGATTTTCTTACATTTAAATCAATCTCCAGATCAAGGAATGCTATGATTAAACATAGTCGGTAATTGAACTATAACAATAAGAATTACTGCACAACAAATTACAACCAAATTCTATCACTCAATATTTCCAAATTTCTATAACATCATACTCAAGAAATGACATTAAACATGGGATCAAAAGGTGTAAAAAAACATGCATGACAGCAAGAGGTAGGGAGGGTTACCTATTTGGATCTCCTATATGGAGATCAGATTTTTTGCATGCATCAACTCCAAGACAACAAGGAGCATCAACTCCTCCAAGAGAAGCAACATCACCTTCTGCTTTGTTGAGTAACAGCTACAACTGCTAGGAACAGTTATAGGCACTTGAATTTATTGCAATAGCTTCTTGGCATTTTGGAATGAAGATAACAACACAGTTGTTTAGCCGTGAAACAGAAGCACAACTGTAGCAGTTCGGCTACAGCCCTTAGGTTGCTGAACAACATCAAGGAAGAGAGGGGATTAGGGCTCCAGTAGGCTGGAAACAGGGCTGCTACAGGGGCTCCTCATCTGAGGATTTGGGGGTCTTTTTGGGAGAAGAATGTAGGGGTAAACTGGAAAGAAGTAGAGAACTTTAGGATGATATTTATAAGGGGCGAGGTCTTATTAGGCTGAGAAGTGGAGGTGGAATCATTCTAAGTTTTGGAAGAAAACATGGCCGACTCTTCAGTCTCAAAACGATTTTTTTACTAAGGAGAACCGAATCTGCTACAGTCTGTATTGTAGACGAAAATGAAATTTTATTATTTTTTATTTTTTTAATATACAAAAGTTAATCGTATTTACACCTCACTCCTTGGATTTCAACGCACAATATCTCGATTTGACCGTCTCTGAACGACGATCAATATGAGTATAATATTGATATACTTTTGATCAAGTTTAGATACCCAAAATTTTTGAGATACGGTTTCGATTTGGAGTTAAATTTTGCGAAATTAAAATATCAAACGATATCCAATTGATGAACGGTCGATTCTGTTGACCTTGTTTCGTCGAATCGGATTTTATGGTGGTTTCGATTTGTTTCATGGTTTTCGAGTTTGCATCGCGGCTTTTCGGGCACACATTACATTGCGATCGATTTTTGGTCGATTTCGCCCGAGCGACTTCGGATTCACGATCAATTGATCGATTTAAGTTGTTTAACATTGATCAATAACTTTATTGGGTTAATCGGATCCTAATCGGGTTGGGTTCGATTTTGTGTGGATCTTTATGTTACAAGTTAGAGCATTAACAAAGTGCCACCATGTGGAGAATTTGACCCTCCACGTGTTGACAAGATAAAATTCCAGAATTGTAAAGTAAAAGACAAGTAAAAAAGAAATACAAGATAAATTCAAAGTAAAAGTTGATCAAAAGGTAAGTCTTACATATCGTGAAGACCTCAAAAGCCAAAAATGTAATCTACATGTAAAGAAGTGTGATTGTGGTATTTTATAGGTAAAAATACCTAATTTTAAGAGTTTTCTATTTTTATCTTGGTTTTCTCTTCAATACTATATGCATCATATACTTTAATATAGTACTATAGTATTACTTACACATTATTTAATTTGTGTAATTTTTTATTTTAAAGGAAAATACTGGATAAGTAGGATAGGAGGTATTTATAGGCGATTACAATACAACTATACATGGAGAGGATTCTTTTTACTTATTTTATGCATTTTATGATTTTTTAGATTCTGAATCTTTTATAAATAGTTATATTACAAAAAAATAAAAATAAGTTAAAACAATAAAGGAATATATATATATATATTTAATAATGAGGTTTTAAATATGTAACTGTATTGTATTAACTGTATTGTATACATAGAAGCTCAAAAATCCAAATTTCATAAATGATTTCTAATTTCCATAGAAGTGATCTTTGTTGTAAAGAAAATTGAATGCGCATCATTTTAAAGGTCATTGAACTTTCACATGTGATTGCAAGTCAGACAACTTCAGTCTTTAGTCTAGGCAAACATAAAATTTGGAGTTTCTCTCTCTGTATATATATAGAGAGAGATGGTTTTACATTATCTAGAGTTAATTTGAAGTTATTAAAATGGATAAATTTTGCGAAGCATGTCTACATGTGAGTATATACAATTATGACTTGTATTTTGGTCTTTCCTTCATTCTTTTCTTTATTTACTTGACTCGGTCATACTCTCGGGTCTTGAGGGTTAGGCAAAATAAATTTGATCAATACTTAATTTATTTCTTATTTTATGTCAATCTGTAGAATTTAGGAGTACATCACTCCTTAAGATAACGACCGGTTCTTAAGATAAGTAGGATTGGTACTCTATGTATAAATGTATAAGTGGTTTCCAAAATTTGACAGGACGATTACCACTTTCAAGGGAAAAAAAAGAGATGTCACAGAGTCAAGATGAACAAAGCTCTTCATGGACGGCACAATATATTCAGAAAGCCTCTGGTCATGGTCATGATAACGACCATTATACACAAGAGAGAGAAAGAAGGAAACTGGTCAAAATGGTGCAGACATCTTATGCACCCTCCAGTTTTTGTGTTCAAACTTGGGAAGAACAAGAGCAGCAAAGATCAACACACGTTGCCGAGGCCGAGGGAGGCGAGAGGTGAGGGATCAATACTTGTAGTCCTTGACGTGGAGGCTCTCGGAGACGCCCTCTCCCTTGGCGGCATCACCCTTGTAAACGCCGAGGGTGGCCTGGGAGTTGGCCTTCGCCCTCGCCAGGAAGGCCGCCTGCGCTTTCTCCTTGTTCTCCTCCTTGCCACCCCACGCCTTGAGAGTGCTCTGCTGCAGGGCACGCCCGAAGGAGAAGGAAAGGCTCCACGGCTTCTTCTTCCCCTCCAGCTTGTTCATGGCGTCCAGGTTGACGGACGCCTCCTCCTCGCTCTGCCCTCCCGACAAGAACATGATCCCGGGAACCGCCGCAGGGACAGTCCTCAGCAGGGCCCGTACCGTGTGCTCCGCCACCACCTCCGGCGCAACCTTCTGGGCTGCGGATCCCGGAGTGACCATGTTGGGCTTCAGGAGGGATCCCTCGAGGAGGACGTGGTGGTCATTGAGGGCCTTGTAAACCGCCGCAAGGACCTTCTCGGTCATGGCTGCGCAGGTGGCAATGTCGTGGGGTCCGTCCACGAGGATCTCGGGCTCGACGATGGGGACGAGGCCGTTCTCCTGGCAGATGATGGCGTAGCGGGCGAGTCCGTTGGCGTTCTCGTTTATGGCGAGCTGCGACGGCTCGTTCTGCCCGATCTTGAGGACGGCACGCCACTTTGCGAAGCGGGCTCCGGCCTCATAGTACTTCTGGCAGCGCTTGCCGAGGTCGTCCCATCCCTGCGTGGTGGTCTCTCCGTTTGTCCCCGCGAGCACGACGGTGCCCTTGTCCACCTTGATGCACGCACGATACATGGAATAATTAATCATATGTATCTAATGACCACTGTTAAGATGTATGCATATATAATAACGATACATGATACGCACCTTGATGCCAGGGATGACGCCCCCCTCCCTGAGGACGTCGACGAAGGGCTTGCCATCGGAAGACTTCTGGTAGAGGGTCTCCTCGAACAAGATGACACCGCTGAGGCACGGGAGCGCGTCCTTTGTCGTGAAGAGGAGCTCGCGGAGCGCACGACGGTTGGACTCCACGTTCTCCACATTGATGCTCGCCAGTCGCTTCCCGATCGTGCCTGTCGACTCGTCCGCCGCAAGGATGCCCTTCCCGGGGGTTGCGATGTACGCCGCGGTGGCGATGAGCTCCTCTGCATTCATTCGCATGAACCACGTACATACATAACAAATTCTCAATTCTTAACTAGTAGCATTATTATTATTTTGATACGTAATTTACCTGCGTATTTTCCTCGGAAGGCCGACATCTTTATATATAATATCAACAGGAGGAGTCGATCGATAATGGGAACGGGAGGAGACGGACGGGTGGGGTGACATTCCATTGGGTATTCGGCACAGCTTTATACCATTCTATCAGCTGTTAAATTAATGGAGATATGAAGCACGCTTTCATTCATGCATTGTTGTTAATATATGTTGTCACTGGCCACGCTCGTCGATGGGGACAACTACTTTCGAATCTCTTCCATTCTTCTATAAAAAATTCGAGCCATTTGCAAAATAGGTCCTCATATATCCTCATGTCCTCCGTTGGAGATATATCTCTGCATGAAAGAATGTAGATCGATGCACCCATGGCCATGGGACTTTGATTTCGAGATGCTTAGTCCACCAACCATCTTTATAAAACAAGATAATATTCCAATTCAGGATACAATTGCAGAATCTTCTGTGGATAATGATAGAAATACTATATGCAAATGTTAATATCCTGTTTAGGGATTTTCTGAACAGCCTGAAGGTGACTTCGGCATCCACAACACAAGCATTATCTAGATGAGCATGGATCGTCTGCTGGATCGCTCGATCTTGATCACTCATCGAACGATCCACACAAATTCACATTTTTGTGGGCCCGTGTCATGTGAATTCGTGTGAACCGTTCGATCAAGATCGAGCGGCTCACACCCCTACTACAGCAGATGATCCATGCTCTTTCTTGATATGTGGCTCTACGGCAGATTATATATATCCGAGAAGGAGATGACGTTTGATATCTTCTTGGTAATGGTTGATCGTTTTCCGTCGGCACTGCATATATAGTTATTATTTATATTATCGATACTTATATTATTAATAATCTTTGATGTATGTCAGGTTTGTAACGGTCCAGATCTGTGTTTGATCAACGGAAGCATAATAAAACTTCACGTCATGTCGGATCCGAGAGTTATGAATGCATCTCAAATTCATAATTCAAAAGGCAACTGAAAAAGGCAAGCAAAAAGAACCGTTTGATAAACTTCAAAGAAAATGTCAATGGAAATAAACAAACAACCAGCAAATAACTACTCAAATAAAAAAAATTCTTGGATACATCTAACAATAAGACAACAAACAAAAAGAATACTAGTACTACCAAGTAGAATTATTTGAATTTCTGACAGCCACTCGGACCGCCTCCACTGCTACTCCTCTGAGGAACCCGCAACAGAGCAAATCACATGAGCGTCAAAATGCTCGTAGCCAATAATTTAATATCGCTAGCACTATGACAAAATTGGTCTAAAATGATGAGTAATTTAATATCGTTTTCATCACAACAAATATCATTGTTTAATTTTCTTTAAATTTACAATGAATATCGTGCATGTTGTCATATTATTAGCAACGAATCATATAAAAAGGTTATTTATTTATTTTCCTTCTAATCATTATTAAATTAACAAAAAGAGTAAAATTATTTGAAAAAAATTAACAACACATATGGCATTTGTTGCAGATAAAAGAATAAAAGATAGCTTGACAATTAATAATATTCGCCGTGATATATAACATTGAGAGATATATCAATGGATACTCAAATTATTTATTGTTGTGAGCTTAGTTTGATTCTCGTCAAAATAATTGTTTTTACGTCTCCTACTTTTACCATTATTAAAGAAATATATTATATATACACAATCAAAAGAAAGTCATACTCAAATCCTTCCTAACATTTCATGTGGAACCCTTCGACGCCCACCTTAGCATGCATGGCTCTTAATAATTCAATTTTTAGTAAAATCCCAAATTAAGGAGGGGCACATGCATGCATGAGAGCAACAAGTCGTTAACTTTAGGGCTTGTTTGGTTACCAGGTTATACTGAGGTAACATGTTATCCACCTGCATCCCTAGACTGGAATTTCATTACAAACCAATGTGGCATCACATCACATTCATCATTCCAACCCTCTCAAACCCTCCTAACCATCTAAACATCTACTATTCGCAGGAGGTTACTCCAACCCAACCCAAACCAGTTACCAAACATGCCCTTAGTGCACACAAGTTAGGGTGGCTGCGAGCGATAGAACAACGTAATCATGACTTGGCAACATCGGCGGTGCTGTCAATGCCTTTGCGGTAAAGTGGCAACCATAGTAGTGGTGCATGTAGATAGTGTAACACCACACCTTAAACATGGTCCAACATTTAAAACTCACAAAGTTTGAAAGTTTGTTATTAGAGTTATGAAATATACTTGAGAAAGTGAGCTTAAGCAGTTTGGGAGGTCGTCAACGGGTCTAATTGAGCCTGAAGCCTGATGACTCTAAGGGTGTTTGGTACGCGGGTTAGGGTGAGTTAAACTGGTAGGGAGTAACACGTTTTTGTGTTTGGATAGAGGGTTAAACTGAGGGTGGGTTTGTTGTAAGTTTGTTGTGATATGATTGTATTGAAGTTTGAAAAAATGAGTAGTTATTGTGATGTGATTGTATTGAAGTTTGAAAAAGTAGGTAGAAGTTGAGTAGTTTATATTTTAAGATGATATGATGGTATAATATATTATCTTTTTAGAATAGATATGATTTATTTAATGTATTAAAAAAGAGAGGAAGAATGGACCCCACATGAGAGAGAAAAAGAGAGGTTTGAGGTTTCGAATCACCTGCACAACACCAAAATCAGACTACGATCGACGAATCAGTGTTAGGGGTGTGCGAATAAGCACGTGCACATCTAGGGCCACTTGTGGTGATGAGAAGCACCTCCAATAGCCCCTAGCAGCGAGTAAAATGGCCCCTCGAGGGCCTAGCAGTGGTGTTGGAGCCCTTCGCTTGAGTATGAAACCAAAAAAACGTAGCATGCGACCATCATATGTTCCTTCTCTTGTGTTTGCTTCTCCCACGTTAACTAGCATCGGCTACATCGATTCTTTGCCTCCATTCAAATCTATTTTGGGTCTCGGGCTTAGAGAATATCCCTTCAGATAGTCTCCTTCCAACACTTCTTGGGTCTTCCTTACCCTCTCTTAACATGCTCAATACCCAAATCTCGCATCTTCTAACCGGTGCATCAACCTACCTCCTTTGCAAAGAGCCGAACCACCTAAGCGATTCTATCTCATCTTATCCTCTATCAGAGTTACACCAACTTTCCATCTGGTCTTATTATTCCAAATTCAATCTTTTCGTGTATGACCATGCATCCGCCGTAACATTTCACATGTAAGATTAATTTTAATTAAGACGAGCATTCCATTTTTGAGTATCTTCAATCTTTCTATTAATTATTTATATGATAAAGTTTATGCAATCACAACCATTTCTTATGCTGATAGAGGAGCATACAGAACCACAACAGGTTGGCTGTAACCAGAGAAACAGAACAGAAAGAGCCTCATGATTTCTTTTTTTTTTCCTTTTTTTGCAACTACTCCAACTAAATCAAAGAAATGGATATCATCTCATTCAAACCCCTATCTTCAAAATAAAAAATAAAATAAAATAAAACTTCACTAGGAATACAGTTTTATATATACAACCAAAAAATACTGCCCCACATGCTAAACTGGTGATTAAATCAACTTCAAGTTACACTAACCAAAATCTTTGTGAGGCCTTTTCATATCAGCAGTGACGACCGCAACCTACCCGGTTTTTCCCGTGCTATAGTTTCCAAACTTTTCCGCAGAGTTCGCAAGTTTTCGTTAACACAAATCTTTGTTTGCGACACTTTCCTGCACCAAGTTAAAATGGGAAGACGGTAACAAATACAGATTGGTGAGATGGCATCTGCTTTCTACCTGTAACTCTTCACCCCCATGGACGAAACCAGAGAGCTCCGTGTGAGCGTGAACTTCTTGTTGAAAGAACTCTTCTTCTCCTCAAATAGAAATCTTCTTCGGGGTTAACAATGATAAGTATGAGGCAGCAGGACTTCCTAGCATGGTGAACCGGTTTTCTTGCAACTACACTCCCTCAGCTGTACAATTTGCAGCATTAGCGGGTCTAGTTCTCCATCGTGTTCCATAACCGTGTAAAATCAAAACTGGACGGCTTTAAATACATAACCCGACAGCAGGTTATTTTTCGACCACAGTGGCAGACCAAGAGACTACCTGCCACCATGCAGAACCTGACTTGACAGGGAATCTGTTTTCCCGAATTAACGAGCTTCGAAGAGGAGAAAGCTCAGGGACAACTTCATAAGACTTCACTTGATGTCCTGTTGGACCACAAAATCTCAATCTCCAGAGTTCGAGACGAGCCATCCTTGTTGCTGTCGTGGTTGAGACTGAAGAGACCACTATACACTCCATCGCTCACAACTTTGTCTATTTGGATAGTTACCCTCCCAAGAGTGCTCTGCGACATAACCAACCAAGTCAAGAAGTGTACAAAATTAGAGGTGAGATTCATAAGGGTGATTACCTTGCCAAATGTATTTTTACTTTTACAAATGATATAAAGCTTCTGTCCTTTGGGTGGGACATCGAATGCCCATGTGAAACCCTCCTTCCATTCAGGGCATGCGCTGCGGCTGACCACCTAAAAGACATGCATATATGCCAGTTGATTAAAAGAGGGATGGCATCCAAAACTACTTCTCTATTATCTAAGTGGTGTTCTGTGATATAATTACCTTGGTTTGTCGTGGAGGCCCATTTCCGATAGTTAACTGGCAGAAGGCATTTGTGCTTCCCATAGTCTGCTTCAGGTTATTCCCACGCCTAATGGTCACTGTCAGGCATCCAGGAAGGCGATGTATCAAGCTATCTGCTCTATCATGAAAACTCGGAGGGCATGTCTTCATAAGCAATTGCAGAATGGGGATGGCTTCCGAGGCAGTCAATGCCTGAGACTTTGCAATGTCCTCATCCATATCTGACCATGAATTTTTTAATAAGCATAGTGTATCCAATGCAGCTTCTTGTGCTGCCTCGTTTCCAGCCTTTAGAGCACCAACCAGATGAGGGATGCATAAAGTGGCCGCCTCAGATATTCGAAGCTTCTTAAAGTTCGTAAATAGGACCATTATCGTTCTGAGAACTTCTTCATTTACAGTTGCTGTATCCCACAACTCTCTCTCCAGAGAAGCTGCAAGAAACATAATACGGTCAATAGCGATACAAAAAATAGATATGTACTTTTTAACATGTACGACTGAAAGTGTTGAAATTAAATTAGTATCTTTGTAGAAGTGGTATTGTATAATTTGGACATTGAAAGTACAGCCACTGTTTGACTCTGCTGGACCAATGCTTACGCTATTAAACTCTTCCAGAAACAATAAGAAATGCAGGCACTTCACCTTTGGAATCATCTCTGTCCATTCAACCAACTTCAACAAGAAGGATTATTTTCCTCAACGAACTAGAGAAATGTGATTGAAATAAATACATGATCAACATACAAAGCTGGACAACTTTATCTTCCAACAAATGCAAATCATATGTATAAAAAAGTATATTGAACTATAATCAAGTTACTTTAAAGAATGATTCTAAATCAATGCCAAAACTATGTTTCTTTTATTTTACTGATGTCATGCAACCGGTCTGGAAGAATACACACAAAGTTGTCACGACTCATGATTATTGAGAGATCGTGCACATTAATAAAGGCATCGACCGTACTTACCAGTCAGAGACCTGATGAGCTCATTCGATACATATTCTTGAAGTGTGTGATTTGAAAATAAGAATTTTATAAGCAAGGCAGTCTGCCCAGCAATATCAGGATTCTGAGATAATAGCAATTCCTGGATAACCAGTATCCCCCCTGCTTCAGCAACAGCACGTCTATTTGTCCTGCTGTGTGCAACTAAATTTTGCAGTGCACAAATAGCCACCATCTTCATCTCTTCTGTAGGCTGATCTTCCAGAAGACTAACCAAAGCTCTACAAGCAGATACAGCATCATTGGCTCTTGCCAGTGAATCATGCTGGAAGAGGTCTCCAAGTGCAAGAATTGCAAGAAATCGTGCACCCTGTGACTTGGTTAGAGGATCCAAAAGATACTGTGCCAAAGGAGCTATCGCATATTTGGATACCTTCATCTCGCGTACTCTTCTATTGTTAAACATAGCTTCAAGCAGTCTTCCAGCAGCTTCTTCACATTGATGAGACCTCAAAAGCATAAGCAGAGCATCCACAGCACCAGCCTGAGCCATAAGGACAGCATTAGAGTTGTCTTTAGCTTCTAGAATAAGAAGGCCCCTCAGAGCTGCTGAAACGGTTCTTTCCAAATTTGACTGAAGCATTCTCACAAGAACCACCATAGAAACTTTGAGATAATATTCAGGATTCAAGTGTAACAAGTTGGCCAGAACCAATCCAGCAGATGCCTTTAAATCTTCAGATGGTTCGGGGTCATCCTGAATAATTACTTTGGATAGCTCATAGATACCCCCTGCATCGACAACATCATCAGGCCAGCTCGATGATAGACTCTCAAGTGCCTTCACCGCAGTTTGCTGTAAGCTCAAAATGCCGATTCCAGCAAGCTGCACCAGGGGCCCTACAGCATTTTTTGTGGTGATATCCTGCTGAAAATGCTCCCGGGCTAGAAGATGAGAAAGTAACTCAGTGTCTAGTTGCTGGATAGCCTGAGAAGGAGACTCGAGAAATGAAATCAAAGGCTGTATAACTTCACTTGGTGTTAGTTTCAATGTTGTGAGACTCTGTGGTTTCTCCAAGATGTTGATGAGTGTTTGTAGAACACTGTGCTGTCCCCACATAGTCAAGTCTGCACGTTGAAGGATGAAAAATAGAGGTTCAACCACTCTTGCTGCAACTGAACTTCTAGCTATGCCACTGTTGTTTGTCAAAATACGAAGGAGTTCAGCTATTGAAGAGCAAACAGAACCAGGAGCATCGAAAAGAATCTCGAGAGCATCATCAATTATCCCTGCATTGACCATGGCCAATTTGCAATCACTGCGATCCTTCCCCAATTTAATTAGACAACTAAGGCTACACTCAGCAATTTGGAAATTAGAGCTTGAGACAAATCCAACAAGAAGATCTGCAACTTCTGGCGTAGCTGCAAGAACAGCATGGTTTTCGTCATCTAACAACCTATCAAAAGCAAAAATACCCGATTCTGCTGCCAGAGAACATTCCGAGGACATCAGTGAAATCAAAGGCTTAATACATTCCGATGCAAACGGCATTGTTCGAAACTTCACATTTCCAAAAAGAACAAAGCAGAGACGTGCAGCATTGCTCTTCAGTTCCAATGATGAAGATGAAGACAAAATTCTGTAGAGGCTTTCAATTGGATCACCTTCAACATCGGTCATGATAGAAGCTTTTAATGAGCTACCAGATGTCAGTTTCATAAGAGCAACAAGGGATGCCTGTTGTTCTCTCTCTGATCCGGAATTAAGCATGTCAACTAGTGGTTGGATGGCTTGCCTAGCCATTTCGGTGTCTCTTATATTCTCTGAAACAAATAGTTCCTGCAAAGCCATGGCAGCATTAAGCCTAGAAGTTCTCGACCCCAGTCGTAACACAGCTATAAGCTGACCTAAACAGCTAAAAGCAGCCTCATGGTGAAGTAGGGCAGGGTTGCCAAATAAGATTCGTAAAAGATCCACAATATTGGCTTCAGTTGAAGCCTGTGGGCTCAATGATAAATACTTAGTCAAAGCATCGAAAGCTCCGGCTTCAGCCATGGCCACTTTGTTTTCATCACTTCCCTCTGCTATCTCGATTAGAAGATGCACAGCAACTGGTGGAGCTCCTGGCCTATCAGGCATAGGCCTCAAAAGGTCTATTAACAATGGTATGGATTTGTGAGCAGATGCACCAGACCTTATGTCTTCAATCTTAAAAAGTTTCTCGAGGACATACTGGCCAGGGTTGGTAACAAAATCAGATTCCCATGGTAAAGTTACTAGTTTCAGCGTGTCCAACTGAACATGGCCAATCATGCTTATCAATTCTGCAATTGCACCTGAATTTGCAATAGCAATACAAACGGCTTTGTTGCCCATAGTCACAAGGCTAGCAATGAACTGTGCTACAAAAAATCTATTAATATATTCATCTGACTTCAGTAAGATAGTGAGCAAAGGAATCTTTTTAATGGTGGCAGGAGATAGAGCAATTGTAGAATCCTGGAATAAAATTGCCAAAAGAAGTGTACTCATCCATAATCTTTTTGTATCCTCAAAAGCAACCTGCAAAAAGTTCCTAACTTTATCATGTGATTATGGGGGGGGGGGGGGGGGGTGAGGGATTTTTCGAGTTAAATTTGAACTGCAGAGCTACAAATCACAATCCTAAATATTATAGAGGTTAGGATTGGAAAGCATTACATCAGTAGTTCAGATGGAAATGTGCTATTCTAGACATGGAATAAAATTTTGACCTCATTCGATAAGGGTCTAAATTGAAATGGGACTACAGCATGAAGTTAAACCAAAACAATGATTTATCCCTGAAGGATAAGTTTGTGATGCAGAAAAGAATGTTGGTGGAGAAAAGATTTAATGGAAGAGGAAGAAATATATGTAGATGGGACTTATAAAAAAACGACGAAGCCTTCTCCCACTTTAAGTAGGGTCGGCTACATGGATTCTTGCTCAAATCCATGTTGAAAGATCCAACTATTTTTTTACGTTGGTTGTCGGCTACCTAACACAACCCCCACAAGGGGGCATTTGAACCCTGGTCTTTTGGGTGGTAGACGCATGCACTACCACCAGACCATATGGGACTTGTGGCTGAGAAAAATAATTTAAGAGGGTGAGAAAAAGAACAAAGAGGTGCACTAGTTGCACGGAATTTTGGGAAAGGAACGCAAAGCTGCATAGAGGGATAGAGAGAAAGGGGAAGGAGATAATGAAGAAAACTCCATTTTTTTAATATCAACTTGAACTGTTACATAACAATGACTACCATCCCTTTTATATAGGAGGGGTGGAATTCAAAAAATAATTATTGTACCTACTCTAGCCAACCTTAATTTGACTCCCTAAATTACTCACCCCAAGAGATCACATGGGATCTCTTTATTTGAATAAAAATCAAACTTGCAATAGACTTAAATTCGACAAAATTTAAAACTAACCCTAACCCTAATATAAGCAGGAACTCTGAATGGACAGAAATAAAATGATGACAAAATCCAACAATTGATCTCTATTTTTGCCATGATTCCCAATTTCACTGCTTCAACTATCTTCCATTTCAAAAAACTCATCTCCTGATGAATTGATTGATCTTTTGTTGTAACACATGAGAGATTGATATCGATTTGATCTAATAATTCGTTAACTTTTTCCATCCTCAATTTTTCTTTTGTAATTTTTGTATGAAGCATTCCTTAATTGCAATTGATTTATCCTTCACTTAAATATTTTCCCCTTGCCATGTCTTTCCTATCTTTAACCTTTAGATAAAATGATTTTGGATGGAGGGATTCTTTGGAAATCTTCATAAAGACCACTTGTCCCACATTTTATGGGATATAACTCTCCTGTGAGAAATCCATGTAACCCTTGTTAGGGTTTCCTCTATGCGAAGAAGGCCAAGGAGGTATCAACGTTGATACTTGCGGATAGGCTCAAGCAGTAGTGACACACCTTTGGGTGAGGGCTCCTCTTTCAGTATTCGAAGTGTTCCTCATGATGATGGGTGTAGCACCATGTGTTGGTCGAACAATGACAATATCAGCATCGAGGTGGACGACTGCACCTGCGTCAGTGTTGCCATTGTTGACAATCAACTTGCCAATGGTGGTGACGCTCATGAAGAACATCGTGATAGATGAAGATAGGCAAGCGATTGTGGTGCTTGACATAGCAGCCACAACCACTGTGGTTGGACGAGAGAAAGTCCCAAAGTTCATGTGGTAATAGTGTTGCCCTCACATCAAAACAAGTGGCGGTGTTATTGAGGGCATTCATGGGTCGGGCTTCTTTTAAGGCGTCGCCAGTGTGAGGTTCCAACCTCACTCCCTCTGTTGGGGTTGTTGCTTGCTAGAAGGGGTTGGAGCTTTGAGCGAAGGCACATCGATTCACTTGTACCATGCAATGTAGTGTGGATGACAGTGCAAGCCATAGAGGTGTGAAGCTACTATCATTGGGGAAATATGGTAGTGATGTTCTTCAAAACCAACCTACATCCCGATGCCTACAAGTAGCGGTGGAGATTCCCTTCCATTTAAATATGGCAATGGGATTTTGGCCATGGTAAAGAGTACCGTTGCAACTTTTTTTGTGCCCAAAGTCATTGTTTTCTTCTTGTATGGACTCATATGTTATAGCCAACATAAAGATGACATTATAAATATCTAATGCTCTTCGTGTTCATCACGATCTCAAATGTTTTCGTATACTATGGACTTCCTTTTATTGTTGTTGGGTTATCATCTCTTTTATCTTACTATGCATTCTAGAATATTTTCTACGCCATCGATTCTTCAACCTATATGTATGCTTGATGACTGTGTGAACGAAAATCTCACCCTACACTTCTAGGAATGCTTGGAAGGATCACCAGATCATGAGAACAATCTATACGCCATGGGAGAAGATTTTAGGGTAGAGGAAAAAGATAACATCGAAATCCAACTCTTTAATCGGATAGCTCAGGTAGTTATGAACTCTGATATTAGATTCAATCTTATACCAAGGCACTATACAAGGTTAAAAAGATTTCCCTATTAAATCTCCAAGTATCCATGATTGTTGCACAATTCCGAGAAATCTCAATTCGATAGGGAGATCCTTATCCATGAATAGTATTGTCCCAGATTCATAGATCCAAATCATGACTCGTGTAATTCACTTATCTTGGAATCTTGAACCGATCATGAGAATTAGATTCTCATGGATCGCAGATAGCGCTATCAAGGATGACACTAAAAAAATGATGAAGCCTTCTCCCACTATAAGTAGGGGCTACATGGATTCTTGCTCAAATCCATGTTGAAAGATTCGACCATTTTTCACGATGGTAGTCGACTACCGACCGCAACCCCCAAAAGGGGGGATTTGAACCTTGGTCTTTTGGGTGATAGGCACACTGCACTATCACCAGACCATTTAAGTGGGTACTATCCAGGATGACACTATCTGAGAAATATAAGTCAATATAGTAGAATAGAAATATCCATGTGTTAATGACTTAATGGTCAAGCATGTGGATTCGATTCACTTGATGGGAAGATTAATTATGTGAATTTGACTCACATGATATATGATGATTTTATTCATCCCTTTCAATTATTTAATTTGGAATCAGATGAATGAAATCAATCCAAGTCAAAAAGATTGAAACAAGTTCAATTTTGGACCCTAATCAACTTGGTAGCCACGAATCCCCTCTATTAAAGAGAGGGGACGACCACCAAGAAGAACATCAATAGAGTCCAACTTTAGTGTTGTCGCCCTCATCCCTCTCCTTATCCATGGCCATCATATGTTTCTCCCTTTTGTGTCTCTCTTAATTCATGTAGACTTACGAGGCGCCTGATTGCATGTTCTTCGCATGCACTGCGAGATGAGGATTTCATTATACGAGACCCATAGCAAATAGGGAAAAGAGATCTCGCAAGATCACCTTGGGTGTGAACAAGAAAGAAGAGAAGGAAGCTCTCGGATATGTGGGAAGATACGTGCCTCATTGCCATGCCTTCATATGCTTCGATCGGAGGATTAGACTTGAGATGGGAGATCTTTCTAGCTAGAGACTATCGCTTCTTCAAAAATATAATTCACTTTCTCGTGGTTCGCAAAACTAGATAGAAAAGTTTCCACTACCATGTGGTTTCATGATGCAAAAAGTTTTTGTTGTTATTCTGCATATATGATGGGTTTGTTTTCCAAGCTTGTTCCACTTTATCCGCATGTTTCTATGATGCACAAATTCAAACTTCCCATCAAATAGTATCATAGCCTAGGTCGAAGGATTCATATTCATATCCGAGTTCATCAAACATACGGGCCTAGATTCCTTCTTCGATGTCATAATGATTTCCTACCATTTTCACGATTTTAATTTGCAACATATGATGTTGTCATTATCCGCCCACATATACGAACGTGTTTTAGAGGAATTAAACGATGTCTAGAACGTCTAGATACAACCCCAAACAATCCGCCAGTAGTTGGTATTCGGATGAAGATTCGGATAAAAAAAGTACCCGTAGACTCTGTTTTTGATCAAAAACGTAGAACATTATGGAATTTTTAGCTATCATATTATGGTCATAAAACTTGTTAAAAATAGTAAACAAATGTCATACTTTAAGCCCCAAACAACATAAAATTTATTTCGTGGCATTCTGACCTTCGTAGTCCGAGAATTTGGACATTCTTACGTGGTTGACCAGATCCGCGTGTAAATATCTAAGAGTCGGGACTTGGTTGTCTTTTGGGAGTAAGTATGCTCAAGACTCTCCTATGTCGCCTTCACAGTCTCCTTGTAGAGAAGATTCGATGCAATATTTGGATTGATGATGTCGGTCATCCAAGTAATAACCCGGCAGTTGTCAACGTATATAGTATCATAGTTCTTGTTTGCCTCCTTGGGCGGATCCTTGGTAAGAACATATTTCTTGTGTTGACCACAAATGAACACCTTAAACGATCAAGACCAGTGTACATAGTTCTCGAAGCCTTTCAATTTGATAGAAGTGCCACGTACCATCATAGAAGAAGTCGAGTACACGGGCTTGATCTCGGTAGATGTCATGGTGATTGCTTAGGTCGAGAAAAATGACCTAGAAATTCTTTGTTGTCTTAATCAAGCATGGAATGTGACCTAGGTCACCTTTTCAAGCCTTTTTTGGGCCTTGTGAGTAGCAAAATGTGGTTGTGATGCCACAAAAAAGGTTGTAACAACAAGAAGAGAGCAGCAAGCCGAGTTTGTTCAATCCCTAGAACTCCAGAGAGTCTTGGAGGAGCAGGTGACCTCCTGACGGAGCCTTGGGCAGAAGAGGAGGGCTCCAGATATGGTTGGTGGTGCCCTAGGCAGAGAAGAAAGCTCCTGGTGGAGCCTTAAACGTCAAAAGAACCTCCTGGCGGCACCTTAAGCGGAGGAGGGGAGGTCCAGTTGCTCCCGGCGACGACCTAGCCTCAAGAAGGGAACCTCTAGACGGAGATCCAAGGGGCTCCAGATATGGTTGGTGGTGCCCTAGGCAGAGAAGAAAGCTCCTGGTGGAGCCTTTAACGTCAAGAGAACCTCCTGGCGGCACCTTAGGCGGAGGAGGGGAGGTCCAGGCAGAGCAGCTTACAGTCTTCTCTAGAACTCCAGGCGGAGCTGTCCCAACACAAGCGACGCCCTCCCTTCTCTTCAAGCAGCACATGGTCTCACGCAGGCGGCGCGAGTGGACCCGGTGATGACTCCATGTGGCAATGGAAGCCTTACAACCTCCAAACGGAGGCACAACTCCATGCAACATCGCCTCCATTAGAAGCGGCATCACAACTAGGCGACAGATCCCAGCACTACCTACCTGCTCGCAGCGTCTCCTACGTGCGGCAAATCTCAACACCGCCTACGTGCGGCAAATCTCAGCACTACCTACCTGCATCTCTCCAGCCATCGAGAACCCCAGGCGGAATCACTCTCGCATCATCAATGGCTGCGGCAGCCACCCTCATTCTCACGGCTTCTCTCGCTGGCGGCGCCTTGCGTGATACATCCCCTCGATCAGCGACGCTCTTCTCCCTTGATTAACTCCGGCGATCCCTTCCAGCACGGGCTTTCCTCCCATATTCGGCGGCGGCATCGAAAGAACAGGGAACCCACGGGTTCCAGGGAACCCTAAAATAGCAGCAACTCTTTGGGTGCGTTTGGTTGGGGAGTTACCCCTCACTTTGGGTGGGTTACCCCCAAAACCCATATTCCCAACCCACTAGTGGGGCCCACTCTCTTTCCAATCAAAAAAATATATATTATACCATCATATCATCTAAAAATCATGAAATACTCAACTTCTACTCACTATTCCAAACTTCAATACAATCACATCACAACAACCACCCACTTTTTCAAATTTCAATATAATCATACCATAATAACTACCAACTTTTTCAAATTCCAATACAATCACATCACACAAACCCTCCCAACCCTTAACCCACCAACCAAACACACAAACACAAAACCGGGTTATCCACCCCTGGATAACCCACCAACCAAACGTCCTCTTTTTGTTTTTTTAATTCTATTAAGCCACTTTTCATTTGAAGGGAGGGGTTGCTGCAGTTCTTGGCTCAGTTGAGCCACATGATTAAAAAAAGGGGGAGAGGTGTTTTTTTTGGTAAGTAAAAACGTATATTAAGAAGGGAAAAACTTGTAGTTACAGGTGGGCCTGATTCATCACAGGCAGTACAAAGACATCGAAATCAGGTACAAAAAACCCAAAAACGAAGCCCAAAAATGAAGCATATTTGCAATTGGATTCCACCACTAACAGCAAGAGAAAGCACCCGAGCCATCAGGGAAAAACTGTCTCCAAAATTGCAATAACCCTCCTAGCCATTGCCGAGGCGGTAGAGCTCCTGTAAGAGGCCCAGCGAGTGTTTCTTTCAGTCCAAATCGCCCAGGTGGCCGCCGCAAGAGCCGCCATGAATTTCAGTTTTTTGTTATGACAGGATATGGATGTGCAGCAATATAGCAGATGTAGCAAATCGTAAGAAGCATACGTCTGGAGCTCCAGGGAGGTGCCAACCACATCCCAGACCGAGCGAGAGAAGGGGCAGCCAAGGAGGATGTGCTCACGTGTTTCTGGCTGCAAGTTACACAAGTAGCAAACTCCGCTAGATGCAAGGCCATGTTTGGTGAGCCTGTCAAGAGTAGGAAGCCTGTCGAGGATAGCTCGATAGAGGACGATAGCATGTCTTGGCACCACCTTGTTATGCCACAACAAAGGTGCCCAGACCACAGGTTGAGCTCTCAATCTCACCACATCAACCGCAGCCCGAAAAGAGAATGGCTTGATTCTAGCCGACCAAGAAAGACACCCATTGGAGTGGGTAGAGGCAAGGCTAAGGTGGGTGCGGGCATCAAGAATGGCTCTCCAAATGGGGGAGTCCCCAGCAGACTTAGAGCACTCGAAGATACCACGACCCCGAAGATACCTCTCCTTCATAAACGAGGCCCAAAGGGAGTTGGCCTCGGTAGCAACAGTCCAGCTCCAGGCCAAGGCTATGGCATCTCTAGTAACTTTGAGGGAGCGAAGCCCCAGCCCGCCCTCTTCCTTGGGAAGGCACACCACCTCCCATTTCACATGATGTGTGCCAAATGCCCATAGGAAGTCTGCACACAAAGCATCAATTTTCCTAGCAGCCCCAATGGGAATACGAAATCCAGAAGCCCAATAAAGGCAAACACTCGAAACAACCGATTTGAGTAGCTGAAGGCGGCCGGCGAGTGATAGGGACCTTGCTTTCCAGCCACAAAGCAAGGCCCTAACACGATCAATGAGCAGGTTGGCCGCTAACGTCCTTTGTCTCGCAGTCACAAGGGGTATCCCAAGGTATTTAGTAGGGAGTGACTGCTGTAGCAGACCAACTTCAAGACAAAGGCTGAAGTCGCACGTTGAGGATTTAGGCAATATAAGTTTACTTTTCTTGGTGTTCATAGCCAAGCCCGACATATCATTGAATGCCTCAAGGATGCCTTTGATATGCTTCATCGCATTAACATTTTTTTTGCAGAAGAAAAGTAAATCATCCGCAAAGATGAGGTGTGTGGGCACCCTAGCTCTCCCCATACGTATGGGGGCGAGGTTGCCATGGATGACATCATTTTCAACAAGCAGGGATAAGGAGTCCATCGCGATGAAGAAGAGGAGCGGACTTAGGGGGTCCCCCTGCCGCAAGCCTCTTGAAGAAGAGAAGTAACCATAGGGCGAGCCCTCAACCAGTACCGAGAACATAGCCGAGGTTATACAGTTTTTAATCCAACCGATCCATTTTTCATCAAAGCCACGGATCCTTAGACTATCCAAAAGGAAGGCATGGTCCACCGAGTCAAATGCTTTGGAAAGATCCACCTTCACGCAAACCTTAGCAGAGTTTGCTTTGCGGCTGAAACCATGGATAACCTCATGGGCCAGGCGTATGCAATCACCCATAGCCCTACCCTTGATGAAAGCAGTTTGGTTAAGCCCAACCAAAAGCGGAGCTACCTCAGCCAGGCGAGCAGCCAAGAGCTTGGAGAAAATTTTGTACAGCATATTGCAGCAAGAGATTGGTCTAAAAACACTCAATCCCGTGGTTGTCTCCTTCTTAGGGACGAGAGTAAGGAACGTGTGGTTGACATCCGAAGGAATAGGTCCCCCCGAGTGGAGGAAGTCCATGGCAAGGAGCAAATCCGATTTTATTAAGGTCCAATGCCTTTTGAAGAACCCAGCATTGAACCTGTCTGGACCCGGCGCTTTAGAAGAGCGGATGCTTTTAAGAGAGTCCCAAATTTCCCTCTCCGAGAAGGGTCGGGAGATCCATCCTCTAGAAGCCGACGAGAGGATAAACTTCGGCTCCGGGGGGCTTGGTCTAGCAACATTGGCATGAGGTGCCGCAAGCATGGAAGAGAAGTAGGCCACGGCTTCCTCCGCAATCTTTGAGTGTGAATCAACGAGGTTCCCGTCCCCATCAATGAGGAAGGGAATGGAATTCCTGGCTCGCCTAGAGGAAGCCTGCAGGTGGAAAAATTTGGTATTCCTGTCACCCAACTTCAACCAGTCAACTCTACTCTTTTGCTTCCACATGGATTCAATATCTGAATCAAGCTTCTCCAAGTAGTCTTTCGCATCCAAATCCAGTTGAGCGAGAGTAGGATCTAAAGGATCAACCTCAAGGGCATTGTTTAGGGTCTCAAGAATAGCGAACATGTCCTTTTGAACCTTCCTGACATCACCATGATCCATGGCCCAGATTTTAAGTGCCTTCTTGATGTTCCTCAACTTGCGTTGGAACCTCTCCAATGGGTTGCCACTGGTTGGAGCAGCCCAAGCAGAGGAGAGCACACTCTCAACTTGCGGGGGAGAGGTGTTTGTTACGCCCAAGGGGGCTGAAGTTGAAAAAAAGGAAAAAAGGGGGGGAGCCCATCCAAAAGTTATATAAACAGGAAGGGGAAGAAGCATGAGTTGCAATGAAGGCCTCCTGGCCGCTTTCTCTGAGGCGGAGGTGAAGAGGGCCGTCTGGGGTCTGAATGCAGATGGGGCTCCAGGCCCCGATGGTTTCTCGGTTTTGTTCTACAGGGAGTTTTGGGACCTGTTGAAGGCAGATATTCTGGAGGTGCTGGACGAATTCAAGGTGGGCAACAGGGGTTTTGAGAAAGTGAACAAGACACTTATTTCCCTTCTACCTAAAAGGGAGAATCCAGTGAGGGTGGACGATTTCAGACTTATTGCGATCTCTAACGCAATTTACCTGGTGGTGGCAAAGGTCCTAGCAAACAGACTCAAGCTGGTAATGGATTCTGTGGTGCTTCAGGGGCAGTCTGCTTTCATCCCTAGTAGTCAGATGGCGGATGGAATGGTTATGGCGTCTGAGATTTGCCTCGAGTGGAAGAGGACGAAGAAGAATGCCGCTCTATGGAAGATTGACTACGCGAAGGCCTACGATTGCGTTGATTGGAGATTTTTGTGGACTTCTTTGTGGCGGAGGGGATTCCCTGAGACTTGGGTACAATGGATGAAGAGATGTGTCACCACCTCATCCTTCTCCTTTTTGGTGAACGACAAGCCCAAGGGAGGCATGGTGCAGCCTCAGCGTGGTGTGCGGCAGGGCTGCCCATTGGCCCCCATGCTTTTCGTGCCGGTGGCCGATTGTTTGGCGGTTCTCTTTCGTCGGGCAATTGAGTGCGGCTAGTGTGAGGGGTTCTAATTGGGGCCCATCCGTTACTGCAGTATGCGGATGATACGATTTTGTTCCTGGGAGGGACGGATGAGCAGAATAGAAATGCGACGCTTCTTGTAGACATTTTCGGTAGTCTCTCTGGTCTTGAGATTAATAAGCTCAAATCTGTGCTTGTTGGCTTTGGGATGGATGCAGACGATCGTAGTAGGCTCGTGGAACTTATGGGTTGCCCTATGGGGAATCTCCCTATCTCTTATCTTGGGCTGCCTTTGATGGATGGTAAACGAAAGAAGTCAGACTGGGATTGCTTGATTGTCAGAATGGAGGAGAGATTGGCGGGATGGAAGGCAGTGACGTTATCTAGAGGTGGGAATCAGACTCTGCTTAAGCATGTGCTCTCAGCCA
This sequence comes from Ottelia alismoides, assembly GCA_037367405.1. Classification (NCBI taxonomy): domain Eukaryota; kingdom Viridiplantae; phylum Streptophyta; class Magnoliopsida; order Alismatales; family Hydrocharitaceae; genus Ottelia; species Ottelia alismoides. The sequence continues at coordinate 441,915 of JAZKJV010001035.1, read as the reverse complement.
TTCCGATTTTCTTCTACTCGACGCGGTTGATGCCGGTGGGGGTTAGGAAGAAGGTGGAAGCGCTGATGAAGACCTTTTTCTGGTCGGATGGTAGGCAGCAAAGGTCTGTGCTGCACCTGGTGGGTTGGGATGAGATTACCAAGGGGCACGCAGACGGTGGTCTTGGGTGCGTGATGAGGAGATCATGAACAAGGCTCTGCTGGCCAAATGGGTGATTCAGATCTGGGGTCCTTCTACCTCCTTGGCGGTCATTTTGATGAGAACCATATATGGGGTCAATGGTGACCTTGTTGCAGCAGGAAGAGGTTCGAGTCGCCACTCTGGGTTGGTATCCGCACTGTTCTGCCGTCTATTTCTTCTCGGTTGCAGCCAAAGGTCGGGAATGACCGGAGATTCGGATTTTGGATTGATGACTGGACTGGGGAGGAGGTCTTAGGGAGGAGATTTCCTAGACTCCTGGCTCTGGCGGCCTCGAGGGAGGCCACTCTCGTGCAGGTTGCGGAGGGGGGGTGTTGGGCGCCCATGTTCGTCTCAGCCCTCTCAGATCAACGCATGGAGGAGTTATTGCAGATTTACCACCGCAGGCAGTGCATTCGGTGGAGGACGATCATTTCGTGTGGGATGGCGAAAGGTTCTCTGTTAAGAAGGTGTATGAGGCGATGAGAGTGTCGGCGGTGGAGCAGGAGCGGGATGAGGAATTCTGCCAGGACATGAAGATTATTTGGGCGACCAGGATCCCCCTCAGGGTGAAGATCTTTCTTTGGTGTCTGAGGAGAAATCGCTTGTGCGATAAGGCAAGGAGGGGGAGGCTGTTTAATTTAGAGGACATGAGGTATGACAGGTGTGGCGGCTCGGTCGAGGATGCGGACCACCTCTTTTTTGGATGCGAGGCTTCGGTGAGCGTGTACAGGGCAGCAAGGGACCCTTGGGTGGATGTGGCTGATTTGGAGGCTTTCTGGAGGTCGCTACATGCGGTGGGAATTGGGTCGACGAACGACTGCTCCAAGCCGTTCGTGGTGCTATGGGCCTTATGGGCGGGGAGAAATGATCTAGTTTTCAAGTGCCAGCGGTTCTACCCCAAGAATATTGTTTCCCATTGTAATGCGCTTTATAAGTTCCGGTCTTTGACGTAATGGTGACGTTTTAAGTTTAATATATTTCTGCTTATGGTGACTCCCATCTCGGGAGTGCACCCTTTTCTTTAAAAAAAAAAAGAAAAAAAATATATTGGGAAGTGGGCACACAAAAAAAGAAAAAAAGGGAAAGAGCTTTGGAAAAGAAAAATAAGGAAGAGGCCCACATATTTAAAGAAAAAGGAGAGAGATGTTTTTTTAGGGGGGCCGAGAGAGTTCAATTTCAAAAAAAAGGAGGCCGTGCTTATTTCAGGGCCCACTTTGGAACGAGATATTTTGTTTCAAAAAAAAAGAAAAAAATGAAGAAGAAAAAGGCACGTACAAAGAAAAGCAGTACGCTAAAAAAGGGAAATAAAAAATGTTGCAAAAGCCGTAAAAAAGGGGAAAACAACTCAAAATGATGAGAAGATGAAAAGCCGAAAAGGGGGGTTGAACGTCTTACAAAAAAATGATGATAAAAAAATGTATGTTTTTTTATTTCTCCCAACTTGATCCATGCTCTTATTTTATCAAGTATATGAGAAAGGGGAAGTCAGAGCTATATTCTTCAAGACTTCTGCACGTTCACAACTGACAGACCGGCACTCCATATTTCTACAGATCATTCGTCTTCACCAAGTGTTAGAAAATCAGAAGCGGAAGCGATAACATGGAAGAAGATAAAGAAAATAAGAACAGCGGGATTTTACGTGGAACCCTACTCCGTGAGGAGCGGGATGAAACCACGGGAGAAGCCCTCAAAGGGGCGTGTTATGCATTGCACTTTCTCAATCTGATACAGGAGGCATGTGGCTCCTTATATAGCCTCCACAGGGCCTCCAAGTCCCACCGCTGGACAATGTGGGACTAAACTGTTGGATGGGGTAAATGGATCCTGGAGGTATCCATTTACCCATCTATAACTCAATCGACGCTCAACCAAATACTCCAACACCCCCCTCAAGCTGGAGCATGCAATGCTATTGCTCAGCTTGGACAAACAAACAGAAAGTAACTCAACTCAACGCTACAGGACACCACGGACAATATCAACCCAACATGCACATTGCTGCAGACGAGGACGTTGCTTCTCATGCCGTACAGGTGAGGAGGAGGAACGGGCTGGAGTGTGAGTCAACTGAAGACTCAGAATCTGACCATCGAGTCTGAAACTGCGCCTGAAGTCTCCTCGTCGGAGAACTGGGTCTCTCCCATCTGGCTCAGAGATTGGTGCTCTACTCTGGAGTACTATGATACCACATGAAAACCCTTGCCCTCAATGGCATAGGGAATGCTCTTCTGCTCTGGAGTCCTTATGGCTCACAGGAAACTAGACTCGGAATCTGAACGTCGAGTTTGGAATTGCGCATGAAGAATATTCATCTGAAAACTGTAGAGTCTGAAAGAACTGGTTGGCCTCTGGAGAATCTGATATCGGAAGAAGACCTGTGACTCTACACCATACCCCCCCTTTCTCCCATACTTGTCGGAAAATGAAAATCGACAAAGTTGGGAGAAGACAAGATAAATAGGGGTACAGATGAATTTCCACATAAATTTCTTGCGGCTTTTCTTTTTTTTCTTTTTTTAATAAACCGCCATTTTTTTAAGCTGATTCCTTTTTTACGGCTTTTCTTGCATTTTTATTTGCTTTGCCTACGGTTTTTTCTTTGTACGCATCTCTTTCTCGAAAATTCATTTCTTTCCTTTTTTTATAAATGAGGCATCTCTCTTTTTTTGTAAGCCGTTCCATTTTTTCCGGCTTTTTCCTTTTTTTTAACAAAAGTTTGCCCAATAATGGGCCTAAGAAATAACGCATCCCCCTCCCCTTTTTGGATGACCGACAACCCACTTGGGCTTACATAAAATATCCCCATGTTAGGGTTCCTGAATGGAAAAAACTCATCGCCCCGAAGAGGCCTTCACGTTTTGCGCTGCCCGCGCATATCTCCATAATATGCGCCGCCAGGAGGGGGGCGCAGGATGGCGTCGCCTGCGCGAGGGCAGGGAGATAGCAGCACCGCCTGGTGTTCTTTGCTGATGCCGCGATGCCGGAGGTAGGAGGTAGGCTGCCTGATGCCTGGGCGGAGTTGTCGCAAAGGGGCACGGGAGCCTCCTGGAGCCAGAAAGGCACGAGGTGCTTGCGTCTGGAGATTCTTGAAAGTGGCGCGCGGACCGTGGCGCGAGGAAGGAAGGGGCGCTGCAGGGCGCTGGGCTGCGCCCGATGAAGTATCGCCTGGTGGATCTGTTGGCATGCGCAGGAAGCGCGCACGACCTAGTGGATCTGGAGGTGCTCCTTGCGCCTGGGAAGGAGGAGGCGATGCACGACAAGGAGAGATACACCGCAAGAGGCGGATCTTCGTCGCCTGGACGCAAGGCGAAATGCCAATCTCGCGAGAGATCGCGCTGCTGGAGAGTCTGAAATGTGCAATGAGGTTGCGACCTTGAGGTGTGAGCAACCGGCCAGAAATGGGCATCGTGCCATCGTGCGGAGGTAAGCTTGGAGAGAACAGCGCCTGGCGGGGAACCTGGGAGATGCGCGCGTCTCCACCTGCGGCCGTACGGAGTAGCACGACCGGGAATTGCCTGGATGCTCCGTAAGCAAGGAGCGGCACATGGGATGCACGCAAGGAATCTGAAATAGCACTGGGTACGCGAGGAGCTTGATGTCGCCGGAGAATAAATCTAGGTTTAAAAAAAAACCTAGAACAAGAACTTGAACGATCATGATCTTCCAGAAAAATATCTTCACGAACAAACAATGAACATGACAAACTCCTCTTGACGATATTCAAGAATATAATTTTAAGAACAACGAATCAAATCTCGGAAAAAAATGGACGAATATAAACTCCTCGAGAATCGAACCCGCTCTGATACCATGTTAGAAAATCGGAAGCTGAAGCGAAAACATGGAAGAAGATAAAGAAAATAAAAACAACGGGATTTTACGTGGAACCCTACTCCGTGAGGAGCGGGATGAAACCACGGGAGAAGCCCTCAAAGGGGCGTGTTATGCATTGCACTTTCTCAATCTGATACAGGAGGCCTGGGGCTTCTTATATAGCCTCCACAGGGCCTCCAAGTCCCACCGATGGACAATGTAGGACTAAACTGTTGGATGGGGTAAATGGATCCTAGAGGTATCCATTTACCCATCTACAACTCAATAGACGCTCAACCAAATACTCCAACACTCCCCCTCAAGCTGGAGCATGCAATGCTCAGCTTGGACAAACAAGCAGAAAGAAACTCAACTCAACGCTACAGGACACTATGGACAATATCAACCCAACGCGCACATTGCTGCAGTCGAGGACGTTGCTTCTCATGCCTTACAGGTGAGGAGGACGAACTGGCTGGAGTGTGAGTCAACTGAAGACTCGGAATTTAACCATCGAGTTTGAAACTGCGCCTGAAGTCTCCTCGTCAGAGAACTGGGTCTCTCCCATCTGGCTCAAAGAATGGTGCTCTACTCTGGAATACCTATGATACCACATGAAAACCCTTGCCCTCAATGGCATAGGGAATGGTCCTCTGCTCTGGAGTCCCTATGGCTCACATGAAAACTCTGGCCAGACAACAAGAAGAATGATTGGGACCACGAAACTGAAGACCACACACACATGCGTGTCTGAAACTGGACTCGGAATCTGAACGTCAAGTCTGGAATAATGGAATTGCGCATGAAGAGTATTCATCTGAAAATTGTAGAGTCTGAAAGAACTGGTTGGCCTATGGAGAATCTGATATCGGAAGAAGACCTGTGACTCTACACCATACTCCCCCTTTCTCCCATACTTGTCGAAAAATGAACATCGACAAAGTTGGGAGAAGACAAGATAAATAGGGGTACACATGAATATCCACATAAATTTCTTGCGGCTTTTCTTTTTTCTTCTTTTTTTTAATAAGCCGCCATTTTTTTAAGCCGTTTCCTTGTTTTACGACTTTTCTTGCATTTTTTTACTTTGCATACGGCTTTTTCTTTGTACGCGTCTCTTTCTAGAAAATTCATTTTTTTCTTTTCTTTTTTTATAAATGAGGCATCTCTCTTTTTTTTTGTATGTCGTTCCATTTTTTCCGCCTTTTTCCTTTTTTTTAAACAAAAGTTTGCCCAATAATGGGCCTAAGAAATAATGCATCCCCCTCCCCTTTTTGGATGACCGTCAGCCCACTTGGGCATACATAAAATATCCCCACGTTAGGGTTCCTGAAAGGAAAAAACTCATCGCCCCGAAGAGGCCTTCACGTTTTGCGCTGCCCGCGCATATCTCCATAATATGCGCTGCCAGGAGGGGGGCGCAGGATGGTGTCGCATGCGCGAGGACGGGGAGATAGCGGCGTCGCCTGGTGTTCTTTGCTGATGTCGCGATGCTGGAGGTAGGAGGTAGGCCGCCTGATGCCTGGGCGGAGTTGTCGCCAAGGGGCACGGGAGCCGCCTGGAGCCAGAAAGGCACGAGGTGCTTGCGCCTGGAGATTCTTGAAAGTGGCGCGCGGACCGTGGCGCGAGGAAGGAAGGGGCGTTGCGAGGCGCTGGGCTGTGCGCGATGGGCTTGCACCCGATGAAGTATCACCTGGTGGATCTGTTGGCTTGCGCAGGAAGCGCGCACAGCCTGGTGGATCTGGAGGCGCTCCTTGCGCCTGGGAAGGAGGAGGCGATGCGCGGCAAGGAGAGATACACCGCGAGAGGCGGATCTTCGTCGCCTGGACGCGAGGCGAAATGCCAATCTTGTGGGAGATCGCACTGCTGGAGAGTCTGAAATGTGCAACGATGTTGCGACCTTGAGGTGTGAGCAACCGGCCAGAAATGTGCATCGTGCCATCGTGCGGAGGTAAGCTTAGAGAGAACAGCGCCTGGCGGGGAACCTGGGAGATGCACGCGCCTCCACCTGCGGTCGTATGGAGTAGCACGGCCTGGAATTGCCTGGATGCTCCGTGAGCAAGGAGCGACACATGGGATGCACGCGAGGAATCTGAAATAGCGTTGGGTGCGCGAGGAGCTTGATGTCGCCGGAGAATAAAACTAGGTTTAAAAAAAACCTAGAACAGGAACTTGAACGATCATGATCTTCCAGAAAAATATCTTCACGAACAAACAAGGAACATGACAAACTCCTCTTGACGATCTTCAAGAATATAATTTTAAGAACAACGAATCGAATCTCGGAAAAAAATGGACGAATATAGACTCCTCGAGAATCGGACCCGCTTTGATACCATGTTAGAAAATCGGAAGCGGAAGCGAAAACATGGAAGAAGAAGATAAAGAAAATTTAAACAACGGGATTTTACGTGAAACCCTACTCCGTGAGGAGCGGGATGAAACCATGGGAGAAGCCTTCAAAGGGGCGTGTTATGCATTGCACTTTCTCAATCTGATACAGGAGGCCTGGGGATCCTTATATAGCCTCCACAGGGCCTCCAAGTCCCACCGATGGACAATGTGGGACTAAACAGTTGGATGGGGTAAATGGATCCTAGAGGTATCCATTTACCCATCTACAACTCAATAGACGCTCAACCAAATACTCCAACACTCCCCCTCAAGCTGGAGCATGCAATGCTCACCTTGGACAAACAAACAGAAAGAAACTCAACTCAACACTACAGGACACTACGGACAAAATCAACCCAATGCGCACATTGCTGCAGTCGAGGACGTTGCTTCTTATGCCTTACATGTGAGGAGGACGAACGGGCTGGAGTGTGAGTCGACTGAAGACTTGGAATCTGACCATCGAGTCTGAAACTGCGCCTGAAGTCTTCTCATCGGAGAACTGGGTCTCTCCCATCTGGCTCAGAGAATGGTGCTCTACTCTGGAGTACCTATGATACCACATGAAAACCCTTGCCCTCAATGGCATAGGGAATGGTCCTCTGCTCTGGAGTCCCTATGGCTTACATGAAAACTCTGGCCTGACAACAAGAAGAATGATGGGGACCACGAAACTGAAGACCGCACACACGTGCGTGTCTGAAACTGGACTCGGAATCTGAACGTCGAGTCTGGAATTGCGCATGAAGAATATTCATCTGAAAACTGTAGAGTCTGAAAGAACTGGTTGGCCTCTGGAGAATCTGATATCGGAAGAAGACCCGTGACTCTACACCATACTCTTCCTTTCTCCCATACTTGTCGGAAAATGAACATCGACAAAGTTGGGAGAAGACAAGATAAATAGGGGTACACATGAATATCCACATAAATTTCTGACGGCTTTTCTTTTTTTTAATAAGCCGCCAATTTTTTAAGCCGTTTCCTTTTTTTACGGCTTTTCTTGCATTTTTTTTGCTTTGCGTACGGCTTTTTCTTTGTACGCGTCTCTTTCTTGAAAATTCATTTTTTTTCTTTTCTTTTTTTATAAATGAGGCATCTCTCTTTTTTTTGGGAAGCCGTTCCATTTTTTTTCCGGCTTTTTCCTTTTTTTAAACAAAAGTTTGCCCAATAATGGGCCCAAGAAATAACGCATCCCCCTCCCCTTTGTGGATGACCGTCAGCCCACTTGGGCTGCCATAAAATATCCCCACGTTAGGGTTCCTGAATAAAAAAAATCATCGCCCCGAAGAGGCCTTCACGTGTGTGTCGCCCACACATATCTCCATAATATGCACCGCAGGAGGGGGCGCAGGATGGCGTCGCCTACGCGAGGGCGGGGAGATAGCGGCGTCGCCTGGTGTTCTTTGCTGATGCCGCGATGCCGGAGGTAGGAGGTAGGCCGCCTGATGCCTGGGCGGAGTTGTCGCCAAGGGGCACGGGAGCCGCCAGGAGCCAGAAAGGCGCGAGGTGCTTGCGCCTGGAGATTCTTGAAAGTGGCACGCGGACCGTGGCGCGAGGAAGGAAGGGGCGCTGCGGGGCGCTGGGCTATGCGCGATGGGTTGCGCCCGATGAAGTATCGCCTGGTGGATCTGTTGGCCTGCGCAAGAAGCGTGCACGGTCTGGTGGATCTGGAGGCGCTCCTTGCGCCTGGGAAGGAGGAGGCGATGCGCGGCAAGGAGAGATACACCGCGAGAGGCGGATCTTCGTCGCCTAGACGCGGGGCGAAATGCCAATCTCGTGGGAGATCGCGCTGCTGGAGAGTCTGAAGTGTGCAACAAGGTTGCGACCTTGAGGTGTGAGCAACCGGCCAGAAATGTGCATCGTGCCATCGTGCGGAGGTAAGCTTGGAGAGAACAGCGCCTGGCGGGGAACCTGGGAGATGCACGTGCCTCCACCTACGGCCGTATGGAGTAGCACGGCCTGGAATTGCCTGGATGCTCCGTGAGCAAGGAGCGGCACATGGGATGCACGCGAGGAATCTGAAATAGCGCTGGGTGCGCGAGGAGCTTGATGTCGCCGGAGAATAAATCTAGGTTTAAAAAAAACCTGGAGGAACTTGAACGATCATGATCTTCCAGGAAAATATCTTCACGAACAAACAATGAACATGACAGACTCCTCTTGACGATCTTCAAGAATATAATTTTAAGAACAACGAATCGAATTTCGGAAAAAAATGGACGAATATAAACTCCTCGAGAATCGACCCCGCTCTGATACCATGTTAGAAAATCGGAAGCAGAAGCGAAAACATGGAAGAAGATAAAGAAAATAAGAACGGGATTTTACGTGGAACCCTACTCCGTGAGGAGCGGGATGAAACCACGAGAGAAGCCCTCAAAGGGGCGTGTTATGCATTGCACTTTCTCAATCCGATACAGGAGGCCTGGGGCTCCTTATATAGCCTCCACAGGGCCTCCAAGTCCCACCGCTGGACAATGTGGGACTAAACTGTTGGATGGGGTATCCATTTACCCATCTACAACTCAATAGGCGCTCAACCAAATACTCCAACACTCCCCCTCAAGCTGGAGCATGCAATGCTCAGCATGGGCAAACAAACAGAAAGAAACTCAACGCTACAGGACACTACGGACAATATCAACCCAACGCGTACATTGCTGCAGTCGAGGACGTTGCTTCTCATGCCGTACAGGTGAGGAGGACGAACGGGCTGGAGTGTGAGTCAACTGAAGACTCGGAATCTGACCAGCGAGTCTTAAACTGCGCCTGAAGTCTCCTCGTCGGAGAACTGGGTCTCTCCCATCTGGCTCAGAGAATGGTGCTCTACTCTGGAGTACCTATGATACCACATGAAAACCCTTGCCCTCAATGACATAGGGAATGGTCCTCTGCTCTGGAGTCCCTATGGCTCACATGAAAACTATGGCCTGACAATAAGAAGAATGATGGGGACCACGAAACTGAAGACCGCACACACGTATGTGTCTGAAACTCGACTCGGAATCTGAACGTCGAGTCTGGAATTGCGCATGAAGAATATTCATCTGAAAACTGTAGAGTCTGAAAGAACTGGTTGGCCTCTGGAGAATCTGATATCGGAAGAAGACTTGTGACTCTACACCATACTCCCCCTTTCTCTCATACTTGTCGGAAAATGAACATCGACAAAGTTGGGAGAAGACAAGATAAATAGGGGTACACATGAATATCCACATAAATTTCATGCGGCTTTTCTTTTTTTTAATAAGCCACCATTTTTTTAAGCCGTTTCCTTTTTTTACGGCTTTTCTTGCATTTTTTGCTTTGCGTATGGCTTTTTCTTTGTACACATCTCTTTCTCGAAAATTCATTTTTTTCTTTTCTTTTTCTTATAATGAGGCATCTCTCTTTTTTTGTAAGCCGTTCCATTTTTTTCCAGCTTTTTCCTTTTTTAAAAGAAAAGTTTGCCCAATAATGGGCCCAAGAAATAACGCATCCCCCTCCCCTTTTTGGATGACCATCAGCCCACTTGGGCTTACATAAAATATCGCCACGTTAGGGCACCTGAATGGGAAAAACTCATCAACCCGGAGAGGCCTTCACGTTTTGCGCCGCCCACGCATATCTCCATAATATGCGCCGCCAGGAGGGGGCGCAGGATGGCGTCGCCTACGCGAGGGCGGGAGATAGCGGCATCGCCTGGTGTTCTTTGCTGATGCCGTGATGCCGGAGGTAGGAGGTAGGCCGCCTGATGCTTGGGCGGAGTTGTCGCCAAGGGGCACGGGAGCCGCCTGGAGCCGGAAAGGTGCGAGGTGCTTGCGCCTGGAGATTCTTGAAAGTGGCGCGCGAACCGTGGCGCGAGGAAGGAAGGGGCGCTGCGGGGCGCTGGACTGTGCGCGATGGGTTACGCCCGATAAAGTATCGCCTGGTGGATCTGTTGGCCTGCGCAAGAAGCACGCACGGCCTGGTGGATCTGGAGGCGCTCCTTACGCCTGGGAAGGAGGAGGCGATGCGCGGCAAGGAGAGATACACCGCGAGAGGTGGATCTTCGTCGCCTGGACGCGAGGCGAAATGCCAATCTCGTGGGAGATCGCACTGCTGGAGAGTCTGAAATGTGCAACGAGGTTGCGACCTTGAGGTGTGAGCAACCGGTCAGAAATGTGCATCGTGCCATCGTGCGGAGGTAAGCTTGGAGAGAACAGCGCCTGGCGGGGAACCTGGGAGATGCACGCGCCTCCACCTGCGGCTGTATGGAGTAGCACGGCCTAGAATTGCCTGGATGCTCCGTGAGCAAGGAGCGGCACATGGGATGCACGCGAGGAATCTGAAATAGCGCTGGGTGCGCGAGGAGCTTGATGTCGCCAGAGAATAAATCTAGGTTTTAAAAAAAACCTAGAACAGGAACTTGAACGATCATGATCTTCCAGAAAAATATCTTCACGAACAAACAATGAACATGACAGACTCCTCTTGACGATCTTCAAGAATATAATTTTAAGAACAACGAATCGAATCTCGGAAAAAATGGATGAATATAAACTCCTCGAGAATCAAACCCGCTCTGATACCATGTTAGAAAATCGGAAGCGGAAGCGAAAACATGGAAGAAGATAAAGAAAATAAGAACAGCGGATTTTTACGTGGAACCCTACTCCGTGAGGAGCGGGATGAAACCACGGCAGAAGCGCTCAAAGGGGCATGTTATGCATTGCACTTTCTCAATCTGATACAGGAGGCCTGGGGGGGCTCCTTATATAGCCTCCACAGGGCCTCCAAGCCCCACCGCTGGACAATGTGGGACTAAACGGCTGGATGGGTTCAATGGACCCTGGAGGAATCCATTTACCATCTACAACTCAATAGACGCTCAACCAAATACTCCAACACCAAGCATCGACTTCTTCGTCAGGGCACATACTTCTTTTGTGGCCCAATTACTACTCTGCGTTGGACTTCTTCTATAGCGACTCTTCTCCAGGCACGACTGAGATAAGTTTCGGTGACCTGGTATCGCAACGACTCTACAGGCATGGCAAAGATACGTTCCAATGACCTGAAAGCCGCAGATCCGTCCTCGAGCGAGGTCTTCTATCAGCAGCGGACATATTCTTCTTGTGATGTATTATGTGAAGGTGTGATGTGTACCTTTTCTTTTCGTCGCAAGCTGCAGCTTTCTCAGCTCCAGCTTGAGGGGGAGTGTTGAAGTATGTAATAGAGGAGGTGATTTGATCTCTTCAGGATCCAATTACCTCCCCACTCATGTTTAGTCCTACATGGATGAGCAGTGGGACTCTGATCTGTCTGTGAGGCTATATAAGGAGCCTCACACACCTTGTACTCATTGAGAAGTTTAATAGACACATATGACCCTTTAAGGCCTTCTCTCGTGGTTTCATCCCGCTCCTTAGGGAGTAGGGTTCCACGTAAATCCATGTGTCAATTTTTTCAACTTTATATTTTTCGTTCTGTTTATCGATTATGCTTCCGCTTCTCAGATTTCAACACCAGGACTTGAGAAGAGTCCGAACATGGTGAAGTACATACTCAACATAGAAACACCCAAAGCGAAAGACAACATCATTCCGAGCAAGCTAAAACGTCCAAATTATCACAATTTGCCTAACTCTCTCCGTGTAATATCGAAAATAAAAGTTGTAAATATACTCCCAAATAGAGGAGATGCTAATATGGTCCGTCCATGGAATGTCACAGATTGCTGCACCTTTCTCGCTTTTATGCAACCAACAAAAAGATGGGCAACTGTTTCAACCTCTGACCCACAGAGCGCACAAGTATAATCCTCCGAGTGAAAAATATGAGCCCATATATCTATGGTAAGGGTCTTTCCATGTCTCATCAATGAAAGAATGAACTTTATTCACATTGGAATCTTCTGTTCCTAGATCATCCAGAAGTCCCTACGTACCTGCTCAAATAGCGTATTTGGTCCATTCAATAACATCTTATGTGACTCCTTCTCGGTAAATTCCCAATTTCTCTATAACCAGTGGTGTCCACCTCGGGATGAGCATTGGGTTGGGTCAAGCTCAAGCCAACAATTTGGGTGCATTTATTGATTGGGTCAGGTTTGGGCTTAGATCGAACCAACCTGTCAGGCCTGAAAATCCAACCCATAATGGAGACCAAAAGACCAGCCCATAATATGACACTAAAGCTCGCCCTGTGAGCCTGCAATAAGGCCTAAAATACTCCCTTGGCGGGCCTTAGCCAGGGGGCTTCATCCCCAGATTCCCCTCTCGTGCAACCCCCACCCAACTTTCTGTTTGCACGAACAGTACCCCCCCCTCCCTTTTTGTTTCTCGCTCGACACCCGCTAGTAGCCCTAGCCGCCAACACCACCTTGATTGCTCCTGCCACCTCGCCACCCATCCCTGGCCACCGCCGCTGCGCGGAGCAACAATAGTCTCCATCAGGCAGTCCGCACCACCACGCCACACACCCATGCGACCATGCCTCTCTCTTTCAACAAGCAGCTCCATCCTCCAGGAAGGTTTGCTTTTTATTTTCTTTCTTAATCTTCTGCAATTTCTTGCCTTAGTAAAAGTGTTGGAGATGTTTGATGCTATGATTATAATTATAGCTTATAAATAGTTTATAGTAGGTTATTTGTTAACCCTAATGCTATTTAGTCATCTTGAATCTGTGATATTATTAACTCAACTTTTTCATGTGAAAGACATTTGTTTTCTTAGTCAAGTAGACATCCAAGAATACCATCAATCTAGCAATCGAACATAGTTTATAACTTTAGATGTCGGATATCCAAGCTCAACTGACATCTAACATTTAATGGGCCGGTCCGACCAATAATAATTAGGCCGGGCTTGGGCTACCAAAAACCAAAAATAGTGGGCCTAAGCCCAACCCAAAGCTCGAAAAAATAAATGGGTATGGGCATGGGCCCTATATGACCCGGCCCAAGCCTGACCCATGCTTATGCTTATGTCCACCATCTGACAAACCATCACAAGATAATAATACCTCCATCAACCCGTCGAGAAAGTGGGTGGCCAACTCCTGTCCACCCAAGATGGTTGAGCTAAGAAATAAAATTAGAATGCCAGGACATATAATCCAAGGCCTTCATCTTCATCTCTTGCAAACATGCCAACATCCTAACAATGATCCAATCACCCGTCTCTTCTCATCCTACCATCCACCAAAATAAACCAGGTGATGATCTTCATGGTGCACAAAAGGGCGTAATAATCCCCCCAAGATAACCTTAACACATGTAGCCGCCTCAGATCGAAGAACTCAATCTTCCACACCAGCACCCACGACACACATATCCCCATGTACCACAGTCCCCATGTACCACAGCAACAATGGTCTCCAGCATCACATCCATGCCCGTCACTTCATGCACTACCCCCTCCCCCCTCGAACACACTCAGCCCCTCCACATTTTTGATCAAGGCCTCGAGACATCCCACCGATAAATCAATCCAGACTGCCCCAACACCAGCAACATTTGTAACATTCCAAATCGACACCATTGACCTATGCCTCTTTTAAGAGAACACCGCCATCAACTCATGGCCAATATCCCCCCCCCCCCCAACTCCAACCATTTCTTTTCCCACTGCAACCCTCGACCTTCCCCCATCCATCTCCTTCTCTTCCTATGGTCCCACATGATCCGGAGAGAGGTGAGAGCAGAAACGCCTTCGATCACCACCAACACCAGCATCAAATCCCTTACCCCCTAAGGCCAAGTCTGATGTAGTTGCAGGCGTGCAGCAGAACACCCCCTGCATAACAGGAGCAACCCCACCCACAAAAGAAATCATAGCTGATCCGATAGTACCAGTGAGAACATTAGCAACGCTCCCATTCACTGTCGGGTCTGCAACATTAGACATAGTCACAACCAAGTTCACACCAAACCTCAACCCATAAGTTGGATCTTTCACCAGATCTGAAGGCCAAATCAGATCTGTGAACCCGCCCGAGATGGGTTCTCCTATAGAAGACGCCCAACGAATGTCAAATCTCCATCACCTGCCAAGAAAGGGAAGCCCGAAAGATAAGGACACCAATCTCACCCCTTGACTATCCTACTCTCACCACATCGGATCCTGCTCTCAATTCCTTGACTCCCTCTCAAGATCTCATAGAAACTTCAGTCGTCATATCTTATACCATGACAACCTCCATCATCGTCAGCACCAACTTCTCTAACAATAGCACCTCTGCAACCTCCATCTTTGCCGCCTCATTACATCCAACATCCGATACAACAAAGCCTCTGCCAATTCGTCGACCACAACTGCATATAGGGGAGTCAAAACCTCGATATTGCCTCAATCATGCCTCTCTTATCAGGTTGATGGGAGTAGTGCATCAAAGTCAAAATACCCATTTAGAAATTCATACAACCCACCTGGAGCATCAACAGTAATGGAATCGACCTCGAATCCATAGACATCTCCAACAACTCAAGGTCTAAGCCAGGATGCGACCCACGATACATGATCGCCGCAAGATCTTCGATAAAACACACCAAATATTTTATCATCTGAAAATTACAATGGCATAATAGAACCCCCCGCCAACAACAGATATCTTCTCACTAGCCTCGAAGCAGCCCCATCTCGAATGTGTGGCCTCCACCATGGATAACCTATCATATGAGCCATCTTCCCGTAGTCAGCTCATGCACACGCATCATGAGATGATCCGACACCACATCTCAGACAAAACATGACCTGAGCAAGAGTCAAAGGTCATCAATTGCCGCCATGGTGTTCTCAACATGCCCATCAGACACCAAAACATTGTCTCTCGAATGTACGGCCTCCACCATGGATAACTTAGCATAGCACCCATCTTGACCTTTAATATGGTGTTTCTCATCCCTCGCAGTCAGCCAATACACACACATGATGAGGTGATTCAATGCCACAACATATCTGACAAAACACAAAAAGGTCGTCAATTACTGCCATGGTGTTCTCAACATACCCTTTCGACAACAAAACATTGTTCCGGGCCTCAACCATCGACGGACCTCCCCCATGCTACCCTTCAAGTGCTAAAAGCCTCTTTTCATGTACTCCTAACAACGATGTGCAGTGTCATTGCCCCGGAAGCAAATGACATCCAACTCATGATCAAGCCATATTCCTCTCCCCATTGCATCTTAAATATCCCACAATAATCCATCGCAACTAAAGATGAAAACGATGTGGATATGGATATAGGTATAATCATCCTTATCCATTTTAAAATACGAATACGAATATTGATGAATGTGAAAAATATGTTACCCACTTAAATAATCTGGTGGTAGTGCAGTGTGTCTACCACCCAAAAGATCAGGGTTCAAATCCCTCCTTGTGGGGGTTTCATCAGGTACTCGACAGCCAACGTACAAAAATAGTTGAATCTTTCAAAATGGATTTGAGCAAGAATCCATATAGCCGACCCTATTTATATTGGGAGAAGGCTTCATCATTGAATCATTGATTCTTAAAAACGAATATGAATATAAAATAAATACGAAGTGGATACGAATTATAACAGAAATATTTTATAAATTAATTAAAATATACATGTTTATGATGGTTTACACATAAAATAGATATACTAAATATATTCATCTCATAACAATTATATTAATGATGGTGAATGTAAACACAAAATTTTGTTACACAATTGTATTTATGTATTAAAATATATATAAGAATATGAGTGCGTATATTCATGAATGTCAAATTGATATCCATATCCCATATACTTTAAAACCAATATGAATACGAATATTAAAAGGGATATTTACACCCATAACCCTGAGTAATTTTGTAATTACTCCAAGAACCCTCGATAATCACGAATTAGACTCAAGACCCTGAATAACCGCTCCGTTTTACACTCACATCCTTCCGTTAGTTTAGTTCATTAACTCAACCAGATGGTTGAGTTAATCTAACCCAATCCGTGATCTAACGGTTGAGATTAATAAAAGAAAGAAAGGAAAGAGAGGAGGATGTGGGTTCGATCTGGACGAGAAAGGTGGGGTACCTGGGCTTGCAGGCGAAGGCCATGGAGGGGGGATGCAGAGTGGCAGCTCGACCTGGGCTTCTAGGCGGACGCGCAGGGGGAGGGGGGGCATGGATGCGTGGCGGCGGAGGGATGGGTGCACGAGCTCGACCATGCGTAGCAGGGGGTGTGCACGGCCTGCAGGCGGAGGTGCGGATGGGGAGGGGGGAGGTTGCGGGGTGGCGGCTCGACCTTGCAGGCGTGGGCGGGGAGGGGGCTCCGATCTAAGCCGAGCTTGCGGGCCGACGGGGGGGGGGGGGGGGGGGAGGGTGGGTGTGCACGATCAACAGGCGGAGGCACGGGCAGGGGGGGATGCGTGGCGGCGGGGGAATGGGTGCATGAGCTCGACCAGGCGCGCGCGGGGGGGGGGGGGGGGGGATGTGCACGACCTGCAGGCGGGGGCACGGGAAGGGGGGGTGTTGCGGCTCTTGCAGGTGCGGCCGGGGGCTCCGACCTAAGCCGGGCTAGCAGGGGAGGGGATGCGTAGCGGTGAGGGGATGGTGCACGAGCTCGACCACGCGTAGCAGGGGGTGTGCACGACCTGCAAGCGGAGGTGCGGACGGGGAGGGGGGAGGTTGCGAGGTGGCGGCTTGACCTTGTAGGCGCGGGCGGGGAGGGGGCTCCGATCTGAGCCGAGCTTGCGGGTCGGCGGGGGATGGGTGCACGAGCTCGATCAGGCGAGGGGGGGGGGGGGTTGCGCACGACCTGCAGGTGGAGGCGCGGGTGGGGAGGGGGCTTCGACCTTGAGCCGGGCTTGCGACACGACCTGCAGGCAGAGGCGCGGGTAGGGAAGGGGGGTGTTGCGGGGTGGCAGCTCGACCTTGCAGGCAGAGGCACGGGCGAGGAGGGGGCTCCGACCTGAGCCGGCTTGCCGGGCGGGGGGGGGGGGCTCGACTGGGGTTGCAGCTAGAGGAGGGGGTAGGGGCGGCCGACGGGCGGGGGGAGGCACTCCAGGGGTGCTGCTTGGAGGATGAAGAGGGGAAGGAGGAGGAATTTGTAAATAACTAAAAGTTAAAGGGTATAAAATATAAAATACTTGGCGGATACCGTTATAGTTAACGGGAAATTGGATGGAAATTAATACGGGGTTATGGGTGTAAGAGTTAAGCATTACTCAAGGTCTTGTATGTAATTCGTCATTATCGAGGGTTCCTGGGGTAATTACAAAATTACTCAGGGCCTGTTTGGTTGCTGGGTTGGACTGGGTTGGCCCAACCCTGGTTACTATTCACAAGGGTACTTCCTCCTCACAGTTTACTATTCACCCACCCCAACCCAGCCCAACCCAACCCAGTCCAACCCAACAACCAAACAGGCCCTCAGGGTGCGTTTGGTTGGCGGGTTAAGGCGGGTTAAACTGGTAGAGGGTAACCCGTTTTTGGATTTTGGTGTTTGGATAGAAGGTTAAACTGGGGGTGGGTTAGAAGTGGGTTTGGGGTGATATGATTGTATTGAAGTTTGAAAAAGTGAGTAGTTATTGTGATGTGATTGTATTGAAGTTTGGAAAAGTGAGTAAAAGTGGAATAGTTTATAAATTTTATATGATATGATGGTATAATATATTATTTTTTGATAAGATTGATGATGTAAAATTGATTTATTTAATTTTTTAAAAAGGGAATAAAGTGGGGCCCACGGGGAGAGAGGGGGATGCGGGTTAAGGGGGGTAAACTCCCCCAAGGGGAGAGTAACCCGGTAGCCGAACGCTACCTCAGGGTTATGGATGTAAATATCCCATATTAAAATCTGTATAAAACGAATAAAATAACGGATCATATACGAAAATATTCGTATTTGTTTTCACCCCTAATCACAACCCTCCTCTATGATTAATTACTGGACACCAAAGATCCTTAGGAGTAGCCTCCACATCATCCATGAACAGGTTACATGCATCCACATCCATCCAAACTTCACCCTCCTCTTTGTTGATGGATAATGGCCCTCTCACATGTTTCCCCTCCCACACCTCTTCTAGCGCCTTCTACCCCTCCTTGCATTCCATCTCCTACATCCCTCCATGGTCTCGTGGCAACAAATTTAAAAAGGCAACTTACGAGTTTTGTGGTAACACATACCTTTGAGAAATGAAGAACCAGTTAGAAGGGAATTAACCTTTGTTTTAAATTTCCTTGAACAAAGTATTCTAAAATGCAAAATATTTTTTCATTTCAGATTGTAATCCCATAGCCTACTCAAATAAATATACTCAGAAACCAGTTCAAAGAACCAAATTGCATGGATTGGATTCAAATTTTAGAACCAGTTAGAAGGGAATTAACCTTTGTTTTAAATTTCCTTGAACAAAGTATTCTAAAATGCAAAATATTTTTTCATTTCAGATTGTAATCCCATAGCCTACTCAAATAAATATACTCAGAAACCAGTTCAAAGAACCAAATTGCATGGATTGGATTCAAATTTTAGATATATTATATTTGCAATTAACACAATGTTTACAAGTGCAAATATGAAAAACCTCGTAACGAAAAGGAACGATAGTTTGACAAGTAAAATGGCGATCAAGTGCTCGTGTGTCAATACATTCTTAGTTCCTTAATAAAGTATTCTAAAATGCAAAATATTTTCATTTTAGGTTGTACCCCTTCAGCTCACTCAAAAAATATACTCGAAGTTAACCAATCTAAAGAACCAAATTGCATGTTGATCCATAATTTGGATATAGTGTAGTTGCAGCTAAACAATGTTTACTATTACATGATACGAAAAACACCATAATGATAAGGAAAGACAGATAACAAGAAGCAAAATGACGACCAAGTGCCTGTGTGTTGCTACATTCTTAGTTCCTTATCAAATGTGCTTTGGAAGCAGCATGTAGAGCACAAAGGAAGGGACCTCAAAGACTATCCCCCCACACAATCAATCAGTTGCAGAGCTTGCCCTCCCACTAGATATATTCCATACTTCTCATTCCCACCAACCGACTGATGGAAATGGACATCATTGTTATAGGAGATGACTTACATGGCATCAGCAAGGCTAAGGAGTTTCTTGGACAACAGTTTCTCACCAAAGACCTTGGCGAATTACGATACTTCCTTAGGCTTGAATTCGCTAGGAACCACAGAGATCTTATAATGACACAAAGAAAATATGTTACATACCTCCCTCTAGAGATAGGGATGGTAGATTGTAGATCTATCAGTCTGCCACTACTCCCATGGATCACAACATAAAGCTCTATAATGATGATACATATGAGGTAAATAAGAAGAAATATAGGGAGCTTGTTAGGAAGCTACTCTGCATGACTTCTATCAGGCTAGATATCTCCTTTTCATTGAGCAAAGTCAGCCAATTTATGGACTAACCATGACATGCTCACATAGATACAGTTTACAGGATCCTAAGATATCTGAAGTCTTCTCCATGCATGGTTGCTATTTAGCAAAGGGACATCTCTTGCCATCACAGGTTATGCAGATGTTAACTATGCAGGATGCCGTAAAGACAAGAAATCTATTTCAGGTTCTGTAGTCTTTATAGGGAGCTTTTTGGTCTCACGGAAAATAAGAAGTAGACTATGGTTGCTAAATCTACTGTTGAGTCAAAGTATAGAGCTATGGCGTAGGGAAGCACCGAGATGATATGGGTCAGATCTGTTCTAACAGACTTAGTTGTTGACGTGTCTCTTCGCATGTAGTTGATGTGCGACAACCACACTGCTCTTTTCATTGCCAACAATCCAGCTTTCCATGAGAGGACCAAACACATTAGGGTAGATTGTCATTACACAGGAGATGTGATAGAGAGGAACAAACATCAATTCAGGGGAACATACATTAGTCACCAAGGTCCCAACCAGAAGCCATTCTAGTGATGTTGTTCCAAGTTGAGCATGATTGGCATCAGTGTCGCAAAAGTCGGTATTCAGTCGGAGGAGTCACTGAATAGAGAATAACTGGTATTCGGGCGATTATTTGAAATTATTTGATTTTGTATTTTTAAATTATTTTTAATTTAAAAATGATTTTTAATACATATATTCTTATATATGTATACATATATTATCATCAATCAACAAGAATCCAAAATAAAAGTATCCATTAACAACATACATATACAGATCTTTCATATTTTTGATAATACATGACAAATGGTGATTCTTGAGAATTAAAAAAAAATAAAAATTCCAGCAGTTAACTACCAGTCGACCGAATAGTTGGCCAGTCGACCGAAAAATCAGACCAATTATTCGGTTAGGCCGACTATTGGTCGACTAAAGGTTATTCAGTCGGAGCCCCCCACCCCCAAACCCCATAGTCAGACCGAATAGTCGGCCTAGTCGATCGACTATTGCAACACTGATTGACATCTATGCTCCTTCTTGAGGAAGAGTCATAAGATATGTATTTTCCAATTTCTTATGTGATATGTAATTTACCCTTTAGGGTTTCTCCCCTTTATATATGAGAACCCTATGGCCCTCTAAACAAATATGCCATTCATTCCTTCCACAACAACTAATATATACATGTAGATGTATGTATGCATGTAGAACTAAGGACTAAAACATGTGTGTTTTTGTGTGTTTACATTTGTATGTAAATATGTATCTGTATGTGCAGTACATGTAAATTTGTGTACATGTATATACATGTATGTGTATATATGTGTATGTTTCGATATGTGTACATATGTATGTGTATATATATGTGTATGGTGTATGTGCAAATGTATGTACGTATTACGTCTGTAATTATAAAACTTACAACTAATATATATGTGTAAATGTAAATGAGTATGTAGAACTTAGAGCTGATATGTATATGCATGTGTGTTGTAACTGTCTATGTAATTTATATATTTGTTTGCATATGCATACATACATGCAATTAGAACTAATATTTATCCAACTTAAAAATTTAAAAATGAATAGAACTGTGAAATATAGGCAAGAAGCCACGAGCACTCTCCTTGAACACCTCATGTCTAGTGTTCGCATGGGCAGCACCTGACGCAAAATGCCTCGCCTCACCTTGGTGCTTAGGTGAGCACCTCAAGCATCTTTGACTACTCTATCTACATTTTTTTGAAAGAAGACAGCTCTATCTACTACAGAGAGATTTTGAGCCTCTATATGGAACCCTGGCTCCAGGTCACATACTGGGAAGAGGCCACCTCTTGCTCTTATGCGGCCAACCTGGTTGGTGCAATGGAGTGCTGTTCCATCAGAAAAGACACTGCATGAAAAACGTCATTAAACATGCCAAGGCACTTTTTGAATCATAGTCTTTGTAACTATCTTTGTGACTATTAATATATTAGGATGTGTAGCATTTTGGTACACACCTTTTTCTTTCCAAAAAAATTTTCCACTATCGTCCTAAAAGTCGAACTCTAAACCAGTCCTCCAAACAAAATCTAATAAAATTGGTGTTCCCGATACTTGTCCCCGAAATTGCCTCGTCATAGATAGTAGGTACCCCAACCCCTCCAGAACACTGACAGATACCTCGGCAAATGGGCTCTCTCCCGCTCATGCGCCCACCATAGCATGTATCCAGAAGTCTAGCACAAAGATCTTTCCCCCACCCAACAAGCAAATATAAATGCATGGAGGAAACATGAATTCTGCAAGGAACCCTCTTCGACAATAGAACAAAGACCACGGAAAAGATGATCAAACGATCTCCCATAAAAGGCTAAGTTCTTTTTCTTATGAAACAAAGGAGCAATGGCTACATTATATAGGCAAATTGGTTAAATGAAACTGTTGGGAAACGTGAATGAGATGTTCTATTCCATAGCCCTAGGCTCTCTTATATAGGAGAGTAGCCTATGGGTAAATTACATAAAGAGAATGGCAAGAAAATAAAATAACAAAGTGATACAAATAAATCATATGCGTCAACACTCCCCCTCAAGATGGAGCATAGATATCAATCATGCTCAGCTTGGACGCACACTTCTGGAATGGGCCTCTAAGTAGTGCCTTGGTGAAAATATCAGCAGTCTGATTCTCTGATGTGACATGAGATGTAGCAATGAACCCCTTCTGAATCATGTCACGTATGTAATGACAGTCGACCTCAATATGCTTGGTCCTTTCATGAAACGCTGGGTTATTTGCAATGAACAAGGCTGCCTGATTGTCACATTCCAACATCATAGGAAGAGGTATGTCAAGACATAGATCTGCAAGTAAAGATTTCACCCACATCATTTCTGTGCTAGCCTGGGCCATAGCCCTATATTCTGATTCAGCACTGGATCTGGCTACTACTGTCTGCTTCTTGCTCTTCCACGAAACTATAGCATCTCCAATATAGACTGCAAACCCTGATGTTGACTTCCTGTCCTTGGGGCATCCTGCGTAGTCTGCATCCGCACATGCTGTGACAGAGATCTCCTTTCCTTTCTTAAATAGCAAGCCTGCACCTGGAGATGATTTTAAATATCTCAGAATCATGTGTATTGCATCCATATGGACCTGACGTGGTTGCTCCATGAACTGGCTCACACGACTCACTGCAAACGATATATCAGGTCTAGTGATCGTGACATACAGTAATTTGCCTACCAGTTCTATGTACCTTCTCTTGTCCACCTCTTCTGTGTCATCATCATACAACTTCATGCTAGGATCCATTGGTGTCGTAGCAGGCCGGCATCCTAGCATACCTGTCTCACTCAGTAGATCTGTGACATACTTCCTCTGTGTCATGACTAATCCATATGGATTTCTAGCAAATTCCAGCCCCAGAAAATATCTAAGGACTCCCAAGTCCTTGGTGACAAACTCAGTCCCCAGCCTTTCCTTTGCCTGCTTAATGCCTTGGTCATCATCACCTGTAATCAAGATATCATCAACATAAACCATGATTACAATAATACCTCTCGCCGTCTTATGCACGAACAAGGAATGATCGGCATTGGAGCGTTTATATCCTTGTTTCTCAAAGAGGTCTGAAAGCTTCTGAAACCATGCTCTGGGGCTCTGCTTAAGGCCATAGATGACCTTATGTAATCTGCAAACCTTGGAACACTCCCCCTCAACAGCAAACCCAGGTGGCTGTTGCATATAGACTTCCTCCTGCAAGTCTCCATACAGAAATGCATTCTTCACGTCCAGTTGATAGAGTGGCCAGTCTTTAGCAACCGCAACTGATAATAGGATCCGTAGAGTGGAATGACGCGCCACAGGAGAGAACGTGTCAAGATAATCTACCCCATATATCTGTGTGAAGCCTCTTGCAACCAGGCGTGCCTTATACCTGTCAATGGAGCCATCTGCATTGTGTTTTACTGTAAATACCCACTTGCAACTCACCGGGCTAACACCTGTAGGCATAGGAACCAAACTCCAGGTTCCTCTAGACTGAAGCGCTGCCATCTCCTCTTCCATTGCTAGTCGCCATCTAGCATCCTGCAAAGCATCATGATGGTTCCGTGGAATGTCTGTAGATGAAAGTGCCAGTGCAAACGTCCTGAAGTCTCCAGATAGCCTCTCAAAAGACACAGATGCTGATAATGGATATTTGGCACAGCTCCTCTTCGGCTTGCGTAGAGCGATTGGAACATCCAGATCATCTATACCATCACCATGCTCCTGTAATGTATCCTGCTGAGAAATGTCGTCAGATCCATCAACATTAATATTTTCATTACATACCATAGGCGAGCTAGTTGACGGGTCAGAACCATGAGCTGGAGGAGGCCTGCGGGTGTAGTGGAAAGGTAGCGGGGATACTATTGATGATGGTGGCGGTGGTGGTGGTGACGGTGGTGTTTGTGGCAATGGTGATGGTGGTTCCATGAGTACGGCATCAGGAAGTGTAGGTGGTGGCTGCATGTTTCCGGATTCTGAAAAGTACATCACAGATTCAAAGAATGTAACATCTGCACTGATCATATACCGCCGACGCACAGGATCAAAACACTTGTACCCCTTTTGGGTTCTGGGGTACCCCACAAAGACGCACTTGACAGCCCTAGGAGAGAGCTTGTCAGTACCGGGCGACAACTGATGGACAAATGCGACTGACCCAAACACACGAGGAGTAAGAATAAACAAATCCTTGTCAGGGTAAATAAGTGAGAAAGGAATTTGTTCATTCAAGACAGACGAAGGCATACGGTTGATAAGGTAACATGCAGTAAGGACTGCATCACCCCAGTAGGAGTACGGAACATGACTCTGAATAAGAAGTGACCTTGTGACATCAAGTAGGTGACGGTGTTTTCTTTCGGCAACCCCATTCTGTTGAGACGTATGAGCACACGATGTTTGGTGAATAATCCCTTTTGAGGAGTAGTAATTGGCTAGAATGTTGGTACACAATTCCAAGGCATTATCACTTCTCACAATCTTGACAGATGTAGAAAAAACATTTTGAATTTCATTTAGAAAATGGATAATAATATTTCCAGCTTCAGATTTATTTTTCATCAGAAAGACCCATGATGCTCTAGAGAAATCATCCACAAATACAATATAAAACATGTGTCCCTGATGATCGGGAACACGACTTGGACCCCAGACATCGACATGAAACAACTCAAACCTGGAGTTACTACTCCGACCTTGACTACTGGGAAAAGACGACCTGTGATGTTTTCCTAACTGACACGCCTCACACTGGATAGGTGTGTGAGAGAGACTATAGGGTAGGACTAGACGCAACTTCTGAAGCGGTAAATGACCAAAGCGCAAATGCCACAGGAGAGGAGATACTTGTTCAGCAGGAGAGGATGTGGTTCCAGCAAATGGGGTCTGGTTCAGACGGTAAAGGCCTCCTTGCTCATAGCCATGACCAATCACGTTGCCCGTACGGATGTCCTGAAAAATCAAAGAAGATGGATCAAAAATAGCTCGACAGTGGAGATCCTTCGTGATCTGACTAATCGACAACAGATTCATAGAAAAATGTGGTGCATGTAGGACATTCTTCAGCTGCATAGAGGGTGTCAATCTAATCTCCCCCTGACCAGTGATAGGGGAATGCATGCCATCAGCAATTACTACTGTCCGTCCTGGAGGGATCTGGGTGTATCCTGTAAGTAGACCCTGGTCGCCACATAAATGATGTGTGGCGCCCGAGTCCATGATCCATGGCAGTATATGAGATCTACTACTGTGGAGTGCAAGTGTACTACCTGAAGTACTGGTAGATGCAGAAGCAGAAGCAGAGGCAACAGTATCAGTATGACTCTCTGTAGTCGGTGCTGGACCTGATGGTGGGATAATGCCCCTGAGGCGGGCAACTAGATCATCAAATTGTTGATCCAGTGTAGCGGCAGATGGGGGCTCTATCTGTTCAACTGCTCGTGCAGATGCAGGAAATCCATGCTTTGAGTAGCATGTGTCTTCAGTATGTCCAACTCGGTGACAATATGAGCATGTTGGCCTAGTGCGGCCACCCCTTCCACGAGGAGTACGTCCACGGCCCTGGTGATGGAAACCACGGCCTCTGTTGGCCGCCATAGCTGAGGGATTCTGACTCGCAGCTGCTGAAGGTACTGTGATCCTGCTCAATCTGTGAAAAGCTTCCTCCATGGGAGGAATAGTCGAGTCCGCCAAAATCTGTGAACGTGCTGCCTCATACTCTGGATCAAGTGCAGCGAGAAACACACCCACCATCGTCGCATTCCTGTATGTCTTCTGCTGTTCTGGCGTGGCGGTAAGTGGCATGAAGCTATAAAGCTTCTCAAACATCCCTCTCAACGATGTATAGAGAGAATGTAAAGGGCGGCCATTCTGCTTTATTGTGAAAATATCATGTTGTAGTTGCAGGATCTTCGTCTCATTCTTCGCCTGAGAATATGTCGCTGCCAGGATGTCCCACATGTCTTTCGCTGTGGGTTGATGTAGAATGTCATTGGCGATTTCAATAGCCAATGTGTCGGATAGCCAAACCTTGGCATATGCATCATCAGCCTCCCATGAGGCATGGACTCCAGTCTTCTCTGCAGGCTCGGGCTCGGTAAGAATGTGCTTCTTACCTGTAGACTTCATCATACTCATGAACTGCATTGCCCACAGTTCATAGTTCGTACCATCCATCTTGACAATGGGTGCTGGACCATGAAATGCGCCCATAGACGGGATATCTGCCTTGCTGTCTGACATACTGGAGACGGAAGACTGGAGTGACTAAGAGAAGATAATCTTTGTCTACAACGACATAGACGGGATTAGTTGCGTGTGTAGACGTCAAGCAACTATCCCCATGAATATGTGCGCGCTACGATCTGGATATGGTCTGGATACGCGAGCACAAAGGTCACACGCAAGGGCAACAAGAAGCCGCTACCCGCGTGTGCAACTGGGACGAAAGAGCGCACAGTGCGTTACTTCAACACGCACCAATGCGCGCAGATGCGCTACTGCAATACGCACCAATGCGCGCGGATCTAGCGCACCAGTGCGCACAGATGCACACAGATGCGCACGGTTCTAGCGCACCAGTGCGCACAGATGCACACAGGAAGGGCGCAGGCGCTAGGGCTGTAGCGCACAGGCGCCAAGGAGTGCGCACAGGCGCCAAGGATCGCGCGCAGATGCTAGGGCTGCAGATGCGCATAGATCGTGAGGGCTGCAACGCGCAAGGGATGCGCTGGTGATGCGCACAAGCGCGCACAGCAGAGGCGACGGCGTTGGATGGCGCGCCGATCGAGAGAGAGAGGGAGAAGAAGAGGGCCGGCGGGTGGGCTTTAGGGTTAGGGTTTCGAGAACTCCGGTCTAGGACCGTCGCTCTGATACCATGTTGGGAAACGTGAATGAGATGTTCTATTCCATAGCCCTAGGCTCTCTTATATAGGAGAGTAGCCTATGGGTAAATTACATAAAGAGAATGGCAAGAAAATAAAATAACAAAGTGATACAAATAAATCATATGCGTCAACAGAAACCACGCCACAGATCCATTTAACCTGGTATAATATATCAAGATTTACCATAAAAATATGACATTATCCATAACTAGGAGGAACAAAGGACACCTCAAAATGTGCAAGGAAAACAAATTACCGGAGTAATTGTGCCACCAAACTATAGCGAAGTAAAAGATTGGCAAAAAGGATGTCTACAAAGGAAATCTGGGCGGAAAGAATTACCTGAGTATTTGCAGCATAATTTGCCAGCTTACTAAAGAGAATGTCAACTCCACCAGCTTCCATTATAACAAGCTTGCACTTTGCATGCAAAGAAGAAATAATTGATAGCAACCTCATTGCAACTATATCTCCCAAAACAGTTGAAGTATCCAAAAAATCAAATCCGTCCACACAAGGGTATGCATTTCTTTCTGTAAGACATCCAGATCTTGTGTTTGTCTTTGTGTCCCTTGTACTGGACTGATTTTTTACCATATCAACTAGAGCATATATCAGCTCCTTCAGCAATTCCGATTCATCGAGTGCATCCATTAGGAGTTGCTTATGGTCTCTTGCAGAGCAAATGAGCAGTGCCACCCCACTAATCCTTACTTCTAAACTAGCTGACTTTATTATACGGTTGACCATGGAGGAAATGGCACCTGATTTTTCAACCAACAAATCACCAAGCGATACAGGATGATCCCGACATAAATGGGGTAGAATTTCAATCACCTTATCTTGCAAAGGAGGAATACCATGGACTAGACATTGAACAAGAGGTTCCAACTGTACTGGAACCTCAGCAAGGGCAAACCATGGGGGGCTAAGAAAATTGTCAACAAGATTAACCCTTACCAACAAAGCAAGAGCACCTAGGGTATCAGAACAGTCAACTCTGTTTTTGTTCATTTCATCTAAAGAACTGACGAGTGCTCGGATCATGAAGCAGCATTGAGAGTTTTCCCTAATGACATCACTGACTGAGAAATGGTTCAATAACTGACAAAAGGCACGTGATGCATTCTTTTTACCATTAGGAGAACCATCCATAAATATTCTCAACAAATCTGGGACAATGTCCTCAGAAAGGACTTCTTCAGCAATCCGGGGATCGGAAAGAAGATTAGCCAGTGCTGCAACTGCAGTCTCAGCCGAGCCTATAGAAGATGTTTTTGCCAACTTTATTAGAGGTTGAACATCACCTTCTGCTAAATAAGACATCTTGACTGGAGGTTTAGCATTCTTAGGGTGAGACAAAGCCCCCAATATCCTTGCTGATTGTGTAGCAACAACTTGATTTTTGTTCGCTAAAAGTTTCATGCAAGTATTTATAATCTCATCCGTAGCCAGACAATCACAAATATCTGATCGACAACTGAAGAGATCTGCGAGAACATATGCTGCAGATTCTTGATTTTCTTCCATTGAAGAGTTGAGAATCTGAACAAGAGAGCTAAGTCCCTTGTTAGCCGCAGTCCCCTTCTGTAGCAAGTCTCTCTGAGTCGCCATTGAAAGAGCATGACCTAAGACACTAATGGCATGTGATTTTGAATCAAATGAGTTGCCTAGGATCAATGCTAACAACTGATTTATGGTGGCAGAGTCAGGATAGTGTAAGATCTTCCTCAATGCCCTAGCAGATGCTTCTTGACCTTTAGGTCCACCACTTTTCAATAACCACAGAAGGGCCGTAACAGAACCAGCGCTCTCGACACAGGCACGAATATCGTCACTGTGGCAACACAAATTCCAAAGGACATGAGCTGCATACTCCCGTGCCTTTAGGGACCCAGTTTCCAGTAACTGAACCAATGGTGGGATACCCCCAGCAGCAGTGATGGCCCACTTACTATCTTCAACTTGGTCGGTTAAGATAGCAAGCAATGAGACTGCATATTCTTGATGCTGCTCTCCAGATAATCCAAGTAATGCTATCAGCAGCTGGATTCCTTCTCTCTTCCCAAGTGCCATCCATATACCTGTGTTTCCGGAGCATAAGCTTGTAAGATAGTTGATAAGTTGTTCTTGTACATCACCAGCAGCCATAGTCACCAGTCCAATGAGCACCTTTTTCGCTTCGGCATGATCAAGCTTTCTATACAAATAAGAATTACCATATAAGCTTGCCATAGCTTCCAAGACACGGTCTTTTACCAATATGTTATTGCAAGGTCTCAAAAGCATCACCAAGATATTTTCCACCTGGATCGCATCAAGCTTTTTCTCTTCATCCTCAAAGGTCATTATGGAATATGCAAGAGCACCAACAATATCTGCCACAGGTGCACCCGGACTAGGAGTCTGAGAAAGCTCTCCAAGGTAGAGTATTAGAGAAGACATCCCCCCACATAAATTGGACAAAGAATGAACAGCATGTTCTTGAAGAGCATGGCACGACTCTCCTTCCATACATTCTTTAGAAGGAGCCACTATTGCCGCAATAAGAATGGCTATGCCATTTGCATCAACTATGGCTTTCTTAGCTTTTGTAGACTTGGATGAAATGGCATCTAAAGCATCTGCTGCACTAGCTCGGACTGCGATATCATTTTCATGTCCCAGCAAAGTGAGGAGAACTCTAACAGCACCAGCGTCCAATACTTTCGATATACTGTCCCCAAAGGCCAAAATTAGGCGTGCGAGAAGAGATGCTGCATTGGACTGCGCAGATGCATTATCCGAACACAAGAGACTGGTGATGATTTCAACTCCTCCGGCCTCAAGAGTAGCCTTCCAGTAGCCATCCTTGTCACCACAAAGATTCCTCAATGCACCAGTTATGAACCCCTCAACAACCCTGTCCTGATTTACTTCCGGGTTAAGTTGATCCCATAGTGTTGGAACAACACCTTCTGTGACAAAAATTTTCATGCCAATGGGATCCTCCGACAATCCACCAGAAGAAACTTTGTATATGGCCTCAGCTGCTGCCTTCCGTGCATCCAAACACTCAGACCTCAGGAGAGATAGCAACTGCGGAATGCATCCTCCTAATAGAACCTTGATCCGCAGATCTTCCTCCTTGCAAAGTGCACTTAGCATCGACGCAACATTAGCCTTCGCCAGCAACGTTCCACCCCGTAGAATCGAAATGAACAATGGCATGGCCTGACTGTGTGAACCAATTAGAGCCCTCGCATCCCTTCTTGCTCTGACTATCCTAAGCAAGTGAGCGGTTATCAACTCCCTCTCTTGTGGAGATGACATGTTAGCATGAAGCTGCTCCAACAACTGAGCTACGGTGGCCATCGTCGTCGTCTCGGGATCATCGATCCCTCCAGCACGCCCATCCCCACTCGACTCCCTGTTGCGAAGAAAACAAAGGTTTGGAAAATCGGCCAAAAAAGATAACACAGTACAAATACCACATTTCTTCAAGTTGTCACAACAACATCAATTCAAAATAACAAATGCAGTGGAAATCCTTATACCTTGACTTCGAGGTAGAGGGAGAACGTGAACTCGACGTCGCCAAGATGCCTCCCCTTTGATCCTCGGGAGACATCGGCATACGATAAGACGAAGCAATCAAACAAATCAAAGCAAACCTTCCCCTGATCCCGGAGAATTACGGCCCGAGCACCATCCACGGCCACATCCTAGATCCGCCTAACTCGCAGATCACACCCCACCAACAACGGATCACGATTCGAAGCAGACGAAAACTCTGTGAATTTCCATCCGGCAACGCGATCATCAAACCCCCTTTTTTCCGCCGAATGCAAACTAAAGCCTCGCGATCGCAGCTCGATCTGAAGAGAACGTCGAATCGGAGGGAAACGCCGGCGCAGATCTCGGATCCACCGGCGGGATCGAGCAATGCGATCGCAATGCGGCAGGCTTCTCGATCCGGGAGTCTGGGTGGTGGGAGCAGAGGTGAAGTGGGAGGTGGAGAAGGGGCGTGAGGTTCGGAGAGAGAGCGGTGGAGTGGGGAGGGGGGAGTGGACTGCTGTGTGGGTTTTGCTCGGGGTGGGGGCGTATGGGCCGTTAAAAGAGACGGGGAGTGGTGTGGGTCGAATGAGGAAGGTGGTGGGGCCATGTACGGAACTTCCATTGTTTGCCTACTCTTTCTTAATTAATAAGAATCCCCGTTTGGAGATGTACTTGATAAGATAAATAAACGGGATGGAGCGTACTCACGAATTGTAGTATTTTGGGAAGATGGTCCATGATTTGCGATAACGGTCAAATAGATGACTTCCAAAATTCTTTGGCATCCATCAACCCTTTCTAATACCAATCTGGCTCGCGTGGTTCTCATCTTTGTTTCTCTTCATAGTAAAGGTCGGTATAAAAAATCGGACTGAACTGATCGATCAGACCGGTTGCATTGGGAATCAGCCCCGAATCGGTCGGTTCGGCCGATTTCATATGGGTATCAAAAAAACAAAAAAAAATAAATCGGGTCCAATCGTTGGTTTGATCCGGTTCAACCGAACCGGGTTGACCTGGTTAACCCGATTTTAGTGGTTTTGTAAATTCTCAAACACTAAAAGTTTGAATAATGAATTAATAGTAAATACGTAGTGGATGGACATAAAGTAAAAAACCCAAAGTTAAACCCTAAACTCCTAAGCTCCGATGTGTGCGGCTAAGGGCTTACGGAATCTCTAAATCCCTAATTTTCTGAGTCTGGAGATCTCGCTCGGAGTCACGAGGTGTGTTGTTGGAATCTGATTACAAGGATAATATAATCACTCACTAACAACATACATTAACAATACACCATTATACAATACAACATCCCAAAGCATACACCACTTCACATACACTCATTCACTTATACTCTCTAACTATACAACACTCAAGTTCTTTATACTGTCCTTTCCAATATACTTGATGGCTCTCTAACTCTCTTGTTTCTTCTCTTGGTTGATTACACT
Organism: Ottelia alismoides; assembly: GCA_037367405.1. NCBI lineage: Eukaryota > Viridiplantae > Streptophyta > Magnoliopsida > Alismatales > Hydrocharitaceae > Ottelia > Ottelia alismoides. The sequence goes on along the minus strand of JAZKJV010001035.1, from coordinate 409,747 downwards.
CCAACCTCAAGGGCCCTATTTATAGAGGCCAATGGAGTAGACTACAACAACTGATGGCTTCTTAAAGAAGCCAACTTTGGAGTTGACTTCTCAAGGAAGCCAACAATAGCTTCTCAAGTAAGCCAATAATAAGTTCTCAAAGAAGCCAAATTAGAAGTGGCTTCTCAAAGAAGCCAACATAAGGATTTCTCTAGAAGCTTTCTTAATAAGAGGAGATGCTGATTTTTAACACTCCCCCTCAACATCGACTTTTCTTATGCATGCTAGGTCAAATCCAAAGCTTGCTTCAAACCATATAATATCTTTTTCAATTTACAAACATACCCTTGGTTCTTCTCATCTTTGAATCTTCTGCATTGGCTCGTATAAATCTCTCGATCAAGTTCTCCATGAAGAAAAACATTGTTCTCTTTCATTTTGCAGCTTCCTTGCTTTACTAGTTATTGAAGCTAGCATATGACTTAATGCACTCATCTTCACAACTAGGCTGAATATTTCATCATGGTCCTCACTATATTTTCTAGAGAATTCTTGAGCTTTACAACTTTTGGTAGATCCATCCAGATGTGTCTTCAATTTGTTAGCACACTTGTAAGATATCAACTTTACGTCACCTGGTTTAAGAGAAAGATCTCATGTTTGTTTCTCTTGCAATGCCTCGATTTCTTCTTCCATTGCATTACTCCACTTTGTAGTGGGTCCATGCAAGCCTTCATCTTCAATATCTATAATATCATCATAACTGGGATTTGGTTTGCGTAGTTCAATAGATCCTAGAAGTGGCATACTTGAATCTTCGTTGATCATATTCTGAATAGGCTGAGACTCTTCTAGATTTACTTCATGAATTCCATTTTCTTGGGTATTAATTGTCTTCGCAACAACCTTAAGCACATTTTCGCCTTTTCCTTTAGGGACATCTTCTGTGGGTTGAAGCTGCCCTTCATTTTCTTCTAACTGATTTTCCAAAGTCCTCGTAATTGGAAGTTCAACCTCCCGAGGTGACCACCAAGAGGATGCTTCATCGAAAACCATTCATCTTCTTGCTCGATTGCCATAGAAGCCTCCTTGTCTCAATCATCTTATGATAAATCCTCGTACATTGTGATTGTTGTATATGCCTCCTCATCCCAATCTTCTTCACTTAGATCTTCTATGTGATAGTTTGACACTGCAACATTGCTCTGTATTATCTTTTTCTCGATTCTACAGTCTCGCGCAAAATGCCCCTTTCGTCCACAATTGAAGCATTCTCCATTTTTCTTTTTCTGTAAAGAATCATTTAGCCTTTTTGATCGGCCATATGAAGCCCTCCCTGTCTTGAAGCTCCTCTGAGAATGTTGCTTCCACTGAGGAGCTGAGTCTTTTTGATGCAGCTCGTTCAGCTTCCCTTGTTTATGTGCACTAAATAGTGCTTCTTCACCGCCTTTTACTGACAGGCTAGCCATTTGATTGGCTAAAGTCTCTTGATTTGCTAAGAGACTTTCAAACTCCAAGATAGTTGGTTGTTTAGACCAACCAGATATGGTCGTTACGAGAGCACCATATTCTGGTCGTAATCCATGATTGATGATCCTTCACATTCGTGACTCACTAATCTTTGATTCTAGATCTAATTGGGAGATTTTACGACATAGAGAGCGGAGCTTGTTGAAATGCTGGTTGATTGTCATCTCTCCTTGCTTGAGATACATCAGGTCGTTCTCCAAGAATTGAAGTCGAGCATCATTCTTGCGTGAGAACAATGTAGCAAATGCGTCCCATGATTCCCTTGGTGTAGCGACTTCTCAGATATGCTCGATCAGCTCCTCCTTGATCGTGGTCTTTAATACGAGCATTGCCTTACCGGCCTTGATCTTCAATTTCCTTAAGGCATTGGCATTCTCCTTTGGTGGTGGTGTTGCATCTCCTCCAACAATCTCCCAGAAATCATGTCCTTGTAGATAAAAGATTCGACGCATGTCCTCCAATAACCGTAATTGTGCCCATTCCGCTTCTTGATCCCAAAACAGAGTTGAAGGATACGCCATAATTTGGGGGAAACTATATTTTTCCTTCGCCCAGCGAAGATGGTCCTAGACCTATCCCGATTACAGTCTCTAACCACACATGAACAGAATTCCCCCTTACCAAAACTCAAGACTTGATCGGACACACAGACAGAGGCTCCCCTATGGACTTGGTTTTCTGCAACGTACCCTTACTAATTAGAACTCTAACAAGGCTCTGATACCAATTGTTGGAATCTGACTACAAGGACAATATAATCACTCACTAACAACATAATTAACAATAACCATTATACAATACAACATCCTAAAGTATACACCACTTCACATACGCTCACTCACTTATACTCTCTAACTATACAACACCCAAGCTCTCTAGACTTTCCTCTCCAATATACTTGGTGGCTCTCTAACTCCATTGGTTCTTCTCTTGGTTAATTACACTCCAACCTCAAGTGCCCTATTTATAGAGGCCAATGGAGTACACTACAACAAGTGATGGCTTCTAAAAGAAGCCAACTTTGAAGATGGCTTCTCAAGTAAGCCAATAATAGCTTCTCAAAGAAGCCAAATTAGAAGTGGCTTCTCAAAGAAACCAAATTTCTTTAGAAGCTTTCTTAATAAGAGGAGATGTTGATTTTTAACAACGTTGATGATCACCACCAGCCTGATTGTCGTTGTCGATCTGTTGCCAACTTACCGCATCCATCGTCGACAGGTATTTATGGATCTGTAATAATGCTTGCCTCTTGTATAATTGATGATTTCTTCTGTAATGTTACTATTTGAGTCATTTGACTGTAAATTTAAACTCAATTGTATAATTTCTTTTGATGTAAAGATGTTTATTTTCTTCTGCATTCTCCCTTGAAGGTAGTTCTTGTGATATAAAGTTATAAACATGTAGAAAACATGGTTTTTTTTATCTTTCAGAACACCTTACAGGTTGACATTTATTTTATTATTCACATTTAAAGCCACAAATATCATTTTAATATGTTGATATTTGAATTGTATCTATCCAAAATTTATGAATATAATAACACAAATTCATATCCATAAATGTATGAATAATTTAGACATTTAAATTGGACAAGATATGTCAATAGCAACATATTTACATGTACATATATTCGTAATATGTGCAACACTAATTTAACAAACTATTGATATTAGAATGAAAGTTACATGTTGTTTTTATACTTACTACAAGTATACAACCACAACTATTGATGATATATTTATGATACACACAACTAGTATTTGTGCTTTGTAATTACTTAGGTTAAACTCCAATGTACGTCTTGATTTTACCTTCATAATAGAGCATGGGATTTGTAAGGATGGAGGATCTAAATTAAGTACTATGTACGGATGATTTAGTTGAAAGAAATTAACAATCATTATATTTGTGCATATAGTTTAATATCCGTACCATTGTTTATTTTTAAGGAATATTCATTTGTACATGTATTATTGATTACAATCTAATGAAAATTTTTTAGATGGAAGATGATCAATATGTACATTCAGATTCACCAAATATTGATGTTGATGATGGGTCAGAAGATGTTGTAATAATAGGTGTTCGACAAAAAAGAGACATAACATGACAATATGTCACTTTGATGGGAAATGGATCAAAGAAATATGCTTTTTCTTTGAAGACATTTCAGGGAGGAGGGATCCATATAGCGGAAGAGCATTTGGCTAAAAACGGATAGGTTGTAGGATATAAGAAATTACTCAATGACATTCAGGTTTTGATGGAGGAAAGTTTAAATGACTATAAAAAAATAGGAGAGAAAAGGCCTCACTTGAACCATACACCAAATCTTGTAGCGTGGAAATGAATGATACATGTCCTATAAGAATGACATATTTGTAAAGAAGTCTCTCAACAGATGAATCAACCTCTTAAGAAATTGAAATCATCCTTCCCTTCAAGAACTACATGTGGTAGTCAGCCTGTAGTCAAGTTGGTCATGTAGAAAACATGGTTTTTTTTATCTTTCAGAACACCTTACAGGTTGACATTTATTTTATTCTTTACATTTACAGCCACAAATATCATTTTGATATGTTGATGTTTGAATTGTATCTATCCAAAATTTATGAATATAATAACACAAATTCATATCCATAAATGTATGAATAATTTAGACATTTAAATTGGACAAGAATATGTCAATAGCAACATATTTACATGTACATATATTTGTAATATGTGCAACACTAATTTAACAATCTATTAATATTAGAATGCAATTTACATGTTGTTTTTTTACTTACTACAAATCTACAACCACAACTATTGATGATATATTTATGATACAACAACTAGTATTTGTGCTTTGGAATTACTTTGGTTAAACTCCAATGTACGTCTTGATTTTACCTTCATAATAGGCATGAGATTTGTAAAGATGGAGGATCTAAATCAAGTACTATGTACGGATTTTAGTTGAAAGAAATTAACAATCATTATATTTGTGCATATAGTTTAATATCCGTACCATTATTTATTTTTAAGCAATATTCGTTTGTACGTGTATTATTAATTACAATCTAATGGAAATATTTTAGATGGAAGATGATCAATATGTACACTCAGATTCACCAAATATTGATGTTGATGATGAGTCGGAAGTTGTTGTAATAACACATGTTCGACAAAAAAGAGACATAACATGATAATATGTCACTTTGATGGGAAATGGATCAAAGAAATATGTTTTTTCTTTGAAGACATTTCAAGGAGGAGGGATCCATAGAGTGGAAGAGCATTTGGCTGAAAAATGGATAGGTTGTAGGATATAAGAAATTTCTCAATGACATTCAGGTTTTGATGAGGAAAGTTTAAATGACTATAAAAAAGAGGAGGGAAAAGGTTTCACTTGAACCATCCAACAAATCTTGTAGCGTGGAAATGAGTGATACATGTCCTATAAGAATGACATATTTGTAAAGAAGTCTCTCAACATATGAATCAACCTCTAAGAAATTGAAATCATCCTTCCCTTCAAGAACTACATTTGGTAGTCAACCTGTAATCAAGTCGGTCATGTAGAGGAAGAATAAAATTGAAGAGGAATTGAAGAGGTTGATTTACTCATTGCAGATTCGATGTATGATGTTGGCATTCCTTTTAGTACCGTCAACGTTCCTCCTTCTCAAAAGATGATTGATGGTATTGCCTTTGTGGGACATGTTATAAAGCAACCACAACATGTGCAGCTCGTGAGCCACTTATGAAGAAAACAGATGCAAAAGTGAAAGAATAGTGATATACATAGGAAGATTTGGAAAGTGAATGGTTGTACAATCATGATTGATGGATAGATGGATCGAAGACAACATACATTAATAAATTTTCTTATCTACTCGTCCGGTGATAGTGTATTTTTAAAATCAGTTGATGCCTCAGAGCACTCCAAGATAGCAGCCTTGTTGTTTGATCTTTTTAAAGATTGTGTAGACTATGTTGGACCTGAAAATGTAATTCACTATGTAATGGACAGTGCAACAAACTATCAAATGATTGGGAAGATGATCACAAGGTATTGTGGTAATATTTTTTGGAGTCCATGCATAGCACATTATCTCGATTTGATTTTAGAAAAGTTTGATCAGGTTTCAAGAGTGAAGCATGTAATTGAAGTTGCACAGAATATTACAAAGTTTATCTACAACCACAATTTTGTTCTTCAACTGATGCGAAAATTTTGCAACTCTGAGATTATTCGTCCAGTCGCGGTCAAATTTGCAACAAATTTCTAGATAGTACAAAGTCTTCTTCAAAAGAAGGATGGTTTGGTTGCCATGGTTACTTCTAGAGAATGGCTTGAGTATTATATCTCGCAAACAAACATGGAAAAAAATATATGAGATATTTTTGAACACAACATCCTTGAGTTCATGTGCAGTGGTCGTTGGTATAGTTGAACAAGTAGTGAGGATTTTGCGCCTTATCGATGGTGATGAGAGGCCATTGATGGGATATATTTATGAGGCAATGAGAAAAGCTAGGGAAGCTATTAAACTTGTGTTTAACAATAATGCAACCGAATAGAAGCCGCATATTGATATATTTGATGATAAGTATGATAGACAACTTTGTCATCTCCTACACAAATATGGACTACTTTTAAACCTTGAATTCTTCTACAATGACGAAAATATATCCTTCGATCATCATATCATGGCCAGCTTTCATGATATTGTGGAAATTTTGTTTTATAATGATGAAAAGAAAATGGATTCTATTAATATGTAGTTCTCCATGTATAGGAATGCTATGTGTGATTTTGGACGTACATCCATTATTCACAACCATACCAAGATGTCTACGGGTATTTAAATACACAGTAGTACATAACTGATATTGAAATTTGATTACTCCATGTATATCTTATGGTATTTTTTAATATAGCGTAATGGTGGAAGAAGTATGGTGGAGCAACTCCGATATTGCAGGATATGGCTATTCGTATTCTTAGCCAAACTTGTTCTGCATCTGGATGTGAGCAGAATTGGAGCATTTTTAGAGGATTCATTCACCAAGAAGGAATAAACTTCATCATTTAAGATTAAATCAATTAATTTTTATCCATGCTAATAGATGGCTCAGGTTCTACACCACAGTAACGTATAACATTTTACCTAGTTATTAATATTTTTATAATTATATTTTTGAGTACTATTTTTACATGAGGAAAATGAGTGTAACAATGACATACCTGATCCAATATCTTTAGAAGACATATATATGGTGATGGAAGAACCAGAAGTGCCCAACACTGATGAGTTAGATGCTTGGATTGATGATCTCCACGATAGACTTTCAAATTTTCTTGTTATTTAGTAAAGTAAAATAATATATTGCTTTGATGTTAGATATTATATCTATTGATAGTAAATCGAATTAGTAATATTTATTTAGTTATTCACATCTTTCATTGTAGATGATTGATTCGTGAGAGATAAAAAGCTTGGAGTTGTTTCGAGAATCATGGTGTATTTGATATGCGTCATGTGTATGCTTTTCTTTTTAAGAACAATGTTATGAAATTATGGAGCTTCTTGGCTTATCCTATTATTCTTATCGATGTTAGATTGCAAACAGGATTTTAAATTAAATGTATTACATAACATGGTACTTTTTCATTTCTTTGTTGAATAGTTTATCTTGTTTAGATAATGATCTAATCATTTGTAGCATGCTATTCTATTGAAAGATTTGACACTTTAAAATTTTAACGGTTATTTCATTGGACATGCTGGTTTCATCGGTTCAGAAAATCAATTCTATCGGTTAGACCATTACATTAAACTCGATCTAATTTTTTCTAGGTCAATTGGAATAATGATGTCATGTTGACATCATCACCGAACAGACTGATTTGGACCGACGATCCGAATGGTTGAACCTAACTGAAGACAATTAGGTTCAATGTCTAGTATTGTTTTTAATACCTTGATACGAATACAGATGTGAATATAGATATTAGTGAACGTCAAAACTCTATTACCATATCCTTTAAAAATGATTATGGATATAAACGGATATTGATGGAATAAGAGTGATATTTAAAATACCATATAGGTTAGTTTAAATATACATGTATTAGATGGAATACACATTATATTAATACATTAAATGTGCTTATATCATAATAATTATACCAACTATGTTGAAAGATGATATAAAATTATATAAATATGGTTAAAAATAAATTTACAACTATATTTATATAAGAAAATAGCTATATGGATATCAAAGTGATATCCATATCTATATCATTTTTAAAATGGATATAGATACGAATGTCAAAATCTGTATAAAACAGATGCGACAGTGGATCGAATTCTGATATATTCTTATCCCCTAGACTCAATGCTTATTATTTTAATAGTACCAATGTGGTTTCTTTATCTACATGGAAATGTGTGCTTCATTTAATCCTAGGTAGGAATGAAAATAGTCGGATGCATATAAAATATTGTTGTTACCAAATCTCTGTCTTTTTTAAAATCCGGATATAAAAACGATTACGAATATGAATATCACACGAATGTGTAAAATGTAAACGCATATCCTCAAAATATGAATATGAATGTAAAACAAATATTGATGATTCGAATATGTATATATGAGAAACGTATACAGACTAATATACGAATATTATACATACGCAAATTTACATAAAAGCTATAAGAATTTTAGGTTCATGACAATTTCCAATATATAAAAAGTAGTTAAATATTTTAACAATGAATATGTGCATAAAAACAACTAAAAAATAAAAGAAAATGTAAAGATATAACTAAATAATAAAAGAAAGCATACCAAACTTACTTTTTTATGTATCATATAAATATGGTATCATTCATAATTTGAACATTCATATTCGTATTCGTATTTGTATGTATATATATGAGGAAAGGGAGCCTACTTTGTGAAGTAGGTAACTTACCTACTTCACATTTCACTTTTTGTAATTTTTTATTTTTTTCAAAGATGCCACCGTGGATTTTCATAATTATATCCCTCTAATATATCATTCAAATTTCGTCTGAAACGGAGACTCCTATGGCCTCCATCCAGACAGTCATTTTTTAACGTTCACATATTTGCTGTATTTTACATGTTATGGACGAAGGATGTAGGAGTTTCCGTTTCTGACGAAATTTGAATGATATATTAGAGGGATATAGTTATGAAAATCCACGGTGGCATCTTTGAAAAAAAATAAAAAAATTGCAAAAAGTGAAATGTGAAGAATGTAAGTTACCTACTTCACAAAGTAGGCTCCCTTTCCTCTCTCTCTATATATACATATATATATATATATATTAGCATCCTTTAGAAAATAAATATTCGTATCCTAAAAATTTTGAACATTCATATTAACACTCTATTCATCAAAATTAAGGATATTGTATTAGCATTTGTATTCTGCGAATTTTGAACATTTGTATTCGTATTCATTAAATACGAGAAAATGACATACATATCCTCTATTTGATGAATGTGAGTACTAAAGGATACAAACATATTTGGATTCATTTCATCCTTAATCCTAGTGTTTCGATAACAGGTGCTCGAGGGGACATCATAGTGGTGCACCATTTCTTATGTTGCGGATAGTTGTTCCGCTTGTAACATGTGTTCATCATTTTTATGCATTTATTATTAGGTTATTTCTTATTATCACACTTGCTTCTTCGTCATTGAGGTGACTGGTCAATAGACTGGAGGACTCGTCCACCTCAACCTACTCATGGGTTGTGCTTGGGTCAAGAAATTTCATAAATGGGTCGAGTCAGCTTAGCCTACTCTTTAGCTTGCCCGTCAATTGGGCAGGCCATGGACACAGGTTATAAAACTCGTCATGGTCCGCAAATATAAAAATATGTATTTAAAACTACATTTTACATATATTTACTATAATATACTTCAAGTTTTTGTTTTACATTATCAATGTTACATTGTATTTTATAGTTTATATGTCAAGTAACACATTTTTATTAGATTCGGAAAGTTTAGATGATGATCAAAAAATCAAAAATTTTATTTACTACTATAAACTAAATACAAAAATTAAGGGAAAAAAATATTTACATTTGATCCATGGGTCGGCCTGGCCTGACCCAGACTTGGGTTGGGCTTAGGCTTTGAAGTATGGCCCATGGGCTGGCTCTCGATTCGAGCCTTGGACCAAGGGGGTGTTAGAACCCTAGCTCGACCCGCACTTCGACCAGGTCTTATTATCACGATTGTTGATGATGTTGGGTTCTTACCCCTAGACCTCTTCCCTATTCATTCTCCTTTACTCTTTGCATGGGGAAGTGCTATGATTTTAAAAGTCAATGAGTCCGTCAATATGGGAAATGTTCCTTCTTCTTCTAAATAGAGTACATTTGTATATACTTGTATCCTATCTACTTTTTATTGGCATACCTTGTACTCTTCAATATGGGTTGAAGGTCCTCTTGTCACTTCCTCATCTCTATTTGTTTACTTTACTACTTGATTTCTTATAAAAAGGTCACCACATTGTTCTACTCCAAAAGTCGTGGTTAGGGATTATTTATCAAAACCACCCTTAAGACCAAATTTGAGAAGGAAGAGTATTTCTTTCTTCCTACATTGAGTTATTTGGTATATCCCATCTCATGGCATGATCATCCTCCTAAAATTGAGAAGGCTCTAAAGGTCTGGCTTAGGGGAGCCAATGATTGAAGAAATCCCTCTGTCCTAGGAGAATGTTGGGGTCGAGGATGCTTCAAGTTCTGTCCGTGACTTACCCTCCCTTGTGGTTGATATGTTGGCTTCACTCGCTGATGAACCACGTTTTCACCACTTTAATGATCGTATTTTATTGTAGTATAGGTGGTGAAAATGATTCAACAAAGATCACATCTTCGAATATGTGGCAATTATTTTACTTGACAAGATACCAAGTTCAAACACAGGGACGCGAGCCTCCTCGTCTATTTATTGAAAATTATTGATTAAATAATGAGCGATTATATCTTAAATCTAGGTCTTCGTATGCAAGTATACAGATTCACAATACATAATGCATGAACTACGTGCAGCGAATGATCAATGCAAAGACTTATGCAAATAAATGATGCAGAGACAAAGTGATATGATGCATGTATTTTTATTTGTTTTTATGCAGTTAGAATGATATACATGTTTGACTGACAAACAACAATATGCGATGATATGCAACAAACAAATATGCAGGAGATATACCCCCAAATTTTCAAACCATTGAGCAATAAAATAAGGGTAGATTTCCGTGACAAATTGAGTATAAAAATAAAATAATTATATGTTAATGGTAAATAATCAGAGAACAAGAAACACTATACCATCAAAATTAGCACATTTAATTAAGTGTCAAATCATGAAATAAACTAAACCGTTAGATAGAGAATAAAAATAGTAACAAATGAAACTAAAATCAACTGAATTGGAGTTCAAATGCTCGAGATATGAAGCAAAGAGTCTAGGGGTATAAGTGCAATAAAAACATGAAAGTAAATGGATAAATAATCACAAATATACCCCTGGAGGGTCATATTTGTAATAGTCAAAATCTGGAGGGGCCTTTCTATAATAATTCTTTTGTGTGGCCTTTCTACAATATTTGAAAGCCGGCAGGGCCTCCATGTAAATTACCCCAAGCACACATGTGAGGCACGTGCCTAGAGGACTTATATGCAATATTCAAGAGCCTACAGGTCTCTTCTGCAAATAACCCAACCCCTCACGTGCGGGGTATGTAGGGCTAGGTATGGTGGTGGTTGTAGGTTCGGGAGGACACATGGCTGGTCCAAGGTGCTTCGAGATGTTGCTTGGTGCACCCGAGCCTGTAGGGTCGAGGTAGAGTCTTGGGGTGCATCTGAGCCGTCCGATATAGATGATCAGACGATAATTGTACTTTGAAGTTCTCTTGCTGCCCCACATCTTTGTGATGGAGATGACTACGCTCCAGCGAGGGGGTATGAGCTCCGCCTCGCCCCTGCGTGTGTCATAAAGACCGAGGAACGATCCTAGGAGCTTGGCAATGGAGTTCGTGGGGAGATAGAGACGCAGAACCTCCTAAAATGAGCTGGCGATGGACGCTTGTCAGAGTCTTGGCTTTCAAGCGGAGCTACTTCGGAGATTCTAGCCATTGAAGCAAAGGGTACCTGCAAGGTTAGGATAGCCAAAGCGAGTGTGTGCGTGAGGATTGTGAGCGAGATGAAGGCCTGTAAAGGGTGTAGAGGATGGTGGCCTAATGGGTCCTCCGTCATCATGATGTAGGAGGTGGGTCGATGCAGAGAGGGAGCTGGAGGAACAGAGGAGGGGTCTGAGAGTGACACGAAGATCTGGATTGTGTGGCGAAGCTTTGGGTGTGGTGTGATCGAAGTGGGGTGGTATGTACGTGCGTGATTAAATCAGAGAAAACTCAAGAAAAGCATAAAAAAATCATACATGGAGGATTGAAGAAGAAGAACGATGATGCGAGGCTTGGGCTGAGGACCTGGTAATCCTCGGGTCGTTTCTCAGACTCGGTCAGACGCGTCGAGGAGCTCTATGGTGCTCAAGGCAGTCGTGGCACGACAGAGACATCGTGGGTCAACACCTGAGACTCCGCCCATTACCGCACATCAATTTCACCTCCCCTGTCATGGGGAGGGGATGATGGCTATGAGGGAGCTATGAAAATGGTGGATGGGGGTAGAAGGGGGTGGAGAAGGTGATTTTGTAGGCTGCGATGAGGGTTTCATAAGAGGGAGGGTCGAGTTTTCAAATGAACGAACTGAGCCCGAGAAGGAAGGATCTGGATCATTGATGCGCTCGCGAAGGTTAGGGATGTAACGCCTGCATGGCGGTGGTGAGAAGATGCATAGAGGAGATCGGAGATGGCCTCTAAAAAAGGAAGGGGGTGGCGGTTGGCGACGAGGCGTAAATCCTAGAAAGCTTACTGCGAGGTAGACGACAGTGGTTGGGTTGTTGGATCTTGCGATCCAACGATCCCTATGAAGACGCTCGAGGAAGGCTCAAATCTGATCATCCAAACAGACCGAGTGGTTGAGGGGTAGTGGCGATCCAACGGTGGGAACTAAAGGCAGGTGGCTATAAAGAGCCTGGCCACGTGGCTCAATCAAAGGGAGCTATGTGGCCCAATAAGAAAATTGTAAAATAGGAAAATCAAAGAAAATCCAAATAAATAATTAGAAGCTTAATTACAGAAAGTCAAAACATGAAAGTTGTAGATCTTGATGAGATCTACAAGTTTCATGTTGAACAAAAAGTCAAAATATGTCATTTGTTTACTGAAATATTTTTGCAAGTATTTTTTAGCATTAAAAACACTTAATTTTAGTGGCTTTGATATTTTTGTATTTTTAGTTTCTTTTTTGAAATAAATATATATATATACAATATTTAATCTAATTTTTAGGGGTTTATAATCAAGAAAAATTAGGAACACATGGAGAGTAAATCATTTCTCATGGTAATAACAATGAAGGAAACTTATCAATTGTTTGCAACGGAACACGCTAATGAGATCGATCAATGTGTTGCCTTAGTCTAGAGCAGCGAGCTATCTCCATGTTAAAGATCAATCATAAACTACGTCAGATGGGATGAGCGTTGTATGCACTCCAAAGAGACAATGTCCTCGTGAAGATTGAGAGTGATATTGATGTGGTAAAGGTTGCGACAAGTCTTACTACTAACAAGCTTGGAGCTTGGGATCTACAAGGTTATTCGAATGCGATGATGTATGATGCACGACAAGATATTCGAGTCATCAACTAGCTTGTAGACATGGGCCTCGAGTTCATTGCATGGTTATCTTGATTTGGTCTTGACAAAGGCTTTCTAGGATGGCATCGAGAGTTTAGCATGTGATGCCATGGATCTAACCGACATGCATGCTCAATTGTCCTTCTATGAAGATGCCTTAGAGGCAGTTGACAAGCCATCTTAAAGAGGTGCAATCTTTCTCATTGGTGTAGAACATTGCTTGATCGCCTTTTTAACCCTGGTAGAAATATTTTGATGTTCACTCTATTCGAGTTTAGGTTTACCTTTTGAACATCTACATTTAATGTTCATAATCAAATTGAAAATGTCCATATTCAATTCATAAATAGTTTTAAAAATGTCATTGTATTTATAGATGAATCAAACATTAACTTCAAATTTTAGTTTGGTAGCTTTACAAACATGATGCTCTTTTTTGGATTTTTATGAGTTGAGAAAATATCAGAATAAATTAGTGATGTGAATTATTTACAAATGAGTAGGTCAGTGTGCTTAAGTAAGGATCTCTCTTTTTATGACTTTTTTGATATTTTTAGAATTTTATTTTATATAATTAATTAGAAAATGATATGAAATAAATAAATGAAAAAGAAATAAATAAAAAAGATTTAAATATGTACATAAAATTAATAAGTCAAAAGTCAATATATATGTACACTATACAGTTTTGTCCCAAAATAAAGTTTCACAAATGAACTTTGATTCTTTTGAACTTTATCTTGATTTGTAGATAATTGAGGGTGCATTAATTCAAAAGTTAAAAGGGTAAAATTGGACATTGCATGTAAGAGATATCAACTTTTACGACTTTCTATCCTAGAATTAGGGCTTGAGTTTATTTTACATATATAAACATAAAAAAGATATTTTATATACATAAAATATCGATAAAAAATTCTTATCTTGCATAGATGTTTCCATTTGCATTTGAATCCTTCACAAACATTGTAGAATGCTTTTAGATCAACATTTTCATTTTGGGTATTTTTGCATTTGGGGTCATTTGATATTTTTAATCTATTTTTCTTTGCATTTTTTATGCAGTCAAAGTCAAGGGACATGTCATGCACCCACTGGTCCATCTCAGCCATGTCAAATGTGCCCCTCCGTTTGATCAACGCCTCTTGTCTTTTAATACCACTAACTCTGACCACTAAATCAAATTTGATCCAACGACCAATATCATTTTCGTCCATCTTCCAACCTCCTCCAATCTCTGACTACCTCGTCCCCGACCAACCCCAACGCCGCCACCCTCTCATCCGTTATCCCTTCTCCCCTCCTCCGATCATCTCCAACCCAACCACCCTTATCATTATCTCCTCCACAACTGAAACCCATCTCATAATCATCCCCATGATCTAGAATGACCACCTGGAAACACATCTCCCACAACCTCGTACGTCTCCATCCTAATCGCATGCAACCCCCTCTATCTCCTCTAATCCTCATTGCCTACCCGCCTCCAGAACTCCTCTCGCTATTGTAACCTCTACAACCCATCATCACCTTATCTTCTCTAGAAGAAACCCAATGTCTGAAATGACTCATTCCCCTATGTTACCCCTTATCTCTTCCAACAACCAACCACCATGTCCTTCTTCCAGATCACACAGACCCAACGAGATCCCTTCCATATCCCTACACCTCTTCCTCCATTTCCTATAAAAACCCAATGTCCAGCAACATGAAGATTGTTCGTCGCTCCACCGTCCTTTCAGAGAGAGAGAGAGACGAGAGAGAGAGGGAGAGACGAGACGAGAATAGCCGTGATGACAGCACAACTAGACTTTAAGCGAAGACCTCTCGAAGGTATGATTCACAGGAAACTTCCCATGATGTTGTATCTCTCTATATGACAACAAAGCCTCACCATCACCATCGTGGTTCAAGGCGACGACCTGGAGGCGAGTTATCTTCACTACTCCAACCATCATGCGTAACCCAACACTACCTGGTATTCCCTCTCTCCTTATCTTCTTTCTTCTGATGTTTTTTCTCTCTTCTTTTCTTATTCTTCATAGACTCCATCCTCTGCTATCCACACCTACACATGACCCTTGAATCCACATCGCCTTCATCGTCACCCTTTCATTCCTCCGCCTTCTCTTCAGTCTCTACGCAACCTCCCCATGTCTGGTGGACACACCACTAGAGCATCGCTCTGATTCCACCATCGTACATAGGATCTCCTTACACTCCACACCCCTATTGATCCATGTTGTGCTCCATGCTCAGGTCGAGTCGCACAAGCTCGAGCCCTCTTCGTTTTGCAGGTATGAAGAGCACAACTTAGAGGACCTACAACTGTCGCACCATCGGAAACCCTGTCCTTCGTGAACCAGCCACGCCTGGAGAAGACAAATGAAGAAGAAGGGTCTTGCCAGAAGCAATTGGCACTGATCCTCGCTCCAGATCGAACCTCCACTATTGGAGCACGTCCAACTCTCAACCGACCGATTACCTCTCATTAGAGCCTCCAGGGTGACTCCACATGGCCACCCTTATTGCCCCTCGATTTGTGAGGAGGAGCTACAACCAACCGTACGATCAAGACCCCAAGGCACGCACCTACTGCACGTGACCTTGGGTAGTTTGTGGCTAAGCCCCTCTTTCTCTACAGAATAGCCAGGAGAGCCTTCCCCCTCACATGCCTCGCACACGTGATTGAATGAAATTGTTGTAAAGACTCCCACACTTTCTAGAACCTCGTACATTTACCCCTTCCATTGGGATAATTTATAAAGAAGCCAAAAGGCTTTTGTAAATTACAAAGAAGCCCCTCAAAAGGTCATTTTTGAGACATTTCTTTATTTATTTTTCGATATATGCCCTTGGATCGTTTTATATATATCTTGAGCAATTAGTGTCCAATTTTTATTAAGTTGGTGTCATTTTGGAGTTTATGTTATTATCTATATAGAACACATAATTAAGCATTTGGAGACATTATTAAATAGCAATTAATTGAGGAAGTTTTTCAGTCATTCTTTGAGCCATTTATTCTTTGTTGTTGATCTTTGTTGCTCAATAAATTGTGAAAGAATTAGAAGTATCTCTTTGGAAATTAAATTAAAACTATCTGTCAATATATTTTATCAAAATTAATTAATTCACGGGGCTAAGGATTAAATTAAGAAGATGCTTATTGATCGCTTGCTCCCTTGCATCACCTTTGCATTCGCCATCATTTAAAAAAATCAAACATTGCAATTATCTATTGTTTCACATTGCATTGCACCATTTTCCTGCAATAAAAATGGTAAAATCTCATTCATAATATTTTCTCACATTTTCTGCATCTTTTATTTAAAAACTATAACAAATTATAAAATCTAAAAATCCATAAAAATTTCTTCTCTTGAAAATCTAATCGTAAGTTGTTTGAAAATTAATTCTAGATCATAATATTACATCCTTGATTTTGACCTTGGAACTTGCCCAAGTAAAATAAACAATCGAACACATTGGATTAACCTTCATATTATTTCTTTTATGGTCATTTTTTGATTGACTCACTCTTTATCACATGCTACAACCGACAAGATAAATCTCGTTAATTAAGAGTGGTAGAGAGCATATCACAGGTGGGGGGCGTGACTTAATCAAGACTATCACCATCATCTCCTTGTCACAGGGTGGCTAATGGGTAACATCACCCCTCTGCTCGAATCAACGTGCTCCAATGGCCTTTTAGTCGCAGCCAATGTCGCACTTCATTCGTGGCCAAGCTCACCGCTAACCGATGCCTGTCTCTCTCACTGCCCCTCCATTCAACCGACGATTAGCGTTATTGCCACAACTTGCCTCACCACTACCCATTAGGGCTCGATCATCTAGAGAAGAACCCCCTTCTTTTATTTCTCTTAAGATTTTAATTTCCATTAAGAATGGATGGTTTTGTAATTTATTACACATTTGGATTTTTTATTATATTAATTTTTATACGTGTATTATTTGCAGTTTATGCATTGATGTTTCTAATCCGTCACTAAAAAAATTATAAAAAAATACATATAGTTTGGACCTTCGCAGGTTAAGTGCATTGCGGGGACAATGTGCGATATTGGAAACTTAGTTTTAAGTCCTCTACATTCACCCATTTCTTTTTCAATCGATTATATTAACTAGTTCAAGTTTATTTTATTTTTAAAACAAGCCTTCATCTTTTAGAATAATTATACTTCAATACATGTGAACTTATTTAAGAATTTTAAGTATCAGAAAAAATTTCAAAAAAATCTTTACAAAAGTAGCAAGCATTTAGAACATGTTAGAGTAGGTTTCATTCATCCAAGAGCATTAGATCGAAGGAAAAAGTAATATCTTTCATTATTATTTAGGAATACAGATTGAGCTTAAAGAATCTTCGAAATTTGCGAAAACAAGAGCATCAAATCAGTGCCAAATGCTTGGGAATCTTTGGTAGATCTTATTTATGATTTTGTGTTGAACTCGGTAAGTAAATAATAGGTGGACCTTTTAAACAAAAGTTTTCCCTTGCATCTTAATTATTTTAGTAAACATCATTAAACAATAAAAATGTTAAAAACATCGAATTTACACCTCTATTTCATTGAATTATTTTAGTACATTGTAATCTCAATACACACACAACACACGCAACACACACATACACACCAAATTAATAAACACATTAGAAAAAAAAAGAAAACAAGCATCTAAAATTCATACACTTGATCACTCCCTCCACTAAGGAATGATCGAAATTAGGCAGATGGGATATATAGAGGGATGCTAAACGAACTAAACTCTATCAGACATAGATATGTTTTAGTTTAATTTAATAAGAAAATTCAAATATTTGAGTTTCATTTTGATTTGATATAAGTTTTGTAACATATGTTTAGGTGAAATTTCAACATGGTAGTAGTTCATTGATCATTTCACCTAAGAAATTTTATTAAAATGAAACTCATAATTTGTTTGAAACAATAATTTGATAATTAAGTTCCATACTTCGATAAGCATTGAAATGAGTGTTTGCCCTCTATACTAATGGCAAAATTGAAGATGAATATAAGTTTTGGTCTATTATTTATTCGATCTTACAAATATGAACATTTAAGTCTAACATTAGCCATAAAATTTCTTATGGATATTGATGAACCGCAAAATCGGCCCTTTAAGAGTGCTAAATTAACACTTGGAATTGTCGTAGCAGTCGGACCAATTCGGGTCATCAAAAGACCATCTCATTTAAATATATGTCGATCAAAATGCGATGGTCGTAATTTTTTTACTTGGTAAGATACCAAGGTCGAACTCAGGGACACGAGCCTTTCTCATATTAGTCAGATTTTTCATCTATTTAACTAAGTGTTGAGTTAGAGAACTATAGGTCAAATTATGCAGACACGACACAACAATGCATTAAAAATAAACATGCATTTTTTTATAAATTTTTATCATGCAAATAAATGCCATGCGATGAAATGAAAATACGCCCTAGGTAAAAATGATGAGCAAAATTAATAAGCATCAATTTCAGGTTTAGTTAAGAAGTTATACTTGATTTAAAAGTTGAATAAGGCATACTAGACACAGAGCTAACAAAATAATACATTAAACTTCATGTGTATAAAATTAGAAATTAACGATGCTATTAAGAAGAACGTCAAGCAAGCTTCAAAATGTCACTGAAATCATCTCAATCGGATATACGTAGCTCAAAATATGCATAAAAGAAAGCAAGGGCATAACTGAAAGAAAACATGAAATGATAACTACAAACAGGTCCCTGGGAGGGACTAAAATGTAAATACATAAAAGAACGGGACCTTCCCTGTAAAATTCCCAATGTGCGCGCGCGTCGCACGTGATCTGGACCTGCTTGCAAATTGAAGAAAGTGGTTGGGCTTCCTTGCAAATTACCCAGGAGGCACGTGCCGTGCACGCGCTCTCCTTGGCTCGGGTTGGCTCGGAGGTTCGGAGGAGGCCCGGGTTGCTTCGGCCAGGCTCGTATGTTAGGCTCAGGCGTCCCAAACCTGGTGCGACTCGGTGCAGGCTCGTGGAGGCTCGGAAGCATCCAAGCCGGGAGGCTCGGACGCTAGGCTCAGAGAGGTCTCTGGAACTGCCACATGGTTGATTATAAACCATCCGATCGTGGCGATCGGATGGCTACTAAACTGATATGCTCGCATGATGTTGCTTCGTCTGGACCGTCTGATTGCCGCTGGAGAGACCAATCCGATGGCCGCTGCTCCTTCTCCTCCATCTTGAGCTGGCGGAGGATTCAGGGCTCCGGCGAAGTCGCCCGAACTCCGCCACTCGTCTCCGGTGTCGGTGTTGCTCGCTCGTAGCTCCTGTAAGAACGTAGAGGAAGCTGGTAGCTCGGGGATGCTGTCATTGATCCGGACTAAGGTCATCGGTGCACAGGTGTAGGTGGCGGAGTTGATGAAGAATGCTCCGGTGAGAGCTCCATTCATTGAAAGCTCCAAGACCTGCAGAGTTAGATTGATAGCCGAAGCAGAGATGCGAGGTGCTTGTGCATGGTGAGGTGGAATGGAAGCTCTTGTGGGGTGAGAACGCGAGAGCTCGGCGCTCCTCCGCCGTGGGTGGCGGAGGAGATGGGTCAAGGGTGGTCTGAGGTATGGAGGAAGGAAGAATATGATCGGATATAGGCGCGTGAAAGAAGGGGGCGAGGCAGAGCTACAGTTATGATCAATGGAGGTCGGAGACAAAGGAAGAGGCCTAAATAATTAAGGGAAATTAAAGAAAAAATACCAAGGAAAAAGAAGGGTACTTACCGGAGGTTGGGCGGAGCGGGAGCTTGGGCTGGACTCCGATGAAGAGCCTTGGTCGTCGCTGAACTCCGGCAGCGACTCGGAGCAGCTCGAGCGGGCCTGGGGCGCCGCAACTCCGCCGTGTGTGGCGGAGGGTCTCACCGGAGGAATTCGTCGTCGTCGCTCGATCCTCCGCCTCCCCCTGTCATAGGGAGACGGAGGAGGGCTGGGCGATCCCTCGCGTAAAGGTGGACAAGGCTGATCGAGGGTGGTGGCGATGTATTTGAAGGCTGAACTTGGCAGTTCAGATGGTGAAGGTGGTGCAACGTTAGGGGAATATGGAGTAAGTGGAGATGTATCGTGGAGTGCGATATGACTGGCGAGGACGACGGAAGATGGGGGAACATGGTGCGGCGGTTAGTGAGTTGAGATGATGGCTGGAGTGGAGGAGGAAAAAGGAAGGGGGCGAGTGGGGCACGAGATGGAGAACGTTTGAGAGGTGGGAGTCGGGAGGTTGACGATGAAGATCAGCCGTTGGATCTGGAGATCCAACGGCTGACGATTGGGCGCAAGAGAACGGTGGGGATATGATCTGTTTTGACACGATCGAAGGGTAATGGATGGGCCACGTGTCGAGCTGAGGCGTGCGCGCTAGCGGACGGTCATGATGTAACGGAGGGTCTGATCGAAGGGCTGAGAGACTAAGTGGCAGTGGACAGTGACGATCAAAGGGATAAGGACGAGATCAGAAGGTGTACGATGCTCCACATGGTGCAAGGAGGATCAGGCGGCTACGGGCGGCTGTGATGAGAAGTAGATGTCGATCGGAGGGCTGAGAACAGAGAGTGGATTGAGCGGTTGAGATTAACGCTCCCAGGAGAAACGAACGGCCACCAATGCGACACGTGGAGGCCTATGAGAAAGGCGCTAACGGAGGGCGGTGATGGGAAGCTAAGGTCGATCGAAGGGTTGAGGAGCGCCAAAGGAAGGAGCGGCCGAGATGGAAGATCAGGAGCGCAATCAAAGGGCGCAAAATGCGCCATGTGTCAAGCTCTGGTGAGAGCGCTAACAGATGCCATAGATGAGCCCAGGGGTATGATCAAACGACTGAGAATTGAGGCACACATGGATAAGGCGGAACCGTTGGATCTGAAGGAGATCCAACGGCCAAGAACGCGGGCGGATGCTGCAAGAAGGAGCGGGCCACGTGGCTCACCCAGATTGGGCCACGTGGCCCAATCAGAATATTCAGAGAGTATTTTTTATTTTTGAGGGTTAATTTGGCCGAATTTGAGAAAACTCAAAACATGAAAGTTGTAGATCTTGACGAGATCTACAAGTTTCATGTTGACCAAAACTAGAGATGAGATCAAACAAGGACTTGAAATATTTTGGAGAGTATTTTTAAGGCTAAAAATACCACAAATTTTTGTTTTGCCATTTTTTGTGGTTTTTAATTTATTAAGGACTCTGATAATTACAGGACTTTAACTGGTTTTATTGTCAAAACATTAAGCAAGGGGGTTAATAATAGAAAATAAAGATGATGAAATCTAGTTTCATCACCCCCCTATACTTAAACTGTGCTCGTCCTCGAGCATCAAAGAGAATGACTGAGTTGGATTAACCCCCTTGTGCATGTGAGTACAGGATCCAATCCGATCAAGTCGACTCGACTTTAGAGGTCCAAAATTCTAGAGTTCAACCCAGCCTTAATCAAGAGGCATCCAATTCCTCTACTTCTCCAGACTCTCTCTGATGTACATATAATCTAGAGGATATGACATTTTAGTGTTGACTGCGATTCTGAGAGTAGAGTCCATTCGTCACCCAAAGTCTTGGTCCGAGAAAATCTCCTAAGGACCCAATCCTTAGCACTAGGGAATAAATCAAATCTTGCGTTCAATCCACCATCTCTTTAGTTGTTAGGCTTAGGAAATGTCGATGGAAGGCCAGTAATGGAGGGCATGGTATTGTGTCATTTCTTCTCTCCCTCTCATTGGAACAAGGATTCTCTCTAGTGCCTTTTATGCAACACATTTTTTTGGTGTCGATCAGTGCGTCCGTCAAGAGAAGTTGGAGTCGTCTGCACTTGTTTTCCTGGGAGTACACCGGGGTGTGTCTCTTTTGAGTACCTATCGTACCTTTTACACCCAGACTTGTAGCATTTACGATGCAGAGCCCTTTTTTGGTGCAAGCCCGACTCCTGGTCCTAATAGCGGTGGTTCAAGTGGACACTTTGAAAAGTTTGGGAGCGCTCGCCTTTGGTGGAAGCTCTTTGATATTTGAATTGGTGGAATGAGAGCTTTTCTTTGAATTTCATTGACTTGTATAATTTTTGGCTAGCTCCACTGCTTTTACCAAGAGTTTGGCGCACACTGATCAACAGTTTTTATTTATTTCGCACCCTGGCACTTAGGTCAATATCAAGAGATTAATATAAGAACCAAATTCTCATATTGGCTAATATTGCTGACACTCAGGTTTCATGAAGCCTCCAAAGATTTTATCCCATCCTCGAGCATCATTAGATCAAATCCAAACTTGACTTCCTCATCCCAATTCCTCAAGTGAAAAATCAACTCATCTCATCAAAACCACAGTCGTGCATGTGATGTGCTGACCATATTCTTTTTTGTCTGAGACTAAGCATGGAATATAGCATGCAAATCTAGAAACCTAGGGAAATGTGGACAATTAAGTCTATGACCCTGATGGCTAAGGCTGGTTAACCTAAAATCTCAAAGACCTCAAAAAGCTAAGTCTCTTTGATCATTTCAGATCCTGGGTGAAAGTGTAAGTGTAAAGGATTAATCCAACTTCTTCATTCAAAAACAAGATTTTTTTGAACTTAAAGAGATATTAGAACTGCCTAAACTCAATTGAGCATCTGCAATTCAGCCAGTATGGATGTAAGTACAGGCCGAAGCCCGTTGCTTGAGGACGGGGCCTTACGCGATGTCCTCTAAACCATCCAATCTGCTAAGGGCGAACCCTCACTGAATGCGGCTTACTTAATTGGGTTTAGTAGTCACCAATGACTCTTAAAGGGTTTTGGTTTTTTTTCTTATTTTTATGGATTTTAATAAAGGTTAAAACACAAGTTAGACTCAACTTTCCTTGAAAAGAGATGGAGATTTTTTAAAACCATGTCACACAAATAAAAAATTTTCAAAACATTTTCAAAAGATTTTTTTCAAAACAAGGAAAAATCATTTTCGAAAATATTTTTATAAAAATAGCGTAACATAATATCGAAAAGCCATGAAATCATTTGAGCTCTCTTAGTCCAAAGAATTTTACTTTAGCCAAAAAGTTTTAAATTTTTCAAATTTTTCTGATTATAGCTAAAGTAAGTAAGTATACGGTATATACGGTATACCCCCCTATACTTAAACTTTGCTATATCCTCATAGCACTAGATGTTACAAGTACATAGGTCCATTTAAATATAGAGAAATATACGGGAGCTAAGAGGGGCTCCCCCTATACTTAGGTTAGAAATAACCTAAGTATAAAGGTAAGGAAAGATGAGTAGAGAAAATCACGGGGACTCAGGTCCCCCCTATACTTAGGCTGAGATTAGCCTAAGTATAAAGATGGAAATTGGTGTTGGGAGGGACCCAAGGTGAACGAAGAAGAGGAATGGATTTACAAGTGAGCGGTTTGAATCTACGGAGATGAATGGAGTGACTAAGGATTTGGGGTGTGTAATGTGCAAACATGGCTCAATCAATCAAGCAACACCCTCAATTTCACCAACTCACACATGAAACCAACAGAAGTTGGTTTATTATCTTGTCAGTTTTATTGGTGATAAAACATTAGATATTTACGCGGAGAAAAATGTGAAGTAAAAATTAAGGCGTATGCGTGGGTGTTGCTCTCCCAAAACCAAAGTTTTACTCCATTTTATGTTGACTTGCAATTAACAGTCCCAATTTTTATTTAATGTTGTCACTGAATTAAAGTTAGCAAACAATCAAGCAATCATCGTCTACCGTTCATTCCCATATTCCTTTAATCCTAGGTGATCAAGCTAGGAAAGAGAAACCGAGAAAAGCCACGTATTCGATAAAACCATGATCTAAGCTAAGCGAAAAATCATGCAGTGACTTAGCATAAAAATCCGTGAAAAACTTGGGCCGTGTTGAAAACCAAAACTCATGTATGCAAGTCGATTAAAAAGCCGCACCTAACATGCTTCTATTAGCGGGGAACATTTTTATTTAATTTGGCTAAGTGAGGCGATGCTATGTGCGTCTTTGTTTAATAGTGTGTCCTACCTACGAGCATCATGTAAAAGATGGAGAAAATAAAATGAGCTCAGAGAGCCGCATGCCTGGTCCTAGGACGACACTCAAGTGGGGACGATCCCCACACAACCACGATCGTTCGATTAAACTCGCGAGCCTTCGATCGAAGACCGCTGTAAACGACGAATTATTATTACAAGTATGAAAATAAAAAGGCAAGACAGTAATTTCTTTTTTCTTTCTTTTCTATATGCTCCAAGTAAGCTCCTGCGGTTCCTCGCAGCGGGAGACACCAGCTCCTCGCCTCCTTGATTGATCAAGGGCCCTGCCACAGAAACAAGGATTAGAGATCAAATAAAAAAGAAAAATTTTATAATGCAAAATAAATGAACAAAAATGACCTATAAAAAGGATACACTTAATTAAATAAACAAAAAATCCAAAAAATAAAAGAAATGAGCCGTGTCCCCGGCAACGGCGCCATTTGATGAGCCGCAAAATCGGCCCTTTAAGAGTGCTAAATTAACACTTGGAATTGTCGTAAAATTCGGGCCAATTCGGGTCATCAAAAGACCATCTCATTTAAATATATGTCGATCAAAATGCGATGGTCGTAATTTTTTTTTACTTTGTAAGATACCAAGGTCGAACTCAGGGACACGGGCCTTTCTCATATTAGTCAGATTTTTCATCTATTTAACTAAGTGTTAAGTTAGAGAACTATAGGTCAAATTATGCAGACACGACACAACAATGCATTAAAAATAAACATGCATTTTTTTATAAATTTTTGTCATGCAAATAAATGCCATGCGATGCAATGAAAATATGCCCTAGGGAAAAATGATGAGCAAAATTAATAAGCATCAATTTCAGGTTTAGTTAAGAAGTTATACTTGATTTAAAAGTTGAATAAGGCATACTAGACACAGAGCTAACAAAATAATACATTAAACTTCATGTGTCCAAAATTAGAAATTAATGATGCTATTAAGAAGAACGTCAAGCAAGCTTCAAAATGTCACTGAAATCATCTCAATCGGATATACATAGCTCAAAATATGCATAAAAGAAAGCAAGGGCATAACTGAAAGAAAACATGAAATGATAACTACAAACAGGTCCCTGAGAGGGACTAAAATGTAAATACATAAAAGAACGGGACCTTCCCTGTAAAATTCCCACTATGCACGCGCGCTGCACGTGATCTGGACCTGCTTGCAAATTGAAGAAAGTGGCTGGGCTTCCTTGCAAATTACCCAGGAGGCACGTGTCGTGCACGCACTCTCCTAGACTCGGGTTGGCACGGAGGTTCGGAGGAGGCCCGAGTTGCTTCGGTCAGGCTCGTACGTTAGGCTCGGGCGTCCCAAACCTGGTGCGGCTCGGTGCAGGCTCGTGGAGGCTCAGAAGCATCCAAGCCGGGAGGCTCGGACGCTAGGCTCGGAGAGGTCTCTGGAACTGCCACGTGGTTGATTATAAACCATCCGATTGTGGCGATCAGATGGCTACTAAACCGGTATGCTCGCATGACGTGGCTTCGTCTGGACCGTCTGATCGCCGCTGGAGAGACCAATCCGACGGCCGCTGCTCCTTCTCCTCCATCTTCAGCTGGCGGGGGATTCAGGGCTCCGGCGAAGTCGCCCGAACTCCGCCACTCGTCTCCGGTGTCGGTGTTGCTCGCTCGTAGCTCCTGGAAGAATGTAGAGGAAGCTGGGAGCTCGGGGATGCCGTCACTGATCTGGACTAAGGTCATCGGTGCACAGGTGTAGGTGGCGGAGTTGATGAAGAATGCTCCGGCGAGAACTCCGTTCATTGAAAGCTCCAAGACCTGCAGAGTTAGATTGATAGCCGAAGCAGAGATGCAAGGTGCTTGTGCGTGGTGAGGTGGAATGGAAGCTCTTGTGGGGTGAGAACACGGGAGCTCGGCGCTCCTCCGCCGTGGGTGGCGGAGGAGATGGGTCGAGGGTGGTATGAGGTATGGAGGAAGGGAGAATATGATCGGATATAGGCGCGTGAAAGAAGGGGGTGAGGCGGATCTACAGCTATGATCAATGGAGGTCGGAGACAAAGGAAGAGGCCTAAATAATTAAGGGAAATTAAAGAAAAAATACCAAGGAAGAAGAAGGGTACTTACCGGAGGTTGGGCGGAGCGGGAGCTTGGGCTGGACTCCGATGAAGAGCCCTGGTCGTCGCTAAACTCCGGCAGTGACTCGGAGCAGCTCGAGCGGGCCTGGGGCGCCGCAACTGCGCCGTGTGTGGCGGAGGGTCTCACCGGAGGAATTCGTCGTCGTCGCTCGATCCTCCGCCTCCCCCTGTCACAGGGAGATGGAGGAGGGCTGGGCAATCCCTCGCGTAAAGGTGAACAAGGCTGATCGAGGGTGGTGGCGACGTATTTGAAGGCTGAACTCGGCGGTTCAGATGGTGAAGGTGGTGCAACGTGGGGGAATATGGAGTAAGTGGAGACGTATCGTGGAGTGCGAGATGACTGGCGAGGACGACAGAAGATGGGGGAACATGGTGCGACAGTTAGCGAGTTGAGATGATGGCTGGAGTGGAGGAGGAAAAAGGAAGGGGGCGAGTGGGGCTCGAGATGGAGAACGTGTGAGAGGTGGGAGTCGGGAGGTTGACGATGAAGATCAGCCGTTGGATCTGGAGATCCAACAGCTGACGATTGGGCGCGAGAGAACGGTGGGGATATGATATGTTTCGACACGATCGAAGGGCAATGGATGGGCCACGTGTCGAGCTGAGGCGTGCGCGCTAGCGGACGGTCATGATGTAACGGAGGGTCTGATCGAAGGGCTGAGAGACTAAGTGGCAGTGGACGGTGATGATCAAAGGGATAAGGACGAGATCATAAGGTGTACCATACTCCACGTGGCGCAAGGAGGATCAGGCGGCTACGGGTGGTTGTGATGAGAAGTAGATGTCGATCGGAGGGCTGAGAACAGAGAGTGGATTGAGCGGTTGAGATTAACGCTCCCAGGCGAAACGAACGGCCACCAATGCGACACGTGGAGGCCTATGAGAAAGGCTCTAACGGAGGGCGGTGATGGGAAGCTAAGTTCAATCGAAGAGTTGAGGAGCGCCAAAGGAAGGAGCGGCCGAGATGGAAGACCAGGAGCGCAATCGAAGGGCGCAAAATGCGCCACGTGTCAAGCTCTGGTGAGAGCGCTAACGGATGGCATAGATGAGACCAGGGGTATGATCAAACGGCTGAGAATTGAGGCGCACGTGGATAAGGCAGAACCGTTGGATCTGAAGGAGATCCAACGGCCAGGAACGCGGGCGGATGCTGCAAGAAGTAGCGGGCCACGTGGCTCACCCAGATTGGGCCACGTGGCCCAATCAGATTATTCAGAGAGTATTTTTTATTTTTGAGGGTAAATTTGGCCGAATTTGAGAAAACTCAAAACATGAAAGTTGTAGATCTTGATGAGATCTACAAGTTTCATGTTGACCAAAACTGGAGATGAGATCAAACAAGGACCTGAAATATTTTGGAGAGTATTTTTAAGGCTAAAAATACCACGAATTTTTGTTTTGCCATTTTTTTGTGGTTTTTAATTTATTAAGGACTCTGATAATTACAGGACTTTAACTGGGTTTTATTGTCAAAACATTAAGCAAGGGGTTAATAATAGAAAATAAAGATGATGAAATCGAGTTTCATCAGATATACAAATATATTATTATATATGCACACAAGAGCATACACAAACACATATTTATCTATGTATATAATATTGAACGCAAATGTTTGTGGAACAAATATATGATGCATTCATATTTTTTAGGATTTTTTTAATTAATATTAGTGATATGTGCATAATGGATTTAGTTTCATGTCAACTGGAGTTATTATGAACTAATTAAAAATGTGTGAAGTTAGGTGAAATATATACAAGTTAATATGAATGTAGAATGGAATGCTAATTTGTGCAATTATTTACAAGTGCATGAATGTTAATTATGATTTATAAACACCTAAATGGATTTATTAACTCGAGATGAAGCTTTATTTTTTGCTAATTAGAGCGATGAATGGCATATTCATCATCACCACCTCCCCACTTTCTTTGTGATAGGTGCCATCCATACATGGATTGAGACGTTGAGGAAGATGAGAGGACGACATGAGCTTCCCAATGATGGTGCGCTAGAGGGGCTTGCCTCAGGATGAGGTGCAGAATGCCGAGGTTGCAACGACATCTTTGAGGGAGACGAGGAGTTGGGAGGAGGATGAATCATTGCTTTGTTGTGAGTTCGGGCATCGTCTCGAGGAGGTGCATGGGCGAGCTCCCCGGAGATAGGGGATGAGCTCCCCCTCCATTGGAGCTCATCAAACTATCATAAATAAGGAGAAAGAGCAGTGGTAATTGATGCATGCGCCACGTTAGGTGCGTCTATGGAGTTCAACAAATCTAGTCAACCCCAACTTAGACTCGGACTCAATACCCAGACTCGGTTTCAAGCCCGGGCTCAATAAGTTTCGAGCTTGGAATGATGGCTGATGAATCTCATATTCATCATCTTAATCTCCTTGCTTAAACAATTCAATGAAAAACACTAATAATTCATTGATCTTATCTTGTTTTATATTGTACATAAATCGTGTATAATTAATCTATATTATTGTATTTAGTTACTAACCTCCCTCCTTATTCTCTATTTTAGTAAAACCCATAAAAATAAGATTAATTAATTGTCTATATTTATTCTGATCTTTAAAAGAGATAAAAACAATAGGCCAAAAAATCTCAAAATCCAAAGCTGTGTTTTTACCCTTTAAAAATGCACCCAAAAATACACTTTTGTGCAAATGACTTCTTTTTACTTTTTAACAAACATGAAACTTGTATATCTCATAAAGATCTACAACTTTCATATTTTGAGTTTTTCCTAATTTTGTTTCTTCTATTTCTTTTAGATTTATCTATATTTTTGTATTTTCAGAATTTTCTGATTAGGCCACGTGGCGCCCTTTAGGACGCCCATGTGGCCCGCTCCCCTTCTGCCACCCGGCTCCCTTCTCGACCGTTGGATCCTCCTCATGGCGCCTCCATCTCCTTCGTTCACCCTTCACTCGCCCACAGTCGTTTGATCGCAGCTCCTGACGATCTCATTCGCTCCCTCACACCTCAGCCTCAGCTACAGATCTCCTCTTGATCCAATGGATATTCGCATCCTACGGCCTACCCTCGCTCCACGTTCCCTCACCTCTGATAGTCATTGGATAGGCCTTGAGATTTCATCTCGATCGCCCACTCCCGCCTTTACCCTTACCGTTAGATCAGATTATATGATCTAATCAAAGGCTTCTATCCGCACCTTCATCTGGGTCATTGGATCGCAAGATCCAACGGCCTTGGGCTCATCTTCCACCTCGCATAACCCCCCTTCCCCAAGCGTTACGCCTACATTTCCCTCCACCCCTTCCTATTTTGGAAGTCACCTATGTCCACCTTTCACCAACCTAACGGCTCCTCCCCATAGATCCGACATCTGTTACCCTCGCCAGCCCATCAACAACCCCCATCATCGCTCCATGCATTCACGACAACCATTATAATCAATTCATTCACCCATGTAACCTCCGACCTCCTCCACCATAAATACCCTCTTCTACCTCCTCGTCATCTCATCCACTAACCAAGGGGACTTCGGCCTAGCCTCCTCCGCCATCTAGGAACAACAGAGGGCGGCTTGTTGAGGCGACGACGGTTGCGAGCACCCCTGGTGCGATCCATGGTCCTCCGACCATGTTGCGGCTGCCTCCGTGCAATGCCAAGCTCCGAGGTCGGCTGACCTCGACGTGCGACAACCCAGAGCTCCAAGCGAGCTCAGACCAGGCCGCTTCATCCACCTTTCTTCCTCCTTGCTCTGGCTAGGTACCCTTCTTTATCTCCCTTGGGATTGTTCATCATTCTTCTCTGAATTTTCCCACCGAACATGAAGCCATTCCCCGTCGCACAACCATCCAACCTTCGTCGCGACACCCGCATCCACACCATCCCCTCTGCTCGCCTTCTTCCCTTCTCCAGAACCTCCTCCACTTCCGCCTCTTTTCTCTTCAACTCGCTGGAGAGGATCCCACCGGAGACCCTGCCTCCTCCACCTCCTCGGTCTCTCGCTCCATCTCACCTCACCCGCACTTGTATCGTGCATACCTCGGCTATTACTAATGATTGCAGGTACTCTCGTCTTCGATGGTCGGAGTGGGTCGGAGCTATGTTCAATAGCTTCTCCTCCAACGTCGCTCCATCATTTGTAGTTGTTGATCGACCCAACGTCCTCCCCGGCATTCTAGCTTTGTCGCCAAGGCTCTTGGGAGCCTTTTCAATCAAGGGGGATGCGTCTGAAGAACGGAGGAGCTCCAAGCCCCATTACGGAGCCTTGCCATGACCGTCGTAGGAGGTGGCAGAGTCAAGGAACTAGAGAAGCATATATCGTCTGATCCTCACGATAAGACGGCCCAGATGCAGCCACGTGCCCCTCCCCGCCTCCATGCCTACCCTCCAGGCTCGGGTTGCTCGAGCCAAACATCGAAGCTCCAGGGAACGCCACCTGGCTCGAGCCTAGGCCGCCTCCCGAACCTAGCCCCACGCGTGCTCAGCACGTGTGGGTCATGTAATTTGCATCGAAGACCCTACGACTCCTAGATTTTACATTTTGGTCCCCAAGCGCGTGCCTCACGTGCGCGCCTGGGTTTTTATATGGAGGACCTTGTGGTTTTATAAAATTGCAAAAAGGGTCCCGTGCTTCAGGAATAATTGCATAAGGGCCCCGTTAGGTTCTGGTTGCAAATGGGTCCCTCCAGGGCCCGATTTGCAATAGTTATCTTTATTTTTCTTGTATTTTTATTACATTTATGCCCTTGCACTATTTTTAGCATATCTTGAGCATTTTAGATCCAATTTGCATGATTTCAGTGTCGTTTTGATGCTTGTTTTATTCTCTATCTATTGGCTTGTCTAAATTCTGGATTTGACACTGATGAATCCACATTTCATCATCTTTATTCTATCATTTTGGCACCTAAAACCCTAGCAAATGCCTGTAAATAGCATTAAAACCATCATCTTAGCATCCATGCATGTGCATTCAAACAGTGTACAAATTACTGTAATTAAGGCCAAAATTATAGAATAAATAAAGAAAAGAAAAAGAATAAAATATTGTAAATATTTTATGACCCAAAACCCCCGAGACCGAGGCATCTTGATGAATAGGTCGACAAGGAATAAAGTAGGGGGAGATAAGGTCAGAAACACAGATATAATACCTATACTTCCTGTTCATTTTGGGACCTATTTTTGGTTCCACTTTTTGTACATCAAATAAAGAAACTTTGTACATGAAAGTTGTAGATACTTTAATAAAGAAAAATACAAAATTGATTTCACAGAAAAAGAATGTACAGATGAAAAGATATGGTCTGAATAAGAATCCAAAATCCCAACTTCCCAGACCCGTATCTCACAAACGACAACTCCAAATGCATCAAACTCACCTTTAATTGTATATAGAATAAAATAATCTACCCAATGGTGGTGGTTTCGCATTTGGCGGAGCTACGGTTTGAAAGTTGAGTTTTGGACCCCTATTGTATAGCTATACTGATTAAAATATTCAATTTATTCTTTATTCATTATTTATTCATTTTTTTTATTTTTTATAATTTTGTAAATAATACTTATAATATATATGTGCATTAAAATTAAAATAAAATGCAAAGAAAAAGAAAAATAAAAATACTTGTATAAAGAATACATAGGTACACTGCATATACTTACACCTGTATAGAATACTTTTAGATTTTATTAAACACACAAAACAACTCAGAAAAATAAAATAAAAATATATTTAGGTATATGAAAGTATGTTATAATTCTATAAAATACTAAATAAAAATAATAAAAATAAAATACCTAAATAAAAATAAAATATCAAAATACATAGGTATTATACCTATATAGGGATAAAAAGGCAACTTGTAAAAATAAAACTCCTAAAAATAATTAAAAATCAAAATAAAATACTACATAAAATTTTGAGCATTTTTTATTTTATAACTTTTATCTAATTCGGCCATTTAATATTTTAAATTGAATTAACAAAGCTTTTTTTTAGGGTTTTTCCTGGTTGGTCCACGTGGACCAACCAGGGGGCGGTCTCAGTTGACTCGGGTCAACTGCCTGCCCTCCACCCATGTGCGTCTGTCAGAATGCATTTGACCCCATTTTGGTCGATTTTTCCTGGTCGCATCTTGCACCAATCCATGATGGAATCTTGACAACTTTTTCTCCTCGATTATCAAGCTTGCTCGCCCTATGATCATCTCGAGGAATGGATCAGTGTGTCGCCCGAGGTGTCTTGATCTTTGGAGCACCTTGGTCAGGGGTCAAACCACTTAAAACCGACCCCCCTCTTTCCCTTTGATTTTCGAGTCCCCTTGGTCCACCCCTCTCCGCCTCTCTAGTGCTCTGAGCCTTGCTGGAGGTGACAGCTCCGCCGCGAGCTTCTCAGCCAAGGCGAACGAGGTCGAGGACGACTCCATCACCTCCGCCAACCGCCGGCGTCGAGGTATCCTTTTTCCTCTGGCTCCGGCCATCGAGGGCTTCCACCCGCATATTTCTTTAGTGCATTTAGTTCCTGGTAGCTTAAGGATCAAAAACCCCAAAAAAAATTGTGAGTTTCATCGCGTATTTCGCCAATCCCAACATCCTCGCCGGAGCGCACCTCCGGCCACCGTCGACCACTCCCCTTCGCGCTTCGATTAGGTCCCCGCGAGGCCCAGGCAATTTGCCCTGGGCCTTCTCACCACTTTTTGCAGGTCAAGGAGCTTTGAACGCACCTGGAGGGCCGTTTTGATTCATCGCCGGAGATACCTGGAGCGTAGAGCTCCGCCGCCTTCGCGCCCGCACCTCGATGCTCCTCCGGCGAATCTGAGCCATCCAGTCCATAGAGAGACCTCTCAGGAGTCTGCAGCTCCATTTTGGAGCCTATTCATCGCCGGAGAAGCGAGATCGGAGCCGGGGAAGTTCGCCTTCGCCGGCCTTCATCCCTGTTCTTCCTCCTCGCGTCTCCACCGTCCGATCGAGCCGCAGCTCCAGTTCGCGTGTTGGCCGTTGGATCATCCTTCGCTTCGACCGTCCGATCCACCAAGGCAGATCTAATCCAGGCCGCACAAGCCAACCGTCATCGCTCGCCCAGAACACGCCACGTGGATAAGTGGATCGCCTCCAGCCGCTGGATCGCGCCCCGTCGCCCAGCCGTTGGATGCGAGCCACGCGTCATCATCGGAGCGTCGCGTCGAGGGTATTTAGCATCTACACCCTCGCGCATTTTGTATTTATTATTTAGTTTTTAAACTTTCATCTGTAGCGTAAATATTTTGTAATATTTGCATCGAGACCCCCGAACTTTGCTTATTTGCACTTAGGTCCTCCGCCACGTTACCTCACGTGACCTGTACACGTGAGGTGGGGGCATTTTGCAGAAGGACCCTCGGTTGTTTGTTTATTTCGTTTTAGTCCTAAAACTTTCAAAGCACGTGTAATATTTTTGGTTATTTTGCAAAGAGACCCCCAGGCTTTTGTGATATTGCATTCCAGTCCTTCCCAGGCGCGTGCAAGTCACGCGCCCTGGTGGGAAAATTTCGATTAGGCCCAGGCGGGTTTTGTAATTGTCTTTTGGTGCCAAAAATTGAATATAAAGTGTATATTTTTGTGGAAAATTGCATGTTTGCCCCTGGATGTTTGATATTTTGCACATATACCCCTGCCAGGACTGTTTAATGCTTTGATGCTTGTTGTATTTATTTGAGATATCATTTTAAGCCCAAAAATTCCACAAAAATAGACTTAAGCTCCTGGACACGTGTACTTTAACGCCATATATTTAGTTTTTGATTTTGTTTTATTTTCATATTTATTAAAAATCAAAAACAACCTATTTGTGTACTGTCTACCTTAGAAAATACCAAAAAAATATCAAAATACCTCCAAAAATTCCTAAAAATTCACCTAGTGTCTATTTTATCCTATTTTAGTGTCAGTCCAAAAATCATTAAAAATTTCAAAAGAAAAACACTAAAAATTTAAAAACAATCAAAAACTTCAAAAAAATATATAAAATAGTAGAAAAATCAAAAAAATATAAACTCAGCTTCTGTTTATCCCTTATTTTGTTCTTTTCAGTAGAAAAATAGTGTGAAACATTTTGGGTACTGGTTGCTATTTTTAAATTGCATTTTATTCACATCCAGCCTTATTAGCACTGTTTTGCTTTATCTTAGTATTTAAAAATATCAAAAACACCTTGAAAAAACCCCCAAAAATCACAAAACAGTAGAAAATTATAAAAATACCAAAAACATTTTATTCCTGAATTTTTGAGTATTTTTGTGCATTTTTATAAGTATTTTACCTTGCCTTTTCTTATATTGCCTTTACTTCCCAATATTGAAAAAGAAATACAAAAATATAAAATATAAAATATAAAAATCAGAAAATCAAAAATCAAAAAAAAATAAAAATTAAAAACCCACAAAAATTGTAGCTGCTTGCTTGCTTAGTGTAGACACATCATACACTCACACACACTTTAGCATTTGCTTGGATTACACTGTTTGCTCCCTGTGTTCGAACTCTCTGCATACTTGACACTATACACCATTTGTGCAGAGTTAAAAATAAATTTTAACTCCACATTTCTTTCTAATTATTGATCTTAGTGTGGGTTAATTGTTGACTTTAGTCAGATTTAGTGTGGTCAACACACCGACTGAGTTCACGCTTTGTGCTGAACTTAAGACCACCTATCATCGGCTAAATCAGACACCGAATTAATGGGATGAATTTTAATGTTATATAGTGTCTCTTGTTTGATAACTCTTGCCATTATTGGAGGCTTGCTCTTGATTTTTATGCTCAATTTGACTCTGGAATTAAATCAATTTATGGTCATTGCTTCTATATTCTATAGGGCATATTTGTAACTAATCTTGTACATATTGTCTTGCATTCCATTATTCATGCAATATATCATGCATCATCGTATAATTGCATTGAAAAATAAAATAAAAATTGCATCTCTTTCATGCATCATTACTTGCATTGTTTTTCCTGCATTTTATTGTGCATCTGCATCCTAAAATGAGAAGATACTCACTCTTAAATTAATCGATAATATTTGATAAATAGACGAAGAGGCCCGTGTCCCTATGTTCGACCTTGGTAAACTTTCCAAGTAAAATAATATCCACATATTCGAAGATGCGATCTTTGTTGAACCAAATTTGCCTCATGTACTACGATAACACGACTTTATTAAAGAGGCAAATTCGACATTCATCAATGGCTCGGACACAAACTAGTTGAGTCCAGGTTCGATCACGAGCCTCGTAGTTAAGTTTATATAATAGCAATGATAGGAACAATGTCATTGAATAAAAATGAGAAATAATGGAGTAATGGTAGGAGAAATGCCATTGATGGGACATCTTAGAACATTCAAAGTGGGAAAATGATAGGAGCAATGTCACTGAATAAAAATGGAAATAATGGAGTATTCATCTAACTAAATAATATCGTGCCTATCGAAATATGAAACTATGCCATCAACATGCAAGTGCTAAACGATGCCAGACACACCTCTGAACTAGTAATAGTAATAACTAAATAAGAAGATATTTCGAGATCATATTGATAGAGAATCATGAATAACAAAGATCTGAACACATACCACTACCAAAGAAAATATGCAACTTTAATAAGAAAATATTCCACCAAATAAGCTTATAGACTCAGAGGTTGGTCGGTATAGGCACAACCACACAACACCTCAAGGCTGGGGCGATAATTGCATCGGGGTCATTGGTGTAACATAGAAATACGATATGCATACAGAAGCTTAGAGGTTGTAGCAGCATGATAGATCTGACCAAAAGAAATGGGTGAGATTGGGTATCGGTCAAAGTGGAAGTAGGACCACCATGTATAACTATATATAATGGAACATATATAAATTAAATCAAGTTATCGAGTTGAGTTAGCTAGTTAAGACGAATTAGTGAGTTCAACACGACCAAACTCGAGCTCGGCTCGATAACCCTAATGAGTCACGTATTCGACTCGAGCTTGGACTCATTAAGTTTTTGAGCCAGGATCACAAACTCTTATCTAGTTGAGCTCAAGTTGCGCTCATTAGGCCTGGGATTTTTGTTGGGTAGTGGGGTATGCCCAGAATTCCATCCCATTGGAGGGACTTGTGCATAAAATGCTCTTTTCATCATGGGAGCAATTTTTCATGGATTCTGATGGGAAGAAATGAGATGACATCCTCCCCATTTTGGTTGTTGTTGTTGTGTGGTGTGAGAAGAGATTAGGGATGCACACATTCTCTCCTCCTCTCATCCAATCCCTTTGGATCGGGCTGCATATTTCCATTGGAGACGATGTTGTGGAGGCGTCAGGCAACGGGCATTCAATCATTCCTTTCTCCACGAGAGGGATGTTGCTGGTGTGTTTTGAAAGAAGATAGGGCTACACATTTTGAAGGGAGGCTTTTATGCTTCATGCATCACGAAAGCGTGAAGATCAAATCACATCCGATCAAACAAAGAGATTCATCATATAAATATAGATAACCATGGAAGTTTAAATTCTCTAAAAAATGAAACCACGTGAATTAAGAATATTTCCCAATATGTTTCATCAGGTTCTCATGAGTATAGAATTACCTCTTGAAGTAAGTTTGAGATCCTCTAGCCTCTAAAGAAAAGGACCTCATGTCTGAAGTTTGATCTGACAGAGATAACACTTGTGGACGTAAGGATGAATCATGTTGCTCCTACAATCTAGAGAAACGATCCTTTGTCCTTCCTCATCAGCCTTGGGGCAGGGGACAACCTCAAGCAAGGGGAGAGGGAGAGAGTAACAACCTAGAGAGAGAGAGAAAGACCTTTTTTGTGTTTCTAGATATTGTACATAAAGGCAGGGACATTTCTCCTTTTACACAAAAATGGACCATTAAGATTGCATTCCTAATCAATTAATCAAGGGTTAGAATATAGGAGGCACCCAAACTCTAATAAGATTAGGATTGATGATTAGTTATCAACTTAATTAGTTCTTTTATCCAAATTTAACATATAAAGAAATA
Source organism: Ottelia alismoides (assembly GCA_037367405.1). Classification (NCBI taxonomy): domain Eukaryota; kingdom Viridiplantae; phylum Streptophyta; class Magnoliopsida; order Alismatales; family Hydrocharitaceae; genus Ottelia; species Ottelia alismoides. Next base: position 372,231 of record JAZKJV010001035.1, on the reverse strand, counting down.
AGTAATAGATAAAATAAAAGAGAGAGAGAGATAATCCCCACTCCTATTAGGAGTGAAATTATTCCTTCCCTTTTATTTATCTTGATGTTGGTTTATTATCTCCAACAACTTATCCATTCATTTATTTATTTAAATTAACTTTAATACTTACAAATTAGGCTATTGACTAAAATGAATCATATTCATTGGTCCATAATATAATATAAAACATATTTATATTTATATTGGAATGCGAATGCAACTCACATAAATAATATAATTTGTGGGTTCTATTCACAAATAAGTCTTCAAATAATAATCTGGACAATATCAATATTATTCCAAAAATTATTATGGATATCACTGTCCACATTAATTTTATTCTGATAATTAAATGTAATTTAATTATCACATTTTCTCTCTTTTCCTGATAATTGGATTTGTTTCTTTGGAACAATCTATGCACTTTTTCATAGATAGGGTGCCTTCTCCGTGGATACTTGTAGATAAGGTTAGGATACTTTTATTATCCATGTATAGTTATTTAGATATCAAGATTCATTCTCATATCCAGATCTAAAAGACCTCTCAATGTTGTTTGATCATATCTGGCAAAGTATCCTATGTTCTCATTGTACTTGAATCTAATTCAGAATAATGTCCAATATTTGGACTCAGATTGGATAACTAGTTCTTTAACGGAGTCACTAACATCCAAACATGTTCATCACTCCCTCATAATGGAAGTGTCATGGTAAATAATTGATTTAAGATCCATCACCCTTGAGTTTTTCCAATACCCACATATCCTACATATTGGAAGTATGTGATGAAACCTGAAGTTCTGATCTCATTTAATTTGTCTTCTTCATAGTTTTATCATCAAGTTTCTATTTTATCATTGGGAGTTGCTAGCGATCATATGCTTTCCAAAAGCATATATTATACCTACCTATTTTGTCTTGTTTCCAAAACAAGACGACCACCGATGGAATTTGGTTTATCCCAATATCTCATGAGTGAGCTCATGTCTTCCGGTTCAGTAATGAGCATGTATGATCCTTTTAAGAGATCGTATCACTCATATGCCTCCATATGCACACGAGCGTACGGGTGTATAGACCATGATTGGGTTATCAACCTAATGGTCTGTGACGAATTTGGCTCCGGTGGAGCTCCGATCGTTGATACTTTTTATGACCTGCACAGTGAAGCACATAACCGAAGCAAAGAATGTGCGTGCGTGAGTGGCGTGAGGTTCCCTGCGAGCGGAAGGAAGTGAGGAACCGGAGCTCCTCCGCCGAAGAAGGCGGAGCAGATGGGTCGGAGGGGATCAGAGGTGAAGAACGGAGAACGTGTGATTGGAGGCACTGGCGTGAAGGATGGTTGTGCGAAGGAGCTCGGAGGGTGTTCAATGGAAGGTGAAATCATCAGAGTAAACCTAATTAATTGGGCCAACCTAGAAGAAAATAAAGAGAAGGTCGGAGAGGACTTACCGGAGGTTGGGCGGAGCGGAGGCCTAGGTTGGGGATCTTGAAGATACCCGGGGTCGTCGCACGTCGAGGGCGGCCGTTCCTTAGAGCTCGAGCGGGCTGAGTATGCCGCGACGCCACCGTGTAGGTCAGCGGGTCTCACTGGGGGTATAGAGTCGTCATAGCTCAATCCAATCGCCTCCCCCTGTCACAGGGAAGCGGAGGACGGCTGGGCCCTTCCCCACGTAAAGATGGACATCGGTGACTGGGGTGGAGGAGGCGTATTTAAAGGGTGGTTGACGGCAGTTGGTGAGCTGAAATCGCAGATTGCGGAGGAGATATGGAGCGAGTGGGATGATGACGAGGTTAGAGTGATGGCTCGCGAGGATCGTGGAAGATGGAGGAACGTGGTGAGGCGGATAGCGAGGGAATAGGTAGTCGGAGGAGATGGAGAGAAATGGAAGGGCGGAAGGGTTCTACGAGGTGGAGATCGTGGGGAGAGAGGGGCGTCGTGAGGTTGACGATGAACTGTGGTCGTTGGATCTAGAGATCCAACGGCCTGGAGCGAGGTGCCTAAGAGCGGCCCTGATGAGATCTAGGGCGATAGGATCGAAGGGTCATAAAGTCACCACGTGTCGCCTTGGCGATGAAGCACGAGCGGACGGGCGCGATGCGAAGGAGGCGTTACTAAGATGTCGCCATGTGTCAAGTGAATAGGCAGGAGGAAGCATGTAGCTGAGATGTGAGATGGAGATGATCGAATGGTGGGGAGTTCAGGTGGCGATAGACGGTGGCGATCCTACGATCATACGGTCATCGGGCGGTTGAACAGGTGACATGTGGCGCAAGGGGACAAGAGGCGCTAACGGATGGCATAGATGGGACCAAGGGCTTGATCGGACGATGAAGGGAAAAAGGCAGGCGTGGAGAGCGTGGAGCCGTTGGATCAGAAGGAGATCCAACGGCCTGGAGCGAGGGCGGATGATGCAAAGATAAGCGGCCACGTGGCTCAACCAGAATGAGCCACATGGCCCAATCAGATTATTCCGAGAATACATGTGGGATATGAGGGGCTAAATGGCTGAATTTGAGAAAACTCAAAACATGAAAGTTGTAGATCTCGATGAGATCTACCAGTTTCATGTTGACCAAAAGTGGAGATGAGGTCATCTGTAGATACAACAAAATATTTTTGAGGGTATTTTTTTAAGGCTAAAAATAATACCACGAATTTTATTTTACATTTTTTGTTATTTTTAATTTATTCAAGACTCTGATAATTACAGGACATTATCTGGATTTTATTGACATGAATTTAAGCATGGGGGTTAATAATGAAAAATTAAGATGATGAAATCGAGTTTCATCACCCCCTATACTTAAACTATGCTCGCCCTCAAGCATCAAAGAGAATGTAAAAGCTGGATTAACCCCCTTGTGCATGTGAGTACATGATCCAATCCGTTTGAGTCTACTCAACTTTAGAGGTCTAAAATTCTCGAGTTCAACCTAGCCTTAATCAAGAGGCACCCAATTCCTCTAATTTTCCAGACTCTCTCTGATATACATATAAACTAAGGGTATGATACTTAGTGTTGACTGCGATTCCGAGAGTAGAGTCAAATCGTCACCCAAAGTCTTGGTCCAAAAAATTCTCCTAAGGACCCAATCCTCAACACTAGAGAATAAATCAAATCTTGCATCCAGTCCACCATCTCTTTAGTTGTTAGACTTTAGAAAATGTAGATGGAAGGCCAGTAATGGAGGGCATGGGATTGTGTCATTTCTTCTCTCCCTCTCATTGGAACAAGGATTCTCTCTAGTGCCTTTTTACACAATACATTTTTTTTGTGTTGATCAGTGCATCCGTCAAGAGAAGTTGGAGTCGTCTGCACTTGTTATCCTGGGAATACACCGGGGTGTGTCTCTTTTGAGTACCTATCGTACCTTCGACACCCAGACTTGTAGCATTTACGATGTAGAGCCCTTTTTTGGTGCAAGCCAGACTCCTGATCCTAATAGCGGTGGTCCAAGTGGACACTTTGAAAAGTTTGGGAGCGCTCGCCTTTGGTGGAAGCTCTTTGATATGTAACTTTGTGGAATGAGATCTTTTCTTTGACATTTCATTTATTTGTAGTATTTTGGCTAGCTCCACTGCTTTTACCAAGAGTTGGCATACACTGATCAACATTTTTTTATTTATTCACACCCTGGCACTTAGGTCAATGTCAAGAGATTAGTATAAGAACCAAGTTCTCATAGTGGCTAATATTTGCTGACACTCAGGTTTCACAAAGCCTTCAAAGATTTTATCCCATCCTCGAGCATCATTAGATCAAGTCCATACTCGACTCTCTTATCCCAATCCCCCAAGTGAAGAGTCAACTCATCTCATCGAAACCGCAGTCGTGCATGTGATGTGCTGATCATATTCTTAATGGTCTGAGACTAAGCATGATATATAACATGCAAATCTAGAAACATAGGGGAATGTGGATGATTAAGTCTATGACCCTGATGACTAAGGCTGGTTAACCCAAAATCTCAAGTCCTCAGAAATCAAGCTTTCTTGAACATTTAAGATCCTGGGTAGCAGTGTGATTGCAGAGGATTAATCCAACTCATTCATTCAAAGACACAATTTTTTTGACTTCAAGAGATATTAGGACTGCCTAAACTCAATTAAGTAGATGCATCTGCATTCAGCCAGTATGGATGTAAGTACAGGACAGAGCCTGTTGCTTGAGGACGGGGTCTTATGCGATGTCCTCTAAACCATCCAATCTGCTAAGGGCGAACCCTCACTGAACGCGGCTACTTAATTGGGCTTAGTAGTCACTAATGACTCCTAAAGTATTTCTGGATTTTTCTCATTTTTATGGATTTTAATAGAAGGCTAGAACACTGGTTAGACTCAACTTTCCTTGAAACGAGAGAAAATTTTCAAAACCATGTCACACAAATAAAAAATTTTCAAAACATTTTCAAAAGATTTTTCAACACAAGGAAAACCCCTTTTTCAAATCATTTTCGAAAATATTTTTATCAAAATAGTGTAACATAGTATAGAAAAAGTCGTGAAAACATTTGAGTACTCTTAGTCCAAAGACTTTTACTTTAGCCAAAAAAATTTAAATTTTTCAAAATTTTCAGATTATAGCTAAAGTAAGTATATTGTATATACGGTATACCCCCCATATACTTAAACTTTGTTATGTCCTCATAGCACTAGATGATACAAGTCCATAGGTCCATTTAAATAAAGAGAAATATACGGGAACCAAGGAGGGCTCCCCCTATACTTAGGTTAGAAATAACCTAAGTATAAAGGCAAGGAAAGGAGAGTAGAGAAAATCACGGGGACTCGGGTCCCTCCTATACTTGGGCTGAGATTAGCCTAAGTATAAATATGGAGATTTGATGCTGGGAGAGACCCAAGGTGAACGAAGAAGAAGGATGGAATTACAAGTGAGCGGATGAATCTTCGGAGATTAATGGAGTGACTAAGGCTCAAGGGAATGTTTCGGAGTAAACATGGCTCAATCAAGCATGCAAGACCCTCAATTTCACTAACTCGCACATGAAACCAACCGAAGTTGGTTTATTATCTTGTCGGTTTTATTGGTGATTAAAACATTATGTTATACGCGGAGAAAAATGTTAAGTGAAAATCAATGCGTAATCGAGGGTGTTGCTCTCCCAAAACAAAATTTTACTCCATTTTTTTGTTAACTTGCAATTAACAGTCCCAGTTTTTATTTAAGGTTATCACTGAATTAGAGTGAGCACAAAATCAAGCAATCATCGTCTACTGTTCATTCCCATTTTCCATTAATCCCAGGTGATCAAGCTGGGAGGGAGACCGAGAAAAATCACGTATTCGATAAAAAACCACAATTTATGCTAAGCGAGAAATCATGCAGTGATTTGGCAAAAATACGTGAAAACTGGGGCTGTTTTAAAAACCAAAACTCATGTATGCAAGTCGTTCAAAAAGCCGCACCTAATCATGCTTCTATTAGCGGGGAAAATGTCTATTGAATTTGGCTAAGTGAGGCGAGATTATGTGCGTCTATTGTTTAGTGTGTCCTACCTACGAGCAAGCATGTAAAAAATGGAAAATAAAATACGCTCAAAGAGTCGCGTGCCTGGTCCTAGGTCGACACTCAAGTGGGACGATCCCCACACAACCACATATAATCGTTCGATTACACTCACGAGTCTTCGATCGAAGACTGCTGTAAAAGACGAATATTACAAGTATATGAATTGAAAACAAAAATGCGAGACATTTTTTCTTTCTTTTCTATTTGCTCCAAGTATGGGTATGCGGCTCCTCGCAGCGAGAAACGCCAGCTCCTCGCCTCCTTGAGTGATCAAGGGCCCTGCCACAGAGACAAAGGTTAGAGATCAAATATAAAAGAAAAGACTTTTATAATGAAAAAGAGAAATGGACAAACTTGACCTATATAAAAAGAAACACTTAACTAAATAAATGAAAATCCAAAAAATATAAGAAATAACCCGGGTTCGATCCCCGGCAACGGCGCCATTTGACGAATTTGGCTCCGGTGGAGCTCCGATCGTTGATACTTTTGATGACCTGCACCGTGAAGCACATAATCGAAGCAAAGAACGTGTGTGTGTGAGTGGAGTGAGGTTCCCTGCGAGCGGAAGGAAGTGAGGAACCGGAGCTCCTCCACCGGAGAAGGCGGAGGAGATGGGTCGGAGGGGATCAGAGGCGAAGAAAGGAGAACGTATGATTGGAGGCACTGGCGTGAAGGATGGTTGTGCGAAGGAGCTCGGAGGGTGTTCAATGGAAGGTGAAATCATCGGAGTAAACCTAATTAATTGGGCCAACCTAGAAGAAAATAAAGAGAAGGTCGGAGAGGAATTACCAGAGGTTGGGCAGAGCGGAGGCCTAGGATGGGGATCTTGAAGATACCCGGGGTCGTCGCACGTCGAGGGTGGCCGTTCCTCAGAGCTCGAGCGGGCTGAGAATGTCGCGCCACCGCCGTGTAGGTCAGCGGGTCTCACCGAGGGTATAGAGTCGTCATCGCTCAATCCAATCGCCTCCCCCTGTCAAAGGGAAGCGGAGGAGGGCTGGGCCCTTCCCCACGTAAAGGTGGACATCGGTGACTGGGGTGGAGGAGGCGTATTTAAAGGGTGGTTGACGATAGTTGGTAAGCTGAAGTTGCAGATTGCGGAGGAGATATGGAGCGAGTGGGAGGACGACGAGGTTAGAGTGATGTATCACGAGGATCGTGGAAGATGGAGGAACGTGGTGAGGCGGTTAGCGAGGGAATAGGTAGTCGGAGGAGATGGAGAGAAATGGAAGTGCGGAAGGTTCTGCAAGGTGGAGATCGTGGGGGAGAGAGGGGCGTCGTGAGGTTGACGATGAACTGTGGTCGTTGGATCTAGAGATCCAACGGCCTGGAGCGAGGCGCCTAAGAGCGGCCCTGATGAGATCTAGGGTGATAGGATCAAATGGTCATAAAGTCACCACGTGTCGCCTTGGCGATGAAGCGCGAGCGGACGAGCGCGATGTGAAGGAGGCGCTGCTAAGATGTCGTCACGTGTCAGGTGAATAGGCAGGCGGAAGCGGGCGGCTGAGATGTGAGATGGAGATGATCGAATGGTGGGGAGTTCAAGCGACGATAGACGGTGGCGATCCTACAATCATACGGTCATCGAGCGGTTGAACAGGTGACACGTGGCACAAGGGGACAAGAGGCGCTAACGGATGGCATAGATGGGACCAAGGGCTTGATCGGACGATGAAGGGAAAAAGGCAGGCGTGGAGAGCGTGGAGCCGTTGGATCAGAAGGAGATCCAACGACCTGGAGCGCGGGTGGATGATGCAAAGATAAGCGGCCACGTGGCTCAACCAGAATGAGCCACGTGGCCCAATCAGATTATTCCGAGAATACATGTAGAATATGAGGGGTTAAATTGCCGAATTTGAGAAAACTCAAAACATGAAAGTTGTAGATCTTGATGAGATCTACAAGTTTCATGTTGACCAAAAGTGGAGATGAGGTCATCTGTAGATTCAAAATATTTTTGAGAGTATTTTTTTAAGGCTAAAAATAATACCACGAATTTTAGTTTTACCATTTTTTGTGATTTTTAATTTATTCAAGACTCTGATAATTACAGGACATTATCTGGATTTTATTAACACGAATTTAAGCAAGGGGGTTAATAATGGAAAATTAAGATGATGAAATCGAGTTTCATCAGTCTGCCATATATATATATATATTCATACATATAGTGATGTATTTGTCTCTGGTCAAAGGATGTGTGCCCACGTCGTGACAACATATGACATAGGTCTTTGTTATCTCAATCTCGCTAAGTCAACTTTTTGACTGACTCATCCAACACCTCTGATTTTATATTCCCATGCAGAAGACCTGCATCAAGAGTTCAGTTGGATGTCAACCTTTTGAGTAAAGCTTTCCATCTCCTTGTCGTCTTGGAGATCTCTTTTTGATAATCACTTGTAGGTGCGACTGAGTCCTCAATCTAACACTTTAGATATACAACCCAACAATAGCCTTTATGATCCAACATTTAGATCAACATCTGTATGATCTCAAGATGGCCTATGTACATAGCCCTTTTTGTATAGAGGGATCCAATAAGTGCATCCATATTGTAATATTGGAAAAGGAGTGGATAAATCAATAACTTTTATATATAACTAATTTACAATAACATTTATTGTAGAAATGTTTTGCCAAGGCCTCACATGTCTAACAATCTCCCACTAGCCCTCAGAATCAATTAGGTAAAATCTTTAAACCCATATTCATTATATAATGGTCTAAAATCTTTTGGAACAAATATTTGGTAAGTGAATCAGCAATGTTGTCAGTGGAGCCTTGATGATCATGATGCTATAACATTTTCGTATCTCCCGGATGATGTGGTATTTCCTCTCCACGTGCTTGCTCTTTTGTTGCCACTTGGATTCCTTTGCCTGAGCAATGGCTCTGTGTTGTCACAAAGTAACCATCTGGGAGTATCTGAGGAAAATACGCCCAGTTCCAAGATGAACTTGCGCAACCACATTGCCTCCTTTGCAACATCTGATATAGAAATGTATTCCCTCTACAAAATGCAGTTGGAAGCACTAGTCCGCATATTTAGCTTCTATTGTTGAATCAGTTGGTGTTTTGCTTCTTGGTTCTCTAGCTCACAATGCCACAGTTCAGTAGGAACATGAACCCCAAAGTTGACTTTTGGTCATCTATGTCAGATTGGAAGTCTGCATCTGTATATCCTAAAACTTGGACATCACTATCTCCAAAGATGAAGATGTAATCTTGCATCTTTTTTAGATACTTTAAAAAGTCTGTCACTCCATTACAGTATTGTTCTCCATAGAATGATTTGTAATGGCTTAGCACTCCCACTACATGGAAGATATTTGGTCGGTACACATCATGGCGTACATTAGGGTTTCCTAAAGCTGATGCGTAAGGGCATCCAACCATGACTTTTCTTTCTCCAACAATTTGAAGAGACGCCCCTTTAGATGAGTGTATACTATGTCTTAAAGGAAGTCAACCTTTCTTGGAGTGTTCCATATGGAACCTTTCTAAGATCTTCTTAATGCACCCTTGTTGTGTTAGTTCCAAAATTATTTTTTCTCAGTTTCTGAACATATCAGACCTAAGATGTAAGAGACTTCTCAAGATCTTCCATCTCAAAGTTATGGGACAACCAGATCTTAACACTACCCACCATCCATGTACCATTCTCAATCATAAGGATGCCATCTATGTAAAGTACAATGAACATATTGGCACTCCCACTAAGCTTCTTGTATATATGGCTCGTCGGGATTATGGACGAAATCATAACTCTTTATGGTTTCATCAAATCTGATGTCCCAACTACGAGAAGCTTGTTTGAGCCCATAAATGGACTTTTTCAGCTTGCACACTTTGCCTTCCTCGGTCATGAAGCCCTGGAGCTGCTCCATGCAAATATCTTCCTCAAGGTATTCATTAAGGAATGCAGTATTGACATCCATCTGCGAGATGTCGTGATGAATAAGTGCAGATATAGCTAGCAATATCATGATGGACTTAAGCATGACCATAGCAGAGAAATGTCTCATTGTAGTCGACACCTTCTCTCTGTGTGTAGCCCTTGTCTATGAGTCGTGCCTTGAAGGTTTCTACCTTTCCATCGAGTCCCTTTTTTTCTCTTAAAAATCCATTTACACTCAATGGATTTCAACACCTTAGGTGGATCCTCTAGGGTTCATACATCATTCTTGTGCATATAGTATATTTTAGACTTCATGGCTAGCATCCATCTATCCATGTCATGATCCGCGGGTGCTTCATCATATGAAGTAGGATCGTTGTCATGCTCTTCTAGCACATGGAATCCATACCTTTTAGATGGTCCAACCACCATCAAACTCTTTCGAAGATGTGCGAGTGTTTCATCTTCAATTAACAATTCAGTTTTTGATTGTAATCACATTATCCTCAAATTACTTTATGAGTTCCCCCACTTCATTCTCGTTTTTACTTTTAAAGTTGTCATCATCCAAGAACTTTACATTCTTAAAGATTAATATCTTTTGAGTCTCGGTCATAAAGTTGTTATCCAATACTATCTTTTAAATACTCAATGAAGTAACACTACACAATGTGAGGTTTCAGTTTTACTTGCACCCATATTTTTGGCTTGGACCAAGAAACCCTGAATCCTCAATTGTCTAACAATGGGATTGGTTGCAAATCAAAGCTCATTAGGGATTTTAAGTATTGATTTGCTCAGTTAAGGATATTGTAGTATCTACCGCATATCCCTAGAAACTAAGAGGTAATTGTACTTTACTCACCATTGATCCGACCATATCCATTATGGTCATATTGCATCTTTTAGTACCACCAATTAGTTGGGGAGTTCCAGGAGGAGTAAGATTAGGCATAATTCCCCTCTCTTTAAGGCATTCTGTGAATTAATATAAGAGGTACTCGCCACCTCAGAATTCGTTTGATCTTCCTATCGATTGGTTCTCAACCAGTAACATGAATTATTTGAACTTTTCAAAGGTGTCCGACTTGTGGCTTAATAGGAAGACAAATTTGTATTGCGAATGGTCATCAATAAATGTCACGTAGTATTGATATCCATTATGTATCGTGATACTGAAGGGACCACATACATCAGTATTTACAAGGTCAAGTATACCATCGTATCATGTACCCTTATTTCGGAAGGGTGTTCTGGTCATTTTACTTCGAATGCAATGTTCACGGGTAGACAAATTTTGGACTTTAAAAATTTAGTTGTCCATCCTTTGCGTATCAGTTTATCCCATCAATAGATAAATGATCAAGCCTATGGTTAAATAGTCTTCATCCTCTCTAAGTCTCTTAAGGTTTTTATTAGTGGTTGCAACATTCCTGACACAATCATTAATGCATTATTCATAGAGTCCACAATGAGTTTGAAAATCTTCCGTAATATATTTATCATAATGACTTATGACAAATTTATAACAGAATAAGAATGCATAACCATGTCCAACTAGTTTAGATACATATATTAAGTTCCTTTTAACATTTGGAATATTGAGGCACTATCTAAGTACTAGGACTCTCACACTGGATAATGATAGTCTACATGTACCGATGACGACTGCTGCAACTGTTACATCAAATCCCATCTGGATAACTATCGCCCCTTCATCAAGCTTTTTGGTTTCCTGAAATAGATGTAACGAATTGCATATAAGAACACAAGTACCAGAATCAATGACCCAACTACCTTCTCATTTTACGACAAAGTTGATTTCAATGATGAAATTGGATTTCATACATGCCGGATCATAACCTTTATCCTTCTCTAAGTATTTCAGATAATATGGACAATTTCTTTTCCAAAACCCCATCTTTTTGCAGGGACGACATACATCATTTTATTGATGTCAAATGTGTGGAAGCCTGAGAGGATGACTCAACACTTTGACTCATCTTCTTCATCTATTGGGCCAGACTCTTCCTGGACCCATGCTTCCGACTGTGCTCTATGCAGTTTACATCACCGAACATATCTTTAAGATTCAACATTATATCATGGGCATTATCTATGTTCAAATGTTGCTTTTGAAGCACATTAGATAGAGACCTCGGAGTATAATAGCATGCCAATGAGCGGTAGTCTTCATATTTATTATTAAATTGAATTTCTTCCACTAACAGAGGGGTTCTCAAACTTGGTTTTCTTGAGCACATATCTAATGCGCTCATAAGAAAGATCACGCTCCAAATTACAGAGCCAATCTTTGGTCCAATCAACTGATTGAGCTCTAGAATCTTACTGAGTGGGTTAATGGATTTCATCTGAGATTAAGAAATGCACTTATTAGTATATAGGCATATTTACACTTTCTTGGATTAAGGATTTTAAATCAAAGTTGTCTTACATTTTTATACCTTGAAAGTTCATTCCCTTATTTAAATTTTAATGCAAGAGATACACTTACCATTATATCTCTAGCAAGATCAAGGATTTCCCTTCCACCCTTGTCATACCTCAATTATATGAGTACGTGCGATTCAAGTGAAGAAAGCATGAACACTTTCCGCCTTGCAAGTCCAACTTGCATTCCCAATTCTATCTTTGACACTCGAGCTCACCGCCCCTAAGGTGATATTGACCCATTATCAATTGAACCACACGTCAAAAGGAATAGAACTCTCTATGCACAATACAATACTGCCTCAATTATATAGGGAATGGTATTGGGGTCACTATGCATATGAAATGTCTCTTATGAGAAGCAAAGAGCGTGATATATGTGTGCTTGTACATTGGAGATATGACTTCGCATAGGCATCTCCACCATACAATCCATGGCGAGTATACCCTCTGCCTTAATGTGAGACCATGGAGGTCATCACACGAACCTCCACATTCCATGTGAAATTCGATTGATCATTTCTACCAATCCTATTCAATCAACAAATAATTCTTTCTTGATTTATAACAAATAATTCTTTCTTGATATATTTTATATAATAGACACCGTCTCAAGTACGTATTTTTCAAATTTTAGTTGTTAGAGTACGCATTGACTTCCTCATGCTACCCTTTGAAACAGGTTCAACCAGATGTTTAGGTATGTTGAGAGGAGCATTTTCTTACCCTGCAAGGTGCTAATTACTAAACCAAGTTAGGATATCCAGCTTAGACACTTTCCTCATTTCAATTCGAGATGACACAATTCTGAGTAACTTGTAGTTGAGGTTTTATCGATCATTTTGTACTGATGTTATACTATAATAATTTCTCTTAGAAGTTCAAATTTACAATCATTTTTATTATCACAAATTTCTAAGATATCAAGCAACCAACTGTTTTTGCATTCGAATGATCTAGTTACAACAATTGTAGTTCAAATTCAACTTCCATTATAAAAGTGCCATTCAAAGTTTGTTGGCAATTTAAATATTTCAATAAATAGTCGATTCAATAGTAAACCAAGGCATATTACATATTTTCATGATTTATTTTGAATTATAATCTCATAAAAATGTCATCAAGATTAGCATATCATCCTTTGACCGTAATCACAAAATATCACATAACTTGGGTTATCAGACTCAGAATCACATGAAATAAATCTATGCAGTTTGCTGGTTTAATTTATGACATTATTAAAAATTTGTTTGTCAAGTTTCATGATTGGAAAATAGTAACTAAAAATTCCTAATTTATAGTTACGAAAATAATACAAAAACAAGACCCTATATGAACTTTACTATCCGAATCAATGCCCGAACATACCCAACTATTGGCCTATACTTTAAGGTCATAATTAGACATTCTAAACATGATTTAGTATCCTAAAACACATTCATAACAAGGGCTAATCGCAGCAACATCAAATATTCGTAAACATCGATTCAAAATCGCATAATCATGGGAAAAAACAATATTCTGGCAATCTAACATCCAAAGCTTTATCTTCCTAGGACTCTTGATCATGTCTAAGATCTTCGACCAAGGATATGATACCATTTGAAGGGAGGTTTTTAGGTCTTGTACATCACATAAGCATGAAGATTGAATCACATCTGATCAAATAAAGAAATTCATCATACAAATCTCAATAGTAGTAGGATTTTAAAATTTCTAAAGATGAAACTATATAAATTGGGAAACTTTTCCAAATTCTTTCATCAAGTTATCACAATTATAAAATTATCTCTTGACATTTGTTTGTTATCCTTTAGCCTCTAAAGAAAGAGACCTCCTGTCTGAAGTTAGACTCGACAAAAACAACATTTATGGGCGTGAGGATGAATCACGTTGCTCCCACAATCAAGAGAAATGAACCTTCTTCCTTCCTTGTTCGCCTTGAGGCAGGGGACAACCTCAAGCAAGGGTAGAGGGAGAGGGGGATAACCTAGAGAGAGAAACTTTTTTGTGTTTCCAAATGTTGTGCAGAAAGGTAGAGGCATCACTCCTTTTATACAAAAATCGACTGTTAGGATTGTAGTCCTAATTAATTAACCAAGGGCTAGGAATAAAAGAAGCAACCAACCACTAACAAGATTAGTATCGATAATTAATTGTCAATTTAATTAATCTTATTATCCAAAACAAACAACTAAATAAATATATAATAGATAAAATAAAAGAGAGAGATAATTCCCACTCGTATAATTATCCCTTCCTTTTTATTTATCTTAATGTTTGTTAATTATCTCCAATAAATTATCCATTTATTTATTAAAATAATTTGTGATATTTATCTCTAATAAATTATCCATTTATTTATTTAAATAATTTGTAATATTTATCTCCAATAAATGATCCATTTATTTATTTAAATAATTTGTAATATTTACATATTAAACCATTGATTAAAATGAATCATATTCATTGGTTCAAATATAATTCAAATCATGATTACATGTATATTTGAATGTGAATCCAATTCACATAAACAATATAATATGTGATTCCTTTTCAGAAATAAGCCTATAAATAATATGTGAATCATATCTACACTATTTTAAAACAATTTTGTATATAACTATCCATGTTAATTTTATCATGGATAATTAAATTCAATTTAATTATCCCATTTTCTCTTATCCTAATAATTGGATTTATTTATTTCGGAACGATCCACGAACTCTTTCATAGATAGTGTGCCTTCTCCGCTGATGCTTGGAGGTAAGGTCAGGGTAATTGTATTATTTATGTATAGTGACTTGAGTATTGAGATTCAATCCCATATCCAGATCTAAAAGACTTCTCATGTTGTTTGATCATATCAGACAAAATATCATATGTTCTCATTGTACTTGAATCTAATTCATAACAATGTCCAACCTTTGGACTTTGATTGGAAAACTAGTTCACTAAGTGTAGTCACTAATGGAAGTGTTGTGGTATACAATTAATTTAAGACCATATCACCATCGAGTATTCCTAATATCCTTACATCCTCCATACTGGAAGATTGTGATGAAACCTAAAGTTCTCATCTCATTTAAACTGTCTTCTTCAGAGTTTTATCATCCCGTTTCTCATATGATCATGGGAAGTTGCTATTGATCATATGCTTTCCAAAGGCAGTATATCATAACTACAAATCTTGTCTTGTTTCCAAAACAAGACGACCATCGTTAAAATTTAATTTATCCCAATATCTCATAATGAGCTCATATCTTCCAGTTCAATAATGAAATTGTGTGATCCTTTGAGAGTTCATATCAGGTATATGCCTCCATAGCACACTAGTGTGAGTGTATAGACCTTAATTTGGTCATCAACCTAATGGTCTGCCCAATGTACATATCCATACTTATAGTGATACATTTGTCTCTGATATAAGTATGCATACCTATATCATGAGAATATACGATATAGGTCTTTGTTATCTCAATCTTTCTAAGTCAACTCTTTGACTCAACTCATCCAACATCTATAATCTCTATTCTCATATAGAGGACCTGTATCAAGAGGTCGGTTGGATGTCAGCCTTTGGAGTTAGGATTTCCATCTCCTTCTCAGGCTGGAGATCTCTTCTTGATAATCACTTGACGGTGCGATTAAGTCATCAAATTAACACTTTAGATATTTAGCCTAGCACCGGCCTCTATGATCCAACAATTGAATCAACAACTGTATGATCTCAAGATAGACAAGGTACATAACCCTTTTATATAGAGGGACCCAATAAGTGCAAGCATATTATAATCTCAAAAAGGAGTAAATAAATAAATAACTTTTATTAATATTTAATCTCTTGAGGAAACATTCAAAATGCATTCAAAATTGTTCAAATTACAGAGGTATCAAGTTGATGAGTCGCACTATAAAAATTTGGGAACGTGTAATTGAAAGAAGGTTGAGACAAGTTTTCAAAGTAAAAGAAACCCAATTCGGAGTCATGCCAGGTCGCTCAACTATTGAATCCATCCATTTGTTGAGGAGAGTAATGAAGATTTATAGATCTAAAAGGAAGAACCTCCATATGATTTTTATTGATTTGGAAAGGCTTATGATTTTGTCCCAGAGAGATATTGTGGATAGTTTTGGAGAAGATACAAGTACATGTCCTATACATTAACCTCATAAAGGATATGCATGATAGGACTTTATCTTGTGCAAGGATCCAGTCTGGGAAGACAAACTATTTTGACAGCAACATTGATTTACATCAAGGTTTAGCTTTGAGTCCATTTCTTTTTGCTTTGATTATGGATGAGTTGGTAAGTCACATTCAAGATGAGATACCTTGGTGTATGTTATTTATTGATGATATTGTGTTGATTGATGAGACTAGAGATGGAGTAAATGAGAAGCTCGAGGTTTGGAGACATGCATTGAAGACTAAAGGATTTTGTATAAGTAGGGCTAAAACTGAATATATGGAGTGCACCTTTTATGGCAACAATGATGAAGGAATTGAAGTGAAGATTGGTGACGATGACATTAAGAAGAGAGATTCTTTTAGATACATGGGATCTATTTTACAACATGATGAGGAAATTGATGGAGATGTTACTAATATAATAAATGTAGGCTGACTAAAGTGGAGAGGAGTATCTGTTGTTCTCTGTGATAAAAAAATTCCTTTAAAAATCAAATGAAACTTCTATAAAGCAGCTGTGTAACATGCTATGCTCTATGGATCTGAATGTTGTCTTGTGAACCATATACATGTGTAGAGAATGGCTGTAGCAGAAATGAAAATGGTAAGGTGGATGTGTGGACACACACGTAAAGATCATATTCGGAATGATGCGATCAGAATTAAAGTTGGTGTATGGTCGATCGAGGATAAGATGCGAGAAAACCGCTTAAGATGGTTTGGTCATTTGCAAAGAAGGTAAGCTGATGCACCGGTTAGGAGATGCAAGTTTTGGGATGTTGAGTCGGCTAAGAGAGTGCGAGGACCGCCCAAGAAGTGTTGGAATGAGACTATACGAAAGGATCTTAATTTTTTGGATATAAGCTCGAGATTGACCCAAGATAGATTTGAATGGAGGCATAGAATCCATATAGCTGAACCTACTTAATTGTGGGAAAAGGATTTGTGTTGTTGTTATTGAACTTCTATTGATAAATAATTTACAATAACATTTATTATAGAAATGGTTTGCAAGGGTCTCACATGTCTAACACATTCCCCTTCTATTCTCCTCGGATCGAGCTACGATTTTTGCTAGAGATCGTATTGTGGAGGCTCGAAGTTGGAGCAACTTTAGAGCTTAGTTTGGGCAGCCATATTGGGTGGCATTTCTCCATATTTTCCTCTTTTATTTATGTTGGTGTGGTATCTTGTTGACACACCATGAGGAGATGTTTTTTGCTTTGTATTGCCTTGAGGGAGAACTTTTATCATCAAGTTTTGTTGGAGAAGTTTGATCAGATCAAGTCGACCTCGTGGTCTCCCAACACCCCCCTTTCCCCGTCATTTTTGGGAGTTTACACGTTAAAAGTTCTAGTATTCTATTGTGCTTTGATTGCTTGCTCAACTTACGTGTGGAGGTTGTAGATGTCTTTTTTTAATAATATATAGGTGTTTTGATAGCTAAGAGGGTTAGATTGGTAAATGAGATGAAATGTGACAATGTTTACGTTATATTTGATTATATTTATGACGAAATTATGTTATTGATGTTGATATTTTTGAATTGAAGGTAGTTAGGAATAGTATAGTGAAGAAATCGTGAGACTCTCATCGTAAATTCCAATCCACGAACGTGAAGCTAATGAGGCTAATACAAAACAAAACAAAACTTGCATATTGAAACCCCATTAAGTTTTCGATGAATCAGTCACCAAGCTTCTAGCTACATGATTGTGTTTCTTGTGTAGTTATCCCATCAACAAAATGAGTTCACGGTAACACTTTTGTTCAAAATCAATTAAAGAAATGATGATATCATTTATTGCGAAATTATTTTTACATCTGAAATTACCGAAAAATGTCAAACTCATGGCTACATCTTTAACGACAGTTTATATGACAATGCTTATTCATATATTTTTCAAAACTTTAACTACTCATATCTAACTTTTTAGTTTAAATTTAGCAAATATTAGGAAAATTTTGAAATATAATAACGAATAAGTATAAGTATCGATGCATGGACAATCATTAATGATACAACAATGGATGTTACATTCATCATAAATTTCAAGTATAAAAATTAATTCCGCAATAAATATTATCGTTATTATATAGTGACAATAATACGATTGGTTTAGAAAAAAACATTACTATAAACTCATTTTATGGTAGCTCGTTAAATAATTGTTCTTTTCCATCACATGTTGATCAAAGTAAGCATCCCAAAATCAAGCGGAAGACGAATTAGACACCGATAAAATATTTGCATCTATGAAAACTTTGCCCACCTGTATTAGGATAGAACTTAATCCACATCTGTCCCAAACCATGGAAGATTCTCTGCTGTACAACTGAGGTGTTGTAACTGCGAGGAGCTGCTCAGTCACGATTGCACGGTGCGTACGGGTGATCATGATTACAGGGTGCGTACGGGAAGGTACCCACACCTACGCGGATCTTCTGCAGAGGTCTGCTGATTTTTTTGAGTTCCTAACATATGAACCGCTCGATCTTGAACGAGCGACTCCGGTTTGTTGGGCCTTTATGGAGAACAAGGATCCGCTCTCCACCTACTAACATGTGCATGCCGGATCGTGATCCAGTAGCTCTCCGTTGTTACAACAAAGAATCCAAGTCGAATCACGAGACAATCCCAAAGCCTCCTATCAAGGAATGTCCCCAAACGACGGATCTCCTGCGTCACAGCAGAGGATCTTACAGCAGACGATCCTCTTACAAAACTATAACAAACATAGAGAGATATAAGGGGAGTCCACCTTAATTGCATATTCACATAGCAAAACTATACCAACTTGATTTCCAATGGAAAAAAGAGAGACAGTGAAGGCATTAAAATTGAAATCCAAGTATTCCAGTAAAGGATGGAGTGATGAGTAATCAGCAGCACCCTTTAAGCACCTCCCTAAGCGCAGCCTTCTTCTCGGCGCTGAGGCTGTCGGGGAAGACGACTTCGAATCTTATTCTGAGATCACCCCTGGCCCCTTTGCGGCCGGCGATGGGCATGCCCTCGCCCTTGATCATCTTCTCGTGGCCCGGGATGATGACCTCCCCCTCGTCGAGGAGGCACGTAAACTTCTCGCCGTTGAGCTGGCGGAAGGTGAACTTCCCGCCGGTGAGGGCGGTGACGAGGGGGATGCGTGCTTCAAGGACGAGGTCGTTGTCGAGGCGTTGGAAGTAGGGGTGTTCCTTCTCCTCGATGATGAAGACTACGTCGGCGGGGAGGCTGCCGGGCCTCTCGTCACCCTTCTCCTCGAAGGTCACCCGGGTTCCCTTCTTCCACCCGGGCTTTATTTTCACCACCTCCGCCTCTTCTTTCTTCATCATCAGTCTGCAAAAAGAGATGAACAAATCCATTGAAACCCAACTCCAAATTACTAGATGGGTCGCTTATCTTTGAACACCATATAATTCAAAGTTGGGTTCAACAAATTTCTATGTACTTTCTAATGAGAATTGTTAGGAAACATACCCGTTCTTGGCGAGGATGTCCCTGGTGAACCGGATCTCCTTCTTGCACCCCTTAAACAGCTCCTCCAGCGAGCACTCAAGCGGCTTCTCGATCGGCGGCGGCTTCCTCTTGAAGAACATGGTGCTCGTCTTGGCACCTGTTGTGGGGGAAGTGGTCGTGGCCGTGGACGTGGTGTAGAAGCTGCTCGCCCTCCTCGCGCTCGTGCTCCTGGGAAGGAACGTAGAGTCCTCCACCCCCACGGAGCCGTTGGGCACCGAGGATCCCCACGCCGCCGAGGCCCGGGCGAGGTGGTTGCTCGGCCTCCGCGCGCTCACGCTCCGCGGCATGGGCGTGCCGTCCTCCGCGCTCTGCTGGCTCTTCCGCATGGAAGGGGAGGGGGAGGCCCATCGTGAGCTGCCGCCGCCGCGAACGCTGCCTGCGTCGACGTTGTTGTAGACGCCGAACATGCTTCTGCACTTGTCGTCGCTAAGGACCTGCGTACATTATTGTAACATGTACGCATGAGACGGATGCTTCGTGGTGCCCCATGATCTCATATTTCTCATGGGAATTTTGCAACAAGACCCACACTTAAAAATCTAAAAGCAGTGTATCAATTTAATTACTTTTTTTACCAGGACTACAAATCAGTTATACAAATAGAAGATGGCTAAGAGAATTATATATAAAATATTTAAAAAGAATCAATTCCCTTCTCCCCTCCAAGTCCTCCCCATTCTATGGCATTGTCTTCCCCTGAGGAAGAACTAGCATATAGTTTAGAGAAGTCGTGAGTTTAGAGAAGTCGTGACTCCTCTTTAATTATTACATTTCACTTATATAATATTGTTAAATTTTGATATGGACCCTGCTCAAAATTTAAATGTAGAATAAATAATGTCAAATATTATCACTAAATGCTTATTGTCTTACGAGCAAAGTATTGTTACCTCAAATTAATGAACCAGGTTTCGAATCCTCCATGCTTGCATCTTTTTGTTAACTAAATTAGCTATACTCACTTTTCATAAAAAAAATAGCTATACTCACTCTACTTCTCTCCATCCTTTCTTTTCTTTAACAAATTAATTCCATCCTTTCTTTGTTAAAAAATTATTCTACTCACTTTAATATTAACATTATAAGTATAATTGCTATAAAAAATATTGGGACTCGTTTATCTCTCCCATTATTCTAATTCTCTTTATAAATGAAATAAATTTTGTTGTTTCTTTTTAAATACGATTTTTTAACTAAAAATATTATAAAATAACCATTGGAAAAAATACTCTATATGTTATTGAAAAATTAAAATAACATTTAAATGGTAAGTTTATCAAATTTTAAAAATCAAATTTGAAATGGTTAACTCTACTTAAAAAATATCATTTGAAATTTTTTTTTTATATTTTTTTTACTAATACATATAGATGTATACTTCACCTCCGAATAAAATTCATGTTTCCGCCTCTGATATTCCCCCGTCATTATATCTCCGCCAACCCATCGAAAATCCAATAAATAGCAAAATCATTGTTTGATTTGGCCGAAAACAGCTCATCACGTAGAAAGAACATGACATAAGCGTCCGATTTCCATCTATTTATTGGCGGAAAAACGAAGACGTCACCTGATTGATACGTTTTGACATAATAGCCGATTACTGTGCTTCTGCAATCGGGCAACCAGAGATTTATTCCATTTAAGGATTTAATTCGAAAACAATTTACTGAATATATCACAAAATAGCCATTTCGTTCTAGATTGATCGATCGTAACGACCCATCGTCCTTGAAAAAAAAAAGCAATCAAGTTAGGATGTGGAAGAACATCAACCCTAGCGGAAATTCCCAACAGAAAATAAAAAAAAAACAATCGGCGAATCAGGGACGAGAATCCGAAGAGAAGGGACGGAGAGAGGGGAGGACCTGATGGGCGTTGGAGATGGATTTGAAGTTGGCCTCGGCTTGGAGCTTGGAGGAAGAGAGTGCTTGTCCGGGTGCCATCTCCTGACGAGGGCCTTGTAGGCCTTCCTGATCTTCTCTGGGGCAGAGTCCTTGGATATGTTCAGCACGTCGTGCGGGTCACCCATCGCCAATTTTTCTCTTCTTCTCTGCCGCGCGCGCCCAATAACTCCTGCGAAATTTACCCCCCTCGACCCTAATGGGTAATGTGATGATACTGATGACGATGGGACGGAGACCGGATTACCTTTACTATTTTTGTACCGTCCTCGGGAACGGAGATTTGATTGAATGCGTGATATAAAAGGAGAAGATGGAGGTGATGGTGGTTTTACCTTATTTATTTCCATGTTGATTTCGATAATTGCCCTGCGTGGGCTCGGATCCTCGTATAGAAAGAGTGTGATGTATCGCTGGGGATCCGTTCGATCCTCATCAAGCGGCCCACATAAGTTTGCGGCTTTAGTGGCTCTTTCCGTCAGCGCTGCTCGATTGGGTCTCTCCGGATGTGGACACGTGCTCATTAGGGCATGTTTGGTTGCTGGGTTGGACTGGGTTGGGTTTGGCTGGGTTGGGGTTGATGAATAGTAATCTGTGAGGAGGAAGTACCCTTGTGAATAGTAACCAGGGTTGGGCCAACCCTGCCCAACCCTGCAACCAAACAGAGATGAAAACAATCGGTTATGGATACAAATATAGATGTTATCATATCCTTAATCTTTTAAAATCCGCGTACAAACCCGAATACGAATAGCATACGAATATGTAAAATGTAAAATCATATCCTCAAAATAGGAATACTAATGCAAAACGAATATTGATAATTCGGATGCGGACATTTGACGAACGAATACGAATTAATATACGAATATCATACATGTCCAAATTTGCTTAAAAGCTATAAGCATTTTAGGTTCATAATAATTTTCAATATATAAAAAGTATATTAAATATTTTAAGGGAAAAGAGAGCCTACACCCAGGGTGTAGGTAATTACCTACACCTGGCTCATTTTCTCTTTATTTTTTTTGATTTTTTTAAAATGAAACCTTGAGGAAATTAGATCACTATATACCACCATGGTGTCATTCAAAATTTAACTTAATTCGAGATTCCTATCATCTCCATCAAGACTGTCAAATTTTAAACATCTCAGAATTGCTGAAATTGACCCCGTCTAGATGAACATGTTAGAAATTTTCGTTTTGCATGTAACTTGAAACATATATTCCCCTCAATATATTAAGCAAATCCTCCCTAAGTTTTCTCAAAAAATCCAAAAATAATGAGAAAAAAGGCCGGGTGTAGGTAGTTACCTACACCCCTGGGTGTAGGCTCCCAGCTCCCATATTTTAATAATGAATATGTACATAAAACATATAATTAAATAATAAAAGAAAGCGTAAAGATATAGTTAAATAATGAAAGAAATCTTACTAAACTTACTTCTTTGTACACCATGTAAGTATTTGTATCATCCATAATTAAAAATCCGTATTTATTTATTTATTTATTTATATTTGTGTCCATAATCGTATCCTTCAAAAAATAAATATTTGTATTCGTATCCTTTAAAATATGAGCATTCGTATTCATCAAAATTGATGATATTATATTCGTATTTATATTCATATTCGGCAAATGTTGAATATTTGTATTTGTATTCGTCGTATACGAGAAAATGACATCCATATCCTCTATTTGATGAATACGGATACGAACAGATACAGATATATTTGTATTCATGATTTTCATCCCTAGCCGCCCACCCAATGTAACCCTACGTCGCCAATTGCGTGTCCGAGCACCTCTCTGGGGAAGAACATCCGGTAAGTTTTGACATGTTCATTAATTCATAGTTGTACATAACGATTACCGATTAACCTTAGGGATGTTAATGGTAATGTACCAATACCGATGTAGATGTTATTGTATCTTTATCTGGTTTGAATTATGAATTAACGATATTATACATCTGTTGACGGATATGAAAGATGTGGTCTTTTCATTAGTAATGAATAATGATATGTATCTTTATCTGGTTTGAATTATGAATTAACGATATTATACATCTGTTGACGGATATGAAAGATGTGGTCTTTTCATTAGTAATGAATAATGATATAAATTGGATATGGTTCATATACTAATAATAAGTATTGATGACTTACACATGAAACAAATACAATTAATATAT
The DNA here is from genome assembly GCA_037367405.1 of Ottelia alismoides. Lineage (NCBI taxonomy): Eukaryota > Viridiplantae > Streptophyta > Magnoliopsida > Alismatales > Hydrocharitaceae > Ottelia > Ottelia alismoides. The sequence continues at coordinate 348,515 of JAZKJV010001035.1, read as the reverse complement.
TTTTATTTTGTTATAGTTTATGAGATATGACGAAAGAAGGTGTGGAATTTTGATACGTAAGTTAAAATAAATCTATCATTATATTACATATTACAACAAATGCAAACATGGATACACATACATATGTTGTAAATCTGAAAGTGATGCTTATCTATTTTGAAATGAATACGAATATAAACATCAATAGATGTATAAAACAGACATAATAATAAGAAATTGATTTATATTTGAAGTGAAGGGATGTAGTCATCTTTCTGAGGAGTGATCATGTGAGAGAAAAACTGTGAGAGCTTGAGAGCAGTGATTCTGAACCACTAGATCATGTCTTCTCTCTCCTAGTTGAATCTAGTGCTACAGAATCATTTCTCTCATGCTCTCACATATTTTGACTCTCACAAGATCAACCCTCCATCCTTCTTCATTTTCCCTACACAATACTTCAACATAAGCTTATTTCAACTTAATTATGGTACCCTTTAGTTTTAAAACTATTCTAAAGGGCGGATTAACTATTGCTCTATTTGTCTCTTCTTCTTCAATGAGCAACAATTATAGTTATAATTTATTGCCATGTTTGGAAGCGGGGCAACGTCTATTTATTAAATCGAGTAATGAGACTTTATATCAAGATAAGTTATCCAACATCATGATTATGGCATTCATTGTATTTCTGTCTACCCGTATTTATCCATTATTATCCACAAACTAATCAAATAAGAACTATTCCTACTTTTTTATCCATCATTTAACCAACCCCTAATAGGAGTGCAGTAAGAAGGATAACCTTTATGTGAAAACGAGATATTGGATAGAAAGGAAAATCCGGTGTTGGATGTAAATAATGTGATATTCTTAATTGGTGATAATATTGTAGTTTTGAGTAAGTAGTAATTATGATGCTATTTTTTCATCTAAATAGCACATGATGAAATGTCAATAGACACAAGAAATGGAGGGCTGAATGCAGTAGAAATCACAATTAAATCTAACTAATAAAAGCATGATGATTTAAATGGAATCCAATTGGGTAGAAACTACAACTTAGAACATTGTTCTAACTGTTCTTCTCTTTGAGTCAGTTTTCTGCGCACATTATTTTTTTTACCTATATAGTAATTAAGAAGCCATTTAGAGTTTACCATTTTCTTGAACAACTTTCAAAAAGTATTTTGCCCTTACCTAACTAAATACAACAGATATTTAGAAGATTATTATTAATATTGGATAATCAAATTTTAGCATTTGTTCTAAAAATGCTTCACTGAATTGTAATTCGTGATGATGATGATCAGGAGAATTTCGGATCTCTAGATTGATTAAATAGAGAGCTTAGAATGTTGAAGCATTTGAATAATATAGATTAGAGGATGCTTGCATGCTTGAGAGATCGAGAGGAAATGGTTACATTTTCTTCTTATTCCTTTATTGCTTATAATAGTAAACATTCACCATTAGTTCTCTTCTTCTTTTTTTGTACTTTTTGTATTTTTGAAGTGTTAATTTAGGTATTATATTTTTTATCTTTTTATAATAATATTATATTATATTTATTTACATGCATTTGTTAAGGATTTTATGCTACTCATGGTCTATTTGGATCGTCGTTTTGAGTCAATACATGATCAAGTCGTTGCAAGTGTACTATGGTATGCATAATTTTACAACTGTACTTAATTGGTGATACTCATTCATACCAATCTTAACATTTAGTTACCAAGTATGCAGGTAATGTTTTCACCAATGCATACATTATTATTACATTTAAAAGCATAATGTTACCATAACCATGCATATTTTCACAATTCGATACACATTCTTACTAGGAAAATCTCATTCTGAAGAGAGTCTTGGATGTTCGATGGACAACCAATCAAGACATAACATGTCATATCATATTACTGCTCACAACACGAAAATGGGTTGAATGGAATAAAAGGAAATAGTTTTAGTGATTTTTTTTCATATTCTTAGTTGAATGGATTTGAAATGCAAGATAATTTCAGTAGTTATTTATCTATATTTCAAGATCTTGTGGTAGTTTCTATGTATACTTGTATTTCGTGTATCTATAATATTGTTGTCAGAGAAAATGTAATGGCTTGATTATTCCAATAGGTTTGGGGGTCTTTATATAGGAAAAAACCCTAGAAATCCTAGAGAGTACAGGGAAGAGAAATACAGAAATACCCTTACAAGGGTTACAATGAGTAAAGGCGTATATCCGCTAAATGTTTCATAACACTCCCCCTCAAGTTGGAGGCATATTTAATCTGTCATGCCCAACTTGGAAACAATCCACGACAGGTGTTTCTTGGGTAAGGCTTTCGTGAAGATATCTGCAAGCTGAAGATCGATGTTGATATGTGGAGTAGTAATTCTTCCAATCTTGACAGCATCCCGTACGAAATGGCAGTCGATCTCTATGTGCTTGGTTCGTTCATGGAACACTGGATTTGTTGGCAATGTTGGTTGCAGATTTGTTGTCACAATATAGAGGAATATGAGTAATGACTTTAATACCAAGTTCTTGAAGAAAAAGCCAATAACCATGTGATCTCACAGGTGGCTTGAGCTATCGCTCTATATTCTGCCTCTACACTGGATCTGGACACAACGGTCTATTTCTTGCTCCTCCATGTAATAGTGTTTCCTCCAACCATCATAACATAGCCTGTAGTAGAGCGTCGATCCTCTGGAGAACTTACATAATCAACATCAGCGTATGCAGTAACATCCGTATGTCCATTTGCCCCATAAAAGAGACCACGCCCTGGAGATTCCTTCAAGTAACGTAGAATTTGTAGAACATCCTGCCAGTGGATGTAACATGGACGTTCCATGTGTTGGCTAGCTCTGCTTACTGCATAGGAGATATTTGGTTTGGTAACAGTAAGGTAGAGGAGTTTACCAACAAGGCTTCTGTATCGAGTGACATCGTCAAAGGTAGAATCAGACGAGATGACGTGTTTCTTTGGATCTGCAGGGATACCAGAGGGCTTGCATCTGAGAACTCCTACTTCAGTAAGAAAGTCCATACAGTATTTCCTCTGTGAGAGGTGAATTCCTTCTGTAGTGCAAAGTACTTCTATGCCCAAGAAGTAGCGTAGAGGACCAAGATCCTTAGTAACAAATACCTTTTGAAGGAAGGCCTTGGTTTCTGAATCCATTGTAATCATCGCCGGTGACGACCATATCATCAACATAGACGGCAAGTATAACAGTACTAGTTGCTCGTTTTCTGACAAATACTGAGTAATCAGATGTTGTTCTCTGAAATCCAAGAGTGCTTATTTCTGTAGTAAGCCTGTCAAACATGCCCTTGGACTTTGTTTGAGCCCATATATTGCTTTGCGAAGTCGACATACGTACTTCCCCTTGACTTCATAACCAGGAGGCTGCATCATGTACACCTCCTCATCAAGATCGCCATAGAGAAAAGCATTTTTCAATCTAACTGAAAGATAGGCTAAGATTTATTTGCTGCTAAAGACAGAATAGTCCTGATGGACCCCATTCGTGTAACGGGTGAGAACGTCTCAAAATAATCTACTCCATAGGTTTGTGTAAAACCTTTGGCCACAAGGCAAGCCTTTAATCTGTCAATTGAGTCGTCAGGCGATTGTTTGGTAGTAAAGACCCGTTTGCAAGCCACGCGTCGTGTCCATTTTGGACATTGAACAAGGTCCCATGTCCCTCTGGAAATAAGTGCATCCATTTCTTCATTCATAGCATGTTGCCATCCAGGGTCCTGTAAAACATTGTTGTGATCTCGTGGAATGGAAATAGACATGAGAGCATCTGTGTACCATCTCTCAGAGAGAGATAAGCTAGCAGTAGAGGTGTAGTGAGACATCGGATAAGAAGTACATCGTCTCTTACTCTTCCATAGAGCAATGGGAAGCTCTAGAGGATCATCCGGGACATCCTTGAAGGGGACAGTTGGAGAAGGCATATCATCCTGCAACAAGGACACAGGTAAAGGGATTTCTGGTGGTGTAGATTCATGCCTTTGTTTGTCGACAATGGGTGGAGTTAGGTGATCAAGAGAAAAATCAGTGTTAGTATGAGAGAAGAAGCTTGTTTGCTCAAAAAATGTGACATCGACAGAGATGTAATAGCGATGACCCTTAGGATCATAGCACCGGTAACCTTTTTGAGTGCAAGAGTAACCCAGAAAAATACATTTGATTGCACGCGGTGATAGTTTATCTGCCTTTTGAAATCTATGAACAAAGGACACACAACCAAAGATTCGTAGAGGAAGTGGGAAAGGAGACTCACTATGGTAGAGTAGAGAGAATGGAGTAGATCCATTTAGAGAAGGCGAAGGGACCCTATTGATAAGATGGACAACAATTAATGTAGCATCACCTCAGTAGGTTTTGGGAACTTTCATCTGAGAGAGAAGAGAGCGGGCAATATTTAGAAGATGTCGTAATTTTCTTTCTGCTACCCCATTTTATTGGGATGTATAGGGACATGAAGTTTTATGTATGGTCCCTTGGGAGGCAAAAAAGGTGGCGAGGTCAATCTGGGTGAATTCCAAGGCACTATCAGACCGAAAATTTTGTACACTGGAGGAGAAAATATTTTTAACATAATGAAAGAAAATTTTGATGATAATATTAATCTCCGAACGTTCTTTTAAAAGGTATACCCAGGACGACCTACTGAAATCATCAATAAAAACAACGAAATATTTATGGCCACTCAGTATCTGGACCGGACAAGGTCCCCAAATATCACAATGGACTAAAGAGAAAGGGATAGTACGACGGGGCTCAGTACGAGCAGGAAAGGATGCCCGATGATGTTTTCCAAACTGGCACGCCTCACACTCAAAGGGCTTGAGCGATGAAAGTTTAGGGAACATCATGGAGAGTGCTTTGGCAGATGGATGACCAAGATGAAGATGCCATAGTAGAGGATCAGTGGAAATGGACGCAACGCCCGCAAAACCAGAGTCAGAAGGGATGTCAAGATAATAAAGTCCAATCTTCTCATGTCCCCCACCAAAGATCTGCTTCGTCCGGATGTCCTGAAAGTAACAGCAAAATTCATCAAATATCACCTAACAGTTTAGCTCAGTGCAAAGCTTATGTATTGATAATAAGCTAAGAGGAAAGGCAGGGGCGCAATGAACCCCTGTGAGTCGGAGTTTGGGGGAAAACTCCATAGTGCCCACACTAGTTCTAGGTGAATGAGCTCCATTAGCAACACGCACAGTCTTCACAACCGAAGAAGGACGGGAAGAGGTGAGAAGTTTACCTTCCCTGTTAGATGAGTCGAGGCTCCAGAATCAATGATCCATGTAGGTGTTGATGTAGAAGATGTGCTGGCGACTGTACCGGAGGTTATGGCAAGACTGGTGGTTGAAGCAGAAGCAATAGCATTATTCTGTAGTAGTTGACGAAGACTAGCATATTCTTAGGTAGTGAAAGAATGTTGTATGTCACTGGCAGGTTGTTCTTGGTTAGAGACCGTAGCTTCATAATAAATATCAAAGGGGGCCGTCTCGTACGCACTGTTGGCATTACAAGGCATGCCAAATATGGCCCAACAACGTTCTGACGGATGATTCAGGCGACCACAATGAATACAAGCGGGAAAGCGTGCAGTAGAATGATCACACCCTTGGCCACATGATGAGTCTCATCCTCGTCCAAAGGCATGACCACGTCCTCGGTTAGAGTCACGCCCACGTCCCCCGTAGTGGATAGATCGTCCTCTCGCAAAATGAGTCGATGTCTCAGCAGATGGAGGTGATGGTGGAGACTCAAGTTCTTGAAGACAACCAAAGATGGTCTCCAGAGTAGGCAATGTTGCAGTGGTCAGAAACTGATCCTTCACAGATTTATATCGAAGATGTAAACCTGATAAGAATTGATATACTTGCCATTCTGCTCGCTCCCTTACCTGCTTATCACAACATGCCGGTTGAAAAATAAGAAGCTCCTCAAATAGACTTGCTAGCAACCTGTAATATTCGATCAAGGATGTATCTCCTTGATTTGTAGACCAAATCTCAGTATATATGTCTGAAAGCCTGGATTTGGTTGTTTTCTGCGAATAGGTATTCTCAAGACTTTCCCACATCGCTTTGGCAGTCTCCTTGTACAGGAGATTGGATGCAATAGATGGATCAACGTTGTTTGTCATCCAAGTGATGACCTGGCAGTTATCAACGTACCAGATATCATAGTCTTTGTCCGTCTCTGCGGGCGAAACTTTGGTAAGAACATAGTTCTTACGCTGGCCACCAATGAACACCTTAAAGGATCGAGACCATAGGACATAGTTCTCGGAGCCTTTGAGTTTTATAGTAGTGCCCTGGACCATCATAGAAGAAGCTGGATACAGGGGCTTGAAATCCATAAATGTGGGAGTAGATGCCATGGCGGTCGCACAGAGCAAGAAGAAAGGAACAAGATAAAGTTTGTAAACTCATAGAACATGAGAGCTTAGTAGATCATCACCAGAGTGCGAGTTGTCGTGCTCAATGGCGTCACACTTTTCTATGTATTTGTAGATAAAGTTTGTTATGGGATGCTTGAGAAGGCGTCGCACTGACGCAGATGGCCTGATGTGCTACGAGTGGTCGTGCAGCTTGGAGGTACCAATAGCCTGGGCAGGCTTGATGGCATGGGAGGTCGGAGCAGCAGCCTGGGCAGGTGGAGCACCAACTTGGGTGGGCGGAGCAGCAACCTGGGCGGGGGCTGCGGCCTAGGAGGTAGGCAGCGACCTGGGAAGGTGGGGCGACCCAGGAGGTGACAGGATAGGGCATTGGCAGGGCGTGGGGCGATGGGTTTCCAGATGGCGATGGGTTTCCAAATGGTGTTTGGCAGCGCGATGGGTTTCCATATGGGGATGGGCTCTGGCAGGGCATGGAAGGGGGGGCGACCTGGGAGTTGGGCGTGGGGCGATCTGGGGATGGAGGCGATGGGCGGGAAGGGGCGGTGCATGGGGCGATCTGGGGATGGGAGGCGTGGGGCGTGGCACGGGAAGGGGCATGAGGCGATCTGGGGATGGGCGGTGATCTGCAGATGGGAGGCGATGGGCGGGAAGGGGCGTGGGGCAATCTAGGGATGACCGGATGCGGCCTGGGAGGGAGGCGATCTGGGGAAGGGAGGCGATGGGCGTGGAAGGGGCGAGGCGGCGGCCTGGGAGGGAGGCGATCTGGGGAAGGGAGCAGGCGTGGTCCTGGGAGGAAGGCGATGGGCGCAGAGGAAGGCGATGGGCGTGGAGGCAATGGGGAGAAGGCGGGCGTGTGAGAACGCGAGAGGCGACCTAGGGCGGCTGTGGTGGCTCTGATACCATGTCAGAGAAAATGTAATGGCTTGATTATTCCAATAGGTTTCGGGGTCCTTATATAGGACAAAATCCCAGAAACCCTAGAGAGTACAGGGAAGGAGAAATACAGAAATACCCTTACAAGGGCTACAATGAGTAAAGGCGTATATCCGCTAAATGTATTCATAACAATTGTTATCATTGCTAATACTGAAAGATGTCCATATTGTTACAAGACTAATTTTATTCTAACTTACCTTTTCATTCTCTCTTCTTTTTTATTCATTTGTGCATCAAAACATGTAGAAAAGATTAATTTTCAATTTATATTTTCTTCTATCCCATTGTTAATGACTTAGTTTTTTTAGCAACTGCTTAGAGCTATTTTGTATATTTGTCTTTTAGCATGACTAAATTTTCACGGTGTAAGGACTCAATGGTGGATGTAAAAAAAGGGGGGAAGCAATAAAATAGTACCCAATCAAAGTAAAGATGATGGTATGTTAATTATCTTTTTTTATTAAGTTGAATTCTTGTCGCATTAGATAAGAAGAACTCAATAAAAAACCATGAAGTTTATCAGTGAAGTATGGTGAATTTTTTATTTTACTTGGTAAATGTACCAAGGTCGAACTTAAGGAGACGTCGAAGGTTTAAGTGTGATTCAAATTAATTAATTGTATCCAGATTTTAATGTGCTAAATTGCCAACAATGTATAGTGCATAATGATTTACAAAATGCAAATGAAGTGCCTACCAATTGCAATGTATGTTATGCTAAGTTTTGGGATTTGTAAATTTTTTATTTGATTTTTTAGCTATTTATTTTATACACTTTATTGAAAATTTAAATTATTTTAGTATTTTTTTAAAGTAAATAAAATATAAATTTTTATGCTATATATAGTAAAGACAATAGAAGATTTGTTTTATTTTTAAAAAGGTTGTAAATATAAAATAAAATAGAGAAATTATTTTTGAGTTTTCTAGGATTTTGAGACATTTTCGTTATTCTTAAATTATGGGAATAAATTAAAATTTAAACAAAAAAGATATTTTGAAAATGATTTTTAAGGGAAAATCGAGCAAGCTTGCGAATTGGGTTTGTCTATCAAAATTACCCTAAGAATTTGAAAATAATTTTCCCCTAAACCTTATAAAATCAAGAATGTAGATGATATTTATATTTTTTAAGATGAATTGAATATCATGCATGCAAGATATTTGGTACTTTCAATTTAAAGGTTGAAAATGCATTATTTTTAAAATTTTAAAATAGGATGCAAGATAACAAATGCAAGATATTGTAAAATTTTTAAAATTAAAATAAATAAAATAAAAATGTAAAAATGTAAAGTCCCTTTTTTATGTTTTCAATGTTTAAGCACAACAAACCATATAATTAAGCACAATAAACCATATAATTAATTCCACAATAATCATCAATAATAGAATGCAGAGAGAGACATCCCCAACTATTTTTTAAGGAAATATTGCAATATGGCTCTTCAAATATTCATACAAAGAATGAGCAAAATAAATTCTACATGATATGCAATATAATGAATTTCTAGAAAATCCAATGCTAAACATTTTCTTGCATCAAATGCCATAGAAAATCTATTTTCCATATTTTTTTCCTAAGATGTAATTGTATAAAAATGAATTTCAATTATAAAATTGAGGATTCACTCCAAAAACAATAATAAATTCAATATATATATCATGTCATTGTCTACAATATATAAAAATGAAGGGGAATTAGACAAGATTTAAAATGACACCAAATTCATGTAAAATAAACAAGTTGTTCTTGAGACATTCAATAATTAATCCAATGACCTAAATGTAAAATAGCTAATTAAAAAATAAATACTAAAAGGTCTTTAGAGGTCTTATCTTTCAATATAGTAGAATCGATTGGATATCCTTAAAAATATCCAAAAAGAGGTACTCAATATGTGATTTTAAGAAGTTACCATGTCCTCACCCCACAAAATTACCATACACATGACCTAGTCTACATAGTGATCTCTATAGATTAGATGGTGGATATGCTCTTCGGCTGAGTTGATCTATGAGATATTAGGATTCCATATATTACTACTGAGACAACTAATAATTCTGATCCAACAAAACTAGACCTAGATGAATCAACAGTTACGATGAGGCCCTCAGATGATATAATGGTTGAGGGGGTTATTATTTCAGCGACAAGATTGAGGCGATAGTGGATCCAATGGAGGGGGTAGCAACTCAATGCTCCCCTCTTTCTCTACTTCTACAGGTTTTGTTTTTGGAGGCAGCTACACATCTAAGGGAGCGGATGTCGTAACGAAGGTATTCGAACAAATGGCTGAGACGAGTTGCTCCAGCAGAGCTTATTCAGAGTTACCCATCACACTCTTATCTAGAGGGGGAAGAAGGCTATAATTGATCTCTCAAAGGACTTGATTCCCAGCATGGGATTTATAGCAGACAAGTCAACAATAGTCGAGAGGATCGACAAGAGGATAATGGGCTTGAAATCTCATCCAAGCTTCTTAATTAGAAAGCATATCGAGGAACTTTCTAAGAAGGTATCTAGGATAAAGACACATGCATTGACAACGTATTCTTCTCATATGCATCATGTACATCATGTACAGGAACAACATATGTTAGGGCCACAGACATGGGTAAAGGACCACTCCTTTGCCCATCTTTCACAACACGGTCCATCTGTAAAGTTAGCTGTAGAAAAGCCTCCTCAGGTGTTGGAGGTGAATGGTGTGTTCTACTTTCAGGATCCTGCTTCAAGGCAGGCAGGGGTGGGGGATCAACACCCTTACCAACGTTTCCCTACTTTCTACAACACCAACTTCACCCCTACACCTCTTCCTACTCATCAACCTAGCCTCGTATTCTCCCACTCCCAACAACAGCACTGACCATATGTATGTCAGTCAATTTGGATAGCTTAGGTAGTACCTAAGTTCACGACAGTTGTCTTCGTCGGTTCCCGTTGATATATAGCAGCAGATCCTTGATGAGCTTCGTTCTTACAAGAATGAGATTCAAGATATGTGATGTGATATCAACCATCTATCCCGATGTCAGGATGAGATATCTGCCCCTTCTACCTCCATATTCACCCATGTTCAGGCTTACCCCAACATCCTGAACAGGACACAACATCAATATGGTGATCAGATATACTACTCAGGTTTAACTAACTCTAAGCATGAGATTCTTCTATTTGACGATATTATGCACATGTCGCTCAGGGGCAGAAGGATTGTGGCCAGACCTGATCGGGCATGAGGCATGGGGGAGGACAGATATGAGGCTCTAACTGAGGAGACCTTAGAGGATGGAGGAGTCTGGATTTTTCAAATGTAGCATGACGATCATCATCAACCGACGAGGATATTCATAGCCAGAGGAGAGAGGAAAAAGAGCACTGGAGCACAACTTGGAGGTGATGCATCGGATTCTATGGAGGACCTTACACTTTCGATTGAGGAGGACATAATAGCAGCAGATGTTCCCCAACCTTTAGTAGATAGTAGAATTTCAAATTCCAAGTTGCACTGTAAAGATTCATCGTACTAAGAACTCAATTTATGATAATAAAAGAAAGCATTTTTTGATTTATGATTATGAGTCTTCTTCTTATGATGCTTCAATCCCTTTCCCCAATGATCTAACAGTAGGAAAAGCATCTTTAAAAAGATTCAGAAAGATGATCCGGATATGGCACATTTTTGTCATTAGAACATCCTAGTTAAAGTGCCATATGATAAGTATTTATCGACCCATCCTACTTTTGTGAAATACATGAAGGACATATGCACTCCTACTAGAGTGTGCATGAAGTCACCTACTAAGGTGAAGAGCATCAAACGTATACATTTTTTAGGGTCTCCACCAATTCATGTATCAAGAACCACCAGTTATCTACGAAGAAGAGAGATTTGGGTCGCACTACATGTTGAGTCAGATAAATGACATCTCCTTTGCAAGAATTCTCTTAGACAATGGTTCAAGTATTATTCTCTTGCCTTTAACCTTGTATGATTGACTTGGAGTTAGGTCCTCTCAGGAAGTCACGAGCCATACTTCAGTTCGCAGATAAATCCACAAAGAGGGCTAATGGGGAGGCTAAGAATGTTGTCATTTCAATCTTGGGATAAGACTGCAAGGTGGATTTCACGATCCTTGATATGGAGATGTCAAGGCAATGGAGAGAGTCACAAATTATGCTTAGGTGGCCTTTTCTTAGGACCGCTGGATTGGTATTTTACTATCAAACAAGAATGATGGAGTTTAATTCTCCAGATGGAGAGGTGGAACTTGAGATGAAGATTACTAAGTGGTAGAGACCTGATTTAGAATCCAGTACAGATTACTCATCTTCTGAGGAAGAGTGCAGCTTGATACGGGCAGACTCCTGCGGTTCACGGTGAGACCCTCTCATATGGAGAGGACTTTGTTCAGGATGTGGTTTTTGCGAGGTTCTGGGTTCTTTTTGATAGATTCATCCTACGCCCTTGATGGCTTAGAGGTCCCTTTGGACATGTTGGTTCCTTCCCCTTTGGAACAATCAAGGGTTGAGAATATAGAGTCGGACATGGCTTTGGCAGAATTACCGTGTTTCTTTAGCGATCTGACTCAAAGCACAATAGTATTTGTGGTTAGCATAGCAACCATATATCCACCTCCTTGTAGTACTGAGCTAGATTCAGTCGTGTGAAGCTAATTTACCATATGATCCATCATTACCAAAACTAAAGCCGCTTCCTCCTACACTAAATTACGCGTTCCTGCGAGTCAAGAGAAGAGATTTCCCGTTATCATTACTTCTAGGTTGACTGTGAACATGAGTCGATACTGCTTAAGGTTTTAGAGAAGAACCACAAGGCAATAGGTTGGACTGTATCAAATCTCATAGGGATGAACCATGCTCTCTATCACACCACATTTATGTTGAGGAAAATAGTCGACCTTCTCGTGAATTTTAGAGGAGATTGGATCCAAACCTAAGAGAAGTGGTCAAAAAAGAGATTGAAAAGTGTTGTGGAGTGAGATTCATTTATACCATCTCCGATTCCAAGTGGGTGGCCCTTTTGCATGTGGACTCAGAGAAGTCGGGTATTTAGATGATTACTGAGGAAGGATAAGAGATAATGACATGAGTACCCACGTCGTGGCATGTCTGTGTTGATTACATATGCTTGAATATCGCGATCAAGAAAGATCAATTTCCCTTGCCATTTATTGATCAAATTTTGGAGGAACTTGAGGGAAAAAAGTTCTTCTATTTTCTTGATGGTACTCTGGATACAATCAAAAATCCATAGCTCTTAAAGACCGGAAAAAGACCACCTTTACATGTCCATTATGTGCATATGCGCTCAAGTGTATGCCCCTTCAGGTTGTGTAATGCCCTGGGCACTTTTCAATAATGCATGATTGCTGTATTTGTAGAGATGGTGGAAATTTTCTGGAAGTATTTATGGATGATTTTCGATCCATGGATTCCTTTGATACTTGTTTTGCACATTTGGACAGTGTCCTAGGATGGTGTAGGGAGGTTATTTGGTTCTCTCCTGAGAAAAGTATCATTTCATGGTTCATGAGGTATCATGCTATGGCACATCATCTCCAAAAAAGGAATGGAGGTAGATCCTATCAATGTGGATATAATCAAGAAACATGATCCACCAACCAATGTTAAGTCAATGTGTTCTTTTCTATGGCATGTTGGATTTTATAGAAGATTTATCAAAGACTTTTCAAAAATTACATGACCATTGACTAAGCTCTTAGGAAAGGACACCGAGTTCATTGTAGATCACAAGTGCTTAGAGGCTTTTGAGCTCTTGAAAATAAAGATAATAGATTCACCTATCTTTTAATCTCATGATTGATCTTTTCCCTTTGAGATCATGACCGATGCATCGGATTTCGTAATAGGAGTCGTGTTAGGACAACAACGAGATGGGGTATTGTTAGCATTTTACTGCGCGAGCAAAGTATTAGATTATGCGTAGAAGAATTATACATTGACTTAAAAGGAAATGCTCGCAGTAGCCTGAGCTCGATTTGGACATTAAAGATAAACCTAGAGTCAAGAATGTTGTAGCTGATCACCTTTCCTAACTTGATTGTAAGGATTCCCTTGACTTAGAACCTATTAGAGAGACTTCCCATGACGAGTCAATTTCTATTGTTGACTCACTCCCGTGATATGCCAACCTGGTCAATTTTCTTGTCTTCAAGAAACTTCCCCAAGTCTGGACTAGGGGCACTATTGACTGACTGAAGTCGGATTCGAGTAGATACCATTGAGAGGACTCATTCCTTTTCTTTGAAGGATCGGATTGTGTCTAGTAGAGATGGATTCCTTAGGAGGATTGCTAGAGTGTCCTCAAACCACTACCATACCATGGAGATAGTAAGACACCGCTCGAGAAAAAGAATTGCTCACAAGGTGCTCCAATGTGGATTCTTTTGGCCGATCTTGTTTCGAGATGCATTTTATTTTGCAAGGTCGTGTTCGATATGTCAAAGAATGGGGGGGCAGTTAGATCTAGGGATGAAATGCTCGTGTAACCTGTGATGTTTTGTAATGTATTTGATGGATGGAGGATTGATTTTATGGGTCCCTTCCCAAACAATGATGGCCACGAGCACATTTTATTAGCAGTTGATTACTTGTCTAGGTGGGTGAAAGCTATTCTAACTCGAACCACATATAGCAAGATTGTATGTAAGTTTGTGAAAAATCACATTATCTAGGTTCGGTGTTCCAGATGTCATGATTTCATATGGGGGTAACTACTTTGTTAATAGAGAAATGAAGAATCTTGATAAGGACTATGGTATAGATCATAGTGTGACTAGTCCTTACCATCCACAATCAAATGGCATGGTAGAGATTTCAAATCGAGAAGTGAAGAGTATAGAAGTTTGTACATCCTGATAGAAAGAATTGATCTCAGTTGTTAGACCATGCTCTGTGGGCCTACAGGACAACATATAAGACACTACTCGGCACTTATCCATTTAGGACGATATATGGTAAGCCACTCTATTTTCCCGTTGAAATAATTCACAAGTATGAGTGGGAAATAAAAAAGATTAATTGGAGTTGTCACTTGGGAAAGTGTGTAGAGACCTAGACCTAAATGAGCTCATAGATATCCACAACCGTGAATATGACAACAATGTAGTTTGCCAGGACAAGGTTAAGAAATGACAGGATAGACATATTCATATTAAGAACTTTGTCCCAAGAGAGAAGGTATGATTGTTCAACGTAAAGTTGAAGATCTTTCATGGAAAGTTGAAATCCAAATGGACAGGTTCCTATTTGGTGAAAGAATTGCACATCAACATCAGTATTGAGATCTGATCTCTAGGATGGTGCATGTTCTTTCTTAGTGAATGGACAATCTTAATGAATGGAAAACTGTTGAAGAACTTTGTTGACATCAATGAACATCTAGTCCATGTTGAGTAGATTTTCTTCATGCGGAGTACAAACATTGATTCCATTCCTGATTACTCTACATGAAACCATAGTTAGAAGATCCATATCGAGGTAGATTCAATAGCTAGCAGATTTACCCATTCTTTCTCACTTACTGCATCTGATTCTCAGTTTCTTTCATTTTGTTAGGGTTCAGTTTCTCCCTTCTTTTGAATCTTACTCCTTACTTTGGTTATTTAAAGCCTAAGCATAGGGGAACCCTGGACCTTATTTCAGTACATCTCTTTAGGTTTTTGTAGTCCTAGTCACGATCCATCTTTTCTTTATTCTCTACTTCTTCTTAGGATATTTTAAGCCTAAGTATGTTGTTCTATTTCTATTCTTTTATACCCCGTCTCTTCGTACTTCAATCGTACACTTAGGCTATTTTAGCCTAAATATAGGGATGTCGTACCTGTTTTCACTTCCTTGTACTATTCTTTCTCTTAATGCTTAGTACGAGTTATGTCTTTCATTTTACTATGTGCCATGAGGACATTGCACAAGCTAAGTATAGGGGGTGTACATATATATTACATATATACTTTATTCATAGCTCATTTCACATAATGCATTTATTATTATCGATTGTGGGTATGGGGATTTGAAAATGTTAGTAAAATACTTTGTAAAATATTTAGAAAACTTTTATATAAATTTGACTTGGTCTGTACAAATGATTTACAAATTATTTTGAAAAGGGTACAAATTATTTTGACACCCCATTGTTTTCTGTATATATACTTACAAATTCATTGAACTTACACACAATACTTATAAATTCTTTGAAAGAAAAGAAGAAGTTAAAATTTTATTGTTATTATTATTATTAAAATCAAACAAAAATACTAACTAATAAATGATTTTATCCCTGATACTTTTACTTTCACACAAGACTTGTTTAGTTTATGATACTTGGTTTAGATTGACACTTGACTCAGAGTTTAACCTTTCTTGGTCTTCTGAGTTTTATGACTTAAAAAACTTGAACTCCCTAGTTTAAAACATGTTATATTACATGTCTAATCTCTACCTTATAAAGAATATGGCATGCACTTCACATGTACGATTACATGAACAATGTGATGAGTTGTGGTTTCGAGTGAGGAACTAGGATAAGAGGTTTGAGTTTGGACATGATCTTATGATGCTCGAGGATGGGATAAAATGAATGAAAGCTTCTTGAAACCTGAGTGTCATCACCTTAGGCAGTTTGAGAACATGATTCTTATACTATCTTGATATAAACCTAAGTGCCAGCATGCGTAAACCACTAAAATTATTGATCAATGTGCGCTAACTTTTGTAAAAGCAGTTGATCTAGCCAAAAAGAAAAGGAAAGAAAAATGGAAATAAGCTCATACACTACAAAGTTACATTCAAATGAGCTTACACCAGTGGTGAGCACTCCCAACATTTTAAGTTTTCACTTGGACCAAAATCGTAGGCTTTTATGAGTCGGAGTAGTACCCAAAAAGAGCTTTGCATTGTATATTGATACATGTACGGGTGTAGAAAAGTATGATAGATACTCAAAAAAGACATACTCCGGTGCATTCCCAGGAAAACAGGTACATACGACTCAGAATTATCTTGACGGATACATTGATCAACACTAATATGTATGTGTGTGTAATAAGGCACTCGAGAGATTCTTTGTTCTTATATGAGGGGGAAAGAAATGACACAAATCTATATCCTCCGTAACGAGCCTTTCCATCTACACTTTTAAGTCTGACAACTAAAGAAACGGTGGATTAAAGTAAGAGTATATTTATTCCCTAGTGTTGAGGGTTGGGTCCTTAGGAAGATTTCTCAAACTGGAACCTCGGACGAAGCCTTGACTCTACACTAGTATATGTAATCTACACTTAAAGTCATACCTCTTATATATGTGTACACAGAGAGTTTGAAAATTAGGGAAGTTGAGTTCCTTCTGACCAGGACACGGTTTAGATTTAGAGTTTGAGAGTCATATTTAAAACTCATGTCATAAATGTCGTCTTGTATTCTACATGCATAATCAGGGATTTACCATTCTATTCATTCTTTATTTTCTCAAGGAGGAGCAAAGCTTAGGTATAGGGCCGATGAATTTCGGATTCATCTCATAATTCTTCTCGGTTACCTTTATATTAAGTATTTCCATAAACATTAACCTATAATTAACATTTATTAATTATTAACCCTCTATATATAACTAATACCAATTAATGTGCATAAATATCAAGTCTAAATTTTGTACATATATCTGTATATTATATTTATTATTTTATGTATTTCTTCATTATTAAAATACTATAAAAATAACATAGTATCATAAATAATAATGATATGTATATTATTTATTATTCAAAATATCATAAAAAGAATAAAAGAATTAAAATAAGCGGTCGTTCCTTAAATATTTGCAAAAAATTATCTATATACATGTGACTTATTTTTACTTTGGTTCCTTAATAAAAGTTGTAGAGAATTGAAAATTACACATTTTTATTCAGACACTTTTTACTTTAACATCATTTAATATTTTATTTTGATTTTACATTATTTGTACTACTTTTTTATATGATTGTTTACGCGGTCCAATCCACTCTCGACACATAGCTGACCCTTAAGGGTCGTCCATTTCTCTTTCGAGATATCTTATCTTCCTGATTAGATGATCGATATCCCATATAACTCGCCCCGCATTTAGACCATTTGATCACCAAATCAAACTCATCCTCATCACTCTACTCAATGCTCCATCAAGGGTTGTTGGATCACTTAATCCATCGGTCCCTGCTCGTCTTTAGCCTCTCGCCTCCACTCACTTGAAGTGACGCGAGTCGCCAACTGTCACCTTCTCTGATTTCTAGCGGTCGACTCAAGTACCCAAACTGTCAGCTTTCAGCACCTTTCTCTTCTTTTCATCATCCTCTCCTTCGTATAACCTCTGCATGTCATCGTCTCCCTTACGTGCTCTTCCCTTGGATCGTTGAAACATCCACCAAAACCACCTAGAACCATCCACTTCAATCGATTAAAATCCCCTTCTCTGCAACCCACAATCGCCATCCACCCATTGTGCGAGAACCACTTCCAACAACTCTCCTCCTCAGTGACAGTAAGAGAGCTCAGTTGTGTGCGATGACGGAGTTTCATTCTCTGGTGAGATCCTTGGTGTTTTAGCCAAGTTGCAGACCTACACAGGTGCTGCTCGAGCCTCCATCATTAGCCGCGGTGGTCAAGCGACGACCAAGAGCAACATACCTCCTCTTCCAGGTCACCTTCATTGTAGGTAAATCCTTGATCTTATTTTCTTCCATGTTTTTCCATTTTATACATACTCGTCCATGCACTCTCCCATTGATCTGATCTCATCCACACCATTACGGTGGCTCACCGATCTTGACAAAGCCACCAATTTACTCACCCACCTTCTAGATCTCTCCACCTTTACCAATCCATCTCTTCTTATGCTCAGGGAGGAACCCATCTGGATTCTTCAAAGATTCACACGCATGGCCCCCATTCAACCCTTCAGATCGGTCTCAGTCATATCAGTGTGCTTTAGCTCTGTGGACTAACCCTTGCAGGAGCCTACATCTTCTCTTATTGGAGAAAGTGACATTACTCCGATCTCGATTTTCTTCGCTAGAAGTCCTTCATTGATAGGCCCTTGTAGGGGTGTTCTCTCACGTTCAAGCTTTCACGAGCTTTGCCATATCAAGATGAAGGTATTTGGACCTTCTATCAAGCAAGAGGGGCATGAAGGAGGAATATCCCCAACGCTGGAGCTCCACCATTCCTCAGTCGTAAGAGGAGCGGGAAGAATACAGGAAGTAGTGTCCATTCGATCAGATCCCCAGATCTAATCTAACAACCATCAGCACTCCACGTCGTGCCTCCCAAGCCATCGCTTCAAGCCTCAGGGCCAGAGTGCTTGAACCAACGTCGATCCATAGCTTTGTGCTACGTGGGCTTGAGCATGGCGTGCCTTTCGAGCCTTATGTCACGTTCCAGACGCACATGGGAGTGGGTAATTTGTAGAAGATCCTACCATGTTTTCAATATTACAAATAAGTCCTGATTCATGTGAATTTTGTATATTAGCTCAAGCTTTTTTGTATTGCATTTATAACCCTGTGAATACTTATTTGTAATGTTTTATGAGTTTTAAATTATATTTTCTTTACATTATGCCCCTGACTTGTACTATTAATATATTATGACATATTCACCCATTTTGAATGAAATTGATCTCATTGGAAAGATAGTTTAAGGCTCTTTCATTTGGTCTATTTAACTCTCTATTTTGATTCTTATTCACAAATTAAAAATCAGAGAAGTTGTTATTTAATTACATGATAATCTGAGCATCATTTCTCCTTTATAAAGTGAACAATTGATCTTAATCAATCCCTGATTTGTTTGATAAATTAAGAATTGATTTAATAAACTAATCTTCTATATTTTATCATCAAACTTTAGTTGGTTGATTAACTAAAATAAAATGAGTTAGTAATTGATTTCTTAAACTGTAACTCGGTGCATTGATGTATAATTGTTCGTGTACTTGAGTTTGGGTCTGGACTTATCCAGGTAAACTAAACAGTGTCACTCACCACATATATTCTTTTCAATTCTTATAGATTATTTGAGCATCCATATTACAATGAATTGATATTAATAGTCGTTTAGCGATTAATCAATCACCTATACATTACTGTTGTTGTGACCCCAATTCCAGAATGTCGGACCTCCGATAACTGGATTTGGTTACTCAGCAATAATCTATTCAGCAATCATAACTAACACTCAGAAATAGACTACAATTAAAAATACTCAGAAGGAAGTATTTCAACACTTTTTCATTCACAAAATAAAGTGTATACATTGTCCCACTATAACCATTTACATGTACATCAGCTGGAAAGGAAATACACAAAAAGATTACTAACTACCTAACAAATTGGCTCGATGTATGAATATGTTAGCTGGCTGGATTATTAAAATCCTTATGATGGCTCACCGACACCTGTTGGGTTTTCCATAAATCATAGGATAACAATTAGCGAGTGCTAAGTAACGAAGAAGAGAAAAGCAAACAAATGTGTAATTTTTCAGAACTTGTTATCATAAAAAGCTCCATTCATCCTTATTAGTTTAAGTCTCATTCCTTTATATTCCACGTTAGGGATTAGTCCAGGGGAATCCCACCATTAATGGAAACCGAAGCTGTGGACACTTCAGGATTACAGATTGCGTTGATCTGGTGAGCTTACGGGACGTTGCCTCAACCAATCCTTCAACTACCCTGACAATTTCATTTTCATATATTATTTAGGGTTCCAAACCCTCAGCCTGGTAAACAAAGAAGCACACCATCCTCGAGACTCCAGTAGCTTAAAACCCCAGGATAACATTTAATCACATAAACCAGCGGCTTTAAGAACATGTTATCGTAACCCATGCGCTATCAAACCACCCGTTCCTCCACGTGGCACGACAATATCTTCTGTCGTTCAACCCAAATATATTGGCACACTGCACTATGCATTGTAAATCGTTCATTTCATGCACACTTATCAAAATAAGGTAACTGTGTACCACCTAAGTAGGGTCACACCAATATGGGTTCCTTCCGACAAACCTACAGGTTGCATGCCCGACCTGTTTTTCTACCCCCAGTCATTCTTAACGTAACACACGATCCTTTTCAAGATCCAACTTAAATACACATCAATTCCCATGATGTAATTCTTTCGTTAAGTTTTCGATTTGCATAATCATCAACATTGAGTATAACCTCATATATATATATATTAATTCATATATTTATATACTCATATTTATGCTCATTTTAACTTCCAAATACTAACTTTCCAAGCTGTTGCATCGATTCAATGTTTAAACATTACTTTAGTTGAAATCACAAAGCAACTTTTCATATTTTCTCAAAAATAGCCAAACTAGGGTTCTTCATAGCAAAAAACATAAAATCGAGAATCTCAACGATCTCATATGAAAATCCAACAACAAAAGGAAGGATTTTGTTACCTGATCGAGCTCTCTCTCACGTATGCAGTGCTTTATCATGATTCTTTTTCAAAAAGGATTATTTATAGCTCCTGAAATGATCAAATTTCATTTTCATATCAAAAACGCTAAGAATGTGCCAAGAATGTGAAGAACGGACGAAGAACGTAAAGAATACACAATGAACGCAAAGAACACACAAAGAACACGAAGAACATATTTTTCTCTTAAAATTTCGACAGAGTTTCTCCTTATATCGGGACATATTTCTAGGAAAATTCGGCAGAGTTTCCCCTTATATCGGGACATATTTTAAAAGAAAAATAGAAAGAGTTTCCTCTATAAAATCACCGAGAGGGAGACAACAATGAATATGAAAGATTATAATCAAATTGCAAGAGATGAAGAATCGATAGACATCACACATCTTAGGTGAGTGAAGGTGTGACAAATCACAGAGTTCGCTGACGTGCATAGCGTCCGCACCTAAGTAGGGTGTTACACAGGTTTCTCCAACAAAATAACTATAAAAGCGGAATCGAAAGAATAGAACCACAAGCGATGGAGAATCGGTAGACACCGTGTGTCTTAGGTGGGTGAAAGTGTGACAAATCACATGGTTCACTGACATGCATATTCGCCCGCACTTAAGTAGGCTGTTACACAGATTTCTCCTTGAATCACAACAGAAAATGAATCGAAAAGAAAGAATAATCGAAAACAAAGCTGGAAAAAGAAGATGAATCGAAAACCTAGCTTACGAAGCGAACTAAGAGAGGATCGTACCTTCCTTCTCCTTGTTCTCCTGACAATGCTTCGCTAGCATTCCTTTCCTGCCTCCCTTTCCTCCTCCTGACCTATCACTCTAGCCCTTGGGGTAGTGGTGGTAGTGGAAATCGTATATAAGATCTGAGTAAACTGCTAAAAGAGGATTATATAGTAGACGACGGATTGATTTACGAGTGAAAAAAAGTCATGCAGCTACTTTGATCCTTGGCTCTGTGTAAGATAATCCATAAGGGTCGGAGGGTGTGTCCATTCTCTTCTCTATAAGAAAGAAAGCATTTGATATATATATTGTTGATAATCGTGAGGAGGAAGGAGGTATCCACGTCGAAGTAGAAGGACCCGAAATGAAAGGGTTGCCTCTAATATAATAAAGAACGTCAAAAAATGCTAACTGTATGAATGGGTGGGGGGTATTTATATGCTCCAGAAAACCACTAACCATGGTTAGTAAATCATAGTTTAGACCTTAACCGCGGTTAGAGGCCCATGGTTTTGACCAAGTCTTATCCAAAACTTAAGGCTTAAGTTAGAACTTTCCAAAGTATTCTAGATTCATTAATGACACTTGATTAACGCTAATCATGATTAACTTTTACTAATTGCGATTTGTCTTTCACAACTTATTGATTAGTGTTTACTAATGGTCATTAGCGGTCATCAATCTATCATTAGTTTCTTTAATCATGTTTAATTAGTCTTAATGACGGTCATTACGAGTTAATGACGTATTAAACCTCCTTACTTCTCTTTCTTCCGAAAATCATAGTAAATCGAAACGAAGTCTGATTCACATGAAACAAATTCTGTTGGTTTCGTCTTGACGAGTCGGATCTTAGGATATAGGATCCAAGAGACGGTCAAGTTCAAGGCTTTACAATTGTCGATTTATCCTATCCTTGTAACTTCTTACGTACCTTAATAGGGTCACTTTATGAGTAAGAGGTGAAGGAGTTTCTCTTTCTGAATTATAAGTAGGAAACACAATGCAGTACAACTAACCTTTGATTGAAACTGTCATCCATCTATTGGAAGTGATGTTATGCGATCTCTAGTCGTTAGAAAAATGAACTGCATAGACGTTGAGTTAAATTGTTTGAAGTCCCCCCTCTATTATATTGGCATTGTGTTGAATGTGTGTGGTCATACACTATAATAAATGTAAAGAGCTAAAGGTATTATTGTGATGAAGGATATGGTATAATCCTCAAGCGTGTCATGGAAGCGTGAGCGTCGTATCGAATATGACGTAGAACGACTAGTCGAACTAGTTGTTCTATATAGCGGAATTTAAAAAAAAATCATGCGACGAAACCACATGATCCAAGAACGATTCTCGGATCGTTTCATCTAGAACCACATCAAGTACAAAGGAATACATCTTGTAGCGTGGTTGATCGAGTCTCTACGAAAAGAGACCTCCTGTCTCAAGTCCGATCGTCGGAGAAGACGCTTGCGAGCGCGGGGATGAGTCGCATGATCCTCGCAATCCAACAAGTTGATCCAAGCACGATGAACTCCTGATCTCATCGTACAAGATCAAACACATTCTTCACGAGCGTGGCACTCCAAAGAAGATGGAGAACCGAAGAACATCGAGGTGGCGGCGCGGTGGTGAGGGCGACGATGTAGTCTTCCTCTAGGGTTTGATGGACGACCACCAAGAGAGAGGGAAGAGAGTTGAAGTGTAGAATGAGAGAGAGAGAGAGAGAAGAGAGATGTGCTTCAAAAGCATAACCCTAGAGAGCATGGTATGCCTCTCTATTTATAGAGTTTTGGGATCCATGGATCTCAATCCATGGGACACATAAAATCAATGGATGAGATTGATTTATGTTTAATCCATTGGTCAAGATTATTGTTGGTAACAACCAACAACTAATAATTTAATTTAGATCAAATATATTTTGATAAATCAAATATAAATCAATCCTAAAATAAATCAAATAAATAAGGAGACAATCATCGTGGAGATTACATCTCTCATTGGAACATGGTGGACGGCCACCAATTTCATATTGGACTTGGTAGCCGTCCACTTGTTTCCAAGTGGAGGCAATCTCATGAGATTGCATATCTTCGTGAAAATCTCCATTATTTATTCCAACAACTTTTGTTGTGATTTATTCTTCAAAAATAATTCATAATTAATTTTGAGAATATTGCAATCTTGCCATTGGAAAATTTGTGAATCACATTCACAACCCAAACAAAATATAATTTACATTTTCAATTAATTACACAATGTGTATCCAATACACATCATTAATTAATTAACAAATATAAATTATAATTAGCTCTCTCTAATACTTTATAAATTACATTTATAATATATTATGAATAATTGGATATTGCTATCCACATTATTCTTATCCACAATAATTAAATCACATTTAATTATATTGGATAATTTCCACATACATCAAGATAATTAAATCACATTTAATTATCATTCTCTTAATGCTCATATATAATTCAACTATGGAATTATTCTTGAACCCCTTCAAGAATAACTCTGCAGATACTTAGAGATAAAGACAGGATGATTGTATTGTTCCACGTATAGTGACTTGGATATTGAGATCACATCTCAAATCCAGATCTCATGGACCTCCCATAGATGCTTGATTAAATCAAGGTCGTAAACCTAATCTTCTCATTGAATCTGAATCTCATTCAGATCAATGTCCAACACTTGGACTAAGATTAGGTTACTTCTCTACTGAGAGGAGTCACTAAAATCCAAACCTGTTTCATCACTCCCTCGGAATGGAAGCGTCATGGTTATACAATCGTTTATGATCACATCACCCTCAAGTATTCCCAACACATGTACATCCTGCATACTAGAAGACCTATGATCATCCTGAAGATATAGATCAATTTTACACTGTCTTCTTCAGGGTTTGATTACCAAGTTTCTCAATCTTAGTTATTGGGAATTGGTATTGATCATATGTTTTCCCAAAGCATATATCATACCTTCAAATTCTTGCCATGCTTCCAAAGCATGATGACCATGCATGGAATTTGATCAGTCCCAATACCTCATGAGTGAGCTCATGTCTTCCGATGCACATGTGAACCTGTATGATCCCTTTGAGAGATCGTATTACTCATGTGTCCTTATATGCACACCAGCTCGCTGGTGTATAGACCTTGGTTAGGTCATCAACCTATTGGTCTTCCAAATGTACATACTCAGACATATAGTAACACATCTATCTCTGGTTAGAGGATGCATGCCTATATCATGACAGCATACGACATAGGACTTTGGTTATCTCGATCTCATTAAGTCAACTCTTTGACCTAACTAATCTGACACATCTGAATCTCTATTCCTATGCAGAGGACATGCGTTAAGAGGTCGGTCAGATATCAACCTATGTGAGAAAGGATTGCCATCTCCTACTCATGCTGGAGATCATCTCTTAATAATCATTTGGCGGTGCTTGATGAGTCCTCAATCTAACTCTTTAGATGTTCATCCAAGCACCATCCTTTATGATTCAATATTTGAATCAACAGCTGTATGATCATCAAGATGGCCATGGTACATAACCCTTATTGTACATAGGGACCTTGTAGTGCAAATTAATTATTCTTCATTTCAGATCAGGGAATGATATTCGCAATAACAATTATTGCACAATGGCTCACCGTGGGCTCGCATGTCCAACAATCTCCCACTAGCCCAAAGAGCCATTAATGGGCTAATCATTTAAACCCGCACCCATGTGACAATCATAGGCTATTTAGAAAAATAGCTAGGTAAGCTGATCATTCACTTTGTTTCTGAGAGACTACGCTAAGTCCTTTTACGACACTTGCATATCCCAATGTAACAATGCCCACATCCAATACGAAGGTTGCATATATGCAGCCAATACTCAATTTTGTCAGTTATAGTGTCCTTGACACTACAGCTTAATAATTATCATAACCAGTTTTTCCATTATCCTTATCAGAAATACCCTTATTCCTGGAGATCTCTATCTCCTAAGGTATTCGTAGCTAAGACCTTTTAGATCTCCATCTATAAAGTCTTAATTTCTTGAAGATAAGACTTAGAGATCACTATCTCACAAGTCTTGTCCTCTATAAAGATATAGTTATTACCGCAATCAAGTGTTTTATCACCATAGTAGGATTAGTAACAGTTTACTACTCCCACTGATGGTAGACATCTGGCTTTTGTACACATCTAGCATACACCCGGCTTCTCAGAATTGATGCACAAGGGTTAGCAGTTTTAGCATTCACATCCTCAACTCTTTGAGGTGCTATCCCTTTAGATAGGTCAGTACCATATCTTAAGGGAAAGCAGCCTTTCTTGGAATTTTCCAGAAAATGGAATATGTCCAAGGTGTACCACTAATGCGACAGTCCCAATACCCTCTTTCTTTTCTTCTGAACAACTTCAGAACTATGATCTAAGAGGTATCATTGAGATCATATCTCAAGATATGGAACAACCAGTTATAAAACACGTATTATTATCCATATATCATTTAAATGATTAGGATATTATCTACATTTATCATGATGAACACAATGGCACTCCCACGAAGCTTCACATGGTTCATCAAGATTCTATCTGAAAACATAACATTTATAATTTCATTAAATCTTATGCTCCAACTATAAGAAGCTTATATGAGTCCATCGATGGAATTCCTCAGCTTGCATGCCTTGCTTTCCTCATCTATGAAGCCATGGGGCTACTTTACATGAATATCCTTAAAGAGGTATTCATAGAGGAATACAATCTTGACTCACATCTTGAAAATGCTATAGAAAAGTTGTGTAGCTAGGGTTAGCTATATTCTGATGGATTTAAGCATGGTCATTGAAGAGCAAGTCTCATCGCAAGCGATGTCTTCTCTTCGGTGTGTAGCTCATGGCTACGAACCATGCTTTGAAGGTCTCTACCTTCTCATCAGGTTCTCTCTTTCTCCTGAAGATCCATTTACACCTTAATGGGTCTTACCCATATAGGTGGATCCTCGAGGGTCCATATACAACATTTGTATATGTAGTCTACTTTAGACTTTATTGCTAACATCCATCCTTCCATGCTATGATCTTCAGAAGCTTCATCACATGAAGTCAGATCATCGTCAGATTCAATTGGCACATGGAATCCATCTTCAAACTTATTTGAAGAGGTATTAGTGTTTCATCTTTAATTGTCCTTTTAGTTCCCAATTTTAGGAGCCTCATTATCTTCTCAAGATTAAATGAGTTCCTTCACTTCATTTTCATCTTGATTCTCAAGAGTCTCATCCTCTAAGAATCACATTCTCATAGATGAGATCTTTTAAGAATTTCAAGGTCATAAAGTATGTATCCAATACCATCATTTATTTTCCTAATGAAGTAGCACACTCAGGTGTTAAATTCCAGCTTACTTGCTTGGAACCTTATTAAGGATGTATATTGTAGTCTCTACTATACATATACCTTGGAAACTAAGAGATAATTATGCTAAGAGTCATCGTTGATCAAATCATGTCACAAATGATCCAATTGTATTTCCCTACAACTCCATTGAGTTTAGGTTTATTAGGAGGAGTGAGATAGAAATGACATTCATATCTCTATAAGGTATTACATAAATTCATCTAATAGGTACTGACTACCTAGATTAGATCAAATTCATTTAATCTTCTTTCAAACTTTATTTTTAATCCAAAATTGTGAAATCTTTGTATATTTCAAAGGTTTTTAAGTGAAGAGAAAAAATCTCATATCACAAATAATCATCAATAGATATCACATATTCATAATGTTTATTCTGATATAGATGATTCACATACATCAATATGTATGAGATCTTGAATACCTTGACATCTTACACCATTCCAAGGAAGGGTGTATTGGATATTTTTACTTTTGAATACAATATCCACAAGTATAAGATTTGAACCTTTAGATAATCTAAAGTTTCATCTCTTACTAGTCTATTGATCACATCAATAGATAAATGTCCAAAGCTTGATGCCAGATCATTGTCAAATGATCTTCATTTTCCTATTGATCTTTTAAGGTTTAATTTCAGTATTAGAAATGTTAATGAACCATTCATTAATTTTCTAATTTAGTAGAGCCCACTAGATTTTAAATTACTATCTGAAATATCTCCATCATAACTCGTTATGATATGTCTATTCCAGAACTCATGTTTATTCCCAACATTTAGAAATAAACAATGAGTGTGTTCTAATATCTAGGTCATAGAGACATTCTCTAAGGCTAATGGCTCTCTCACTGAAATTAGGAAGTCTATTTATCCAATAGAGGTTCTTGCAACAATTGCACTGACATCCATGTGGATGACTATTAAGCATTTAAAATCAAATTTTATAGTCTTCTAATACATATGCAACCAATTGCAAGTGTTATTAGAAGATTGAGATACGATTATTAGACTTCATCTTATCAAATAAGAAAGTCAATTTCAATGATTATATGTAGATTATTCTGATGCACTATCCGAGTCCTTCTCTAAGGATTCTAGATAGACTTGATAGTCATACTATCAACACATCAGCTTGTTGCAATATTGGCATTCATCCAACTCTTTGGATGTCATATGGAAGTCATAGAAGTACAGTCAACTCTTTGCCTTTCCTTCTCACATGTGCTAGACCCACGCTTCCATTGCGCTCCCTTCATCTATAAACAACCATTGCTTAAGACTAAGGATCTCTTATGTTGAACTCAAAAGAATTCAATATAAGAGTATTTCAACATATATACGTGCTTCATTCAATTCATACAATATGAATAATATGAAGCATCATGAATGACCAGAGTATAGACAGTAGAATGATGACACTCATCGTATCTACGTCCATCCAAACTCTTAAAACTGGTTCAGGTAGGTAGTCAAACAATTTGAATACATCATCTCTTATAGAGCCACCATTCTGCATGATACAGAGAACCATATTATTCATGATTAAATGTCGAGAGCACATATGCATGCCAGAACATCTTCTTGGATTTTATAAGGATTATTCGACACTTACGATCATCATTGTCATGTCACTTCCAAAGTACATACGATGATAGATCAAGACTATAGAGACATACAAACCCTAGAGTTGGAGTCCTATTGTCTATTATAATTGTCATTTCTCATTATTATGAGGTAACTTGCATATTGCAACCACATACATTATGTGTTCAACTGCAAGTACAACATCTTGATCATATCCAATCCATGATAATTTACTAGTTATTATTGAGTATATTATTGAGTGGGTTTAATGAAGGATTATCTGAAATAAGAAATTTGCATATATTTTACTTCGATTTAGGATTTTTTATATCAAAGTTATCTTGTCTTGTCAACAATGAAAGTTCATTCCCTTAACCACTTTCTTGTAAGAGATATACTTACCAGTATATCTCAAGCAAGATCTGGGATCTCCTTCCTTATCTTTGTCACATCCCAATAATATGAGAACCTGTAACTCGGATAAAAAGAATCAGGAACACATGATGCCTTGCAAGTCCAACTTGCATCTCCCAAATCGATCTTTAATATCCAGGCCCACCACCCCTAAGGTGATGTTGACCCATCATTAATTGAACCAACTATCAACAGGAATACAACTCGCTATGCACAATCCAATATCGCCCCAATAATATGAGGATCCGATATTGGGCGATATTGGGGTCACTACGCATACGTTCTTACTCTTTCGAGAAGTGACGAGCCCGATCCAAATGGATCGTATGCAGAAGTTGTCACTTCGGATAGGTGTCTCCTACATACAATATCTGGCGATGGAACCCTTCGCCTTGACGGGAGATCATGGATGTCACTTATGTGATCCTCCGCCTCATATTCAAATTTTAATTAATTATTATGAATCATATTCATATAATTAATTCTTCCAAGAAAAATACACATCTATTCATAATAGATTATTTTTAATTGGATATAATTAACTTAATCTCATTTTATCAATTATCAATCCAATTCAATCAACAAACTTGATTGTTTTACTTGAGTATATATATGTGGTATTATCTCAAAGTACGTATTAATTCGAATTTTAATAATTAGAAAAATACACCTTGATTCTCTGGCATTATCGAGTTCCTACCCTCTGTCATTGCCAGTACCGACGGAAGTGGGATGGACCGCAACCGGTGTGACCTGCTACCCCAATGCTTCCCGACTAGACACCATATCCACCTCAGGAAAGGATAATGCCAAATAGATCAATGTGTACTTGAGATGATCATCGGTTCTTCAATCGAAATTATACCGTATAGTAATAATCAAAATATTTTGTGATCATAAGGAAATTTCCTAGACAAATTCCCAATCCTATTCAAGCAAGTTGTTGTTGATTGTGTTTCCAATTATGATCTATATCAAATCTAATCAATTTATTGGTTGAGGCCATGTCAATTAAGGAAATAATCATCATTAAATATTTTTCAAATATTTTCCATAGTTATTTCAGGAAATTAACAATTAATTTCACTAATTGACAATCACATGGTTCTTGATTAGGAATGTAATTTCAGCAATGACCCCTACTTACTAAAATTAACATATCTCAATCAATTTAAATTAAATTAGACAAAATCAGTTTCCAAAGATTGCTAATTTGATTTAGAATAGAACCTAAGTGATATTCATGCATTTCTAGGCAGATCAAAACAATAATTAACTCGTTAATCATGTTAAGATTCGCAGTTCTCGCACCAATGAATACATGTTCATTAAAACGACCATATCTCGAGCAAATGGAATCATAATAAGGTAAACTCAGATCCTATGATTTTCTTATATAATGGAGAACAAAATCCAAGTTATTAATTCTTATTTAAATATTTTAAACAGGTCCGAATTTATTCACTAAACAGATGTGCAAAAATGAAATGCGACAAAAATTTTCGCAACCTTAACGAACCCAAGTCGTCCTAGGTTTACGGGTCGTATCCAAAACCTTAGACATAAGGCTCTGATACCACTTGAAGGATATGGTATAATCCTCAAACGCGTCACGGAAGCGTGAGCGTCGTATCAAATACAATGTAGAATGACTAGTTGAATTAGTTGTTCTATACAACCAAATTTAAAAAAAATCATGCAATGAAACCACATGATCCAAGAATGATTTTTGGATCATTTTATATAGAACCACATCAAGTATAAAGGAATACCTCTTGTAGCGTGGTTGATCGAGTCTCTACGAAAAGAGACCTCCTATCTCAAGTCCGATCGTCAAAGAAGACGCTTGCGAGCGTGGGGATGAGTCGTGTGATCCTCACAATCCAACAAGTTGATCCAAGCACAGTGAACTTCTGATCTCGTCGTACGAGATCAAACACCTTCTTCGTGAGCATAGCACTCCAAAGAAGATGTGAAACCGAAGAACGTTGAGGCGGTGGTGCGGTGGCGAGGGCGACGACGTAGTCTTCCTCTAGGGTTTGATGGACGACCACCAAGAGAGAGGAAAGAGAGTTGACATGTAGAATGAGAGAGAGAAGAGAGATGTGCTTCAAAAGCATAACCCTAGAGAGAATGGTATGCCTCTCTATTTATAGAGTTTTGGGATCCATGGATCTCAATCCATGAGACACATAAAATCAATGGATGAGATTGATTTATGTTTAATCCAAAGGTCAAGATTGTTGTTGGTAAAAGTCAACAACTAATAATTTAATTTAGATCAAATATATTTTGATAAATCAAATATAATTCAATCTTAAATTAAATCAAATAAATAAGGAGACAATCATCATGGAGATTACATCTCCCATTGGAACATGGTGGACGACCACCAATTCCATATTGGACTTGGTAGCCGTCCACTTGTTTCCAAGTGTAGTCAATCTCATGAAATCTCATGAGATTGCATATCTCCATGAAAATCTCCATTATTTATTCCAACAACTTTCGTTGTGATTTATTCTTCATGCAATCTTGCCATTGAAAAATTTGTGAATCACATTCACAACCCAAAACAAAATATAATTTACATTTTCAATTAATTACACAATGTGTACCCAATACACATCATTAATTAATAAATATAAATTATAATTAGCTCTCTCTAATACATTATAAATCACATTTATAATATATTATGAATAATTGGATATTGTTTTCCACATTATTCTTATCCACAATAATAAAATCACATTTAATTATATTGGATAATTTCTACATACATCAAGATAATTAAATCACATTTAATTATCATTCTCTTAATGCTCAGATATAATTCAATTATGAAATTATTCTTGAACCCCTTCAAGAATAATACGATTTCTCCGCAGATACTTGGAGATATAGACATGGCGATTGTATTGTTCCACGTATAGTGACTTGAATATTGAGATCACATCTCAAATCCATATCTCATGGACCTCCCATAGATGCTTGATTAAATCAAGGCCGTAAACCTAATCTTCTCATTGAATCTGAATCTCATTCAGATCAATGTCCAACACTTGGACTAAGATTAGGTTACTTCTCTACTGATAGGAGTCACTAAAATCCAAATCTGTTTCATCACTCCCTCGAAATGGAAGCGTCATGGTCATACAATCATTGATGATCACATCACCCTCAGGTATTCCCAACACATGTACATCCTGCATATTGGAAGACCTATGATCATTCTGAAGATATAGATCAATTTTACAATGTCATCTTCAGGGTTTTATCACCAAGTTTCTCAATCTTGGTTATTGGGAATTGGTATTGATCATATGCTTTCCCAAAGCATATATCATACCTTCAAATTCTTGCCATGCTTCCAAAGCATGACGACCATGCATGGAATTTGATCAGTCCCAATACCTCATGAGTGAGCTCGTGTCTTCCGGTTCACATGTGAACATGTATGATCCCTTTGAGAGATCGTATTACTCATATGTCCTTATATGCACACCAGCTCGTCGGTGTATAGACCTTGGTTAGGTCATCAACCTATTGATCTGCCAAATGTACACACTCAGACATATAGTAACACATCTGAATCTGGTCAGAGGATGCATGCCTATATCATGACAGCATACGACATAGGACTTTGGTTATCTCGATCTCGTTAAGTCAACTCTTTGACCTAACTAATCTGACACCTCTGAATCTCTATTCCTATGTAGAGGGCCTGCATCAAGAGGTCGGTCAGATATCAACCTATGTGAGAAAGAATTGCCATCTCCTACTCAGGCTAGAGATCATCTCTTTATAATCATTTGACGGTACTTGATGAGTCATCAATCTAACTCTTTAGATGTCCATCCAAGCACCGGCCTCTATGATTCAATATTTGAATTAACAACTGTATGATCATCAAGATGACCGTGGTACATAACCCTTATTGTACATAGGGACCTTATAGTGCAAATTAGTTATTCTTCATTTCAGATCAGGGAATGATATTCACAATAACAATTATTGCACAATGGCTCGCCGTGGGCTCGCATGTCCAACATGTGACACAAGGATTGCAATATTGAATAGGTTGCATAATTATTTTTAAATATCATTAATAATTCCAAGACCTTTTACTTTTGAGTAAAGTATATTAATGCTTGCGGAGAAGGAAAAAAATAAATACTACAAAGTGAGTGCATACTCTTGTGGTCCGGCAGAGCCGACAGTGAGTCATCCCACTCGAGGGGCATCATAGAGTGGGGTAGCAATATGTACTTTGTAGAGTGTTTTAGGTGGATGCACGCATGTATCGTACCATACATATCCGATTGTTGTGATCATTTGTTTTGAAGCGAGCGAGACTCCTCCGATAGACTTGATTGACGGAGTTACGACTCCTCCAGCTCAGTGTCATGTCCCAAGTAATATACTACTACTAGCGAGACTAGTTGAAGGGTCTCACTTGCACATAGGTTTTGAGCTATATTCTAAAGTCTGTCATGCAACATTTCATTTTTTGTGTAGCCTTTCTAGTTTAAGTTACGTCAATGAATCAGACTAAATTGCATAAGGGATATTAGAATCTGTTAGAGGCCTGGAACATTACTATAGGTATATTGCTATTTTTTATTAAATTATTTTTTCATTAAAGTTGTTCAGTTACTGCATTTGCTCTACTCCACATCCTTTTTTATATAAATTAATGTATCTGTATTGGGTCATTTAGCTCACAAGTTACTTCTCTTGGAAATCCAACATGGAGTGTAGAACAGGAGACCGAGGCCAGACTTTTTGGCGTGCAGTTGCAAGATATGGTTGAAGTTTAGGCCGGGTTCGTAATTATGTTTGTTATTCATCTCTTTCCAACTGTTGATGATGATGCAATAAATAGACTTTTAAGATCTCTAGTGTTATCATTTTGTGGACATTTGATTATGAATTGAAATTTTAAACTCTCTTTTTTCCATATTTATGTATGAATGATATATCTTGCATGTTGTTTATAACTGTAGTTGGGTAGTTTTGTGAATGAATGTTGAGATGTGCTCCCACTGAGGTGGGCATTACGGTATATTCCGTGTTTCACAAAATTTGGACAGTTAGATGCAATCTGAAATTTTAAGGGCAGGCTCAAAGCCGAGTAGAGACTGTTGAAATCTACTTTTACAAACTGTCCTGATCCAATAAAATTTCAAGGCGTGAAACTCTACATGAGCAAGAGCACTTGAAAATCCAAAACTATGAAATTAGAATGGAAGTGGAATTGTCGTATTCAATGATAAGCAAGTATTTTTTGAAGCAAGAGTGCTCATCATAAGCATTGAATCGATTTTAGAGGTCGAAACTTTGGCCATCAGTTCTGATATAGCATTGGCTATAGTGATCTTGATACTTATGATACTTTAACAATATCAAACTGCAAAGTACTTATTGATAAGATTAATAATCAGACTAGTCCAAACTAGAGAATTTTGAAATATGTGGAATACTGTCTAAGGAGATTGTGAAATGCAAACTTCATCCATTTGGAATATCGCGCCTAAATATGTGGATCATGCTCACTTTTTAGCTTCCTTTTGTATAATCAACAGAATTCATAATATTGAAACTGCATCAATATTCCTTTCCCCTTGTATAATGTGTTTACAAATGAATGAATCATTTATATTAAAAACACACACATGTGTGTGTATATACACGATGCAACCTAAACAAATCTGATCCATTGCCAAGATCCATGGAAAACATGTGTAGGTGATGAATCGTTATTTGGCTAAGTTAATAATGATTCATCGTAATATGGCCAATTATCGATTTATTAGAATCAAGTCAAAAAATCTGCACGGAGAGGACTCGATTTAATTTATCCTGGATAAGTTCAGGGTTGAACACAAGAACATATACTAATTAGATTATCTAATTAGAATCTTGATATATTAATTAATCTAATGAATAGTGTAACGTAGGTCAAATTACAAAACAGAATGAATGTGATTTTTCAAATAATTTGATGCAAGTCAATACAACATGTGTGCCATGAAATGATAGACAACACAATACACACAAGAATGCAAACGGGTATAAATATGCTCTTGATTTAAGTTTCACAATTAAGATCCAAATAATGATGAAATTAAGCACTTAGTTAAGCAATTAACGTGTCAAAATCTTCTTAGATGATCAGTTCTTATGAATCTCAAGATCCCTAATTCAATTATTAAGCAATATTAATTAATCAAGAATTTAGTAGTAAAACATCAATCATTTAATATCCTAATTAGTTCTGAATATTCATGTCAAATTGAGAAATGTATATAGCATTAAATGGAGCTATGATCAACATTTAGCAACTTAATTAAGCTAGAAAGATAACCTAAACTCTTTGAATTTAATATGTGAAAAATAATTCCAAATAGAGAATTAAATATGCCACATCAAAGAGCATAAAATTATCTTCAAATCGACACCAATTTCGTTAAATTTGGATCAATGATTCACGAGAAATTAATCTTTAAAGACACGGACATAAGTCCAAAAGAGAAATTTCGTTAAATTTGGATGGACTTGGAGGCTCTGGCGCCTTCTGAAGCTTCGAGATTGGCTTGGATCAACCAAATCCTACATGTATGAATCAGTGGCTCCGATCTCCTCTTGTCGGTAGGATCAATAGGATCCTACGATGGTTGTACTTCGAAGTTGGTCTTCTTCCTCCGATATCGGCTGAGATATGGCGGTGCTCCGGTGAGCACCCAGTTTCTTCTCCTTGGGCTTCTTGCTAATACGATGGTCAAGGAACCTTCGTTGTGCCTTTGGCGATGAAGGTGAATACCCTAAGAAGATGGATCAACAACTGGAGATGTAGTTCGATGACGCCTCATCAGAGCTTAAATTTGAGAGTGAAGGAAAGCGTTCATCTCCGACCAATGAAAGCAATAGTCACCTGCAGGGGTTATGGGACAGAACCAAACCGACGACTAATCTATTAAATATAAAAAGAGGCAGAATGGAGGGTTCCAACAAAGGTGAAAGACTTGAACCCTAATTGGGTTCTTCCCCTTTGCAAGGGGGAGAAGGAATCGATGTGGTCTCTCTAGTGGAGAAGTGGAAAAAGGAGTAAGAAGATGGTAACATGAATATGTGTTGAACAGCGGTGGTGTGCGTGGTCTCAGGTGAATAAAATGATAATGGAGTCAATGAAAAGAAATCGGAGAAGCTGTAATTGAACAAAGATAAGAAGAAATGAATAATACTAGGAGATGGAAGATCAAGGAACCGATTATGAACTGAGGATGAATCTTAGCCAAATACGAAGCTTGAAGGCCTCTTCGGTCGCCTCTTAACCATTGGAGGTGCAAGTGGAAGCTCGAGCAGCCACAGATGTGCTGCAGCACGTCGGAAACGACGTGGATCTTGCTGGCATGCAATATCCTTCTTCGCAATCTCTCCCTGTCTCTCTCTATCGCAGAGAGTAGTTGGAGGCTCGAAGTTGATGTACGAAGTGGCAGATCCCCGTGACAGTTGGGGAAGAGGGGTTTTGTTCAGCTGAGATGGGTGGTTTCAGGTGGTAGTCATCGAGACTTCAACCGCCCATTGAGTGAGCACGTGAGGGAGAGAGGGGTAACTGAGCACATGGCGTGGACGAGGACGATAAGAGCTATCAGAGGGCATCAAGATCCGAAGGAGATGGCACGTGAGGTGGTTGGAGTATCAGCGAGAAGTTGTCATCACGAAGAGATGCAACTCTTCGAAGGGAATCATCTGGGAGAGGAAGATGATACAACTATTGTCTGATCAAACGACCAGACAATGGAGATGAAGGCGCTAGTGGAGGGTGTTGATCCGCCTGATCAAAAGCGATTAAAGGGTCAGGAGAGAGGTGGGCAGTGAAGTGATCATGGTCGTCTGATCAAATTATGAGATTGTCACTATAGGAGGGAGAAGTGTATAAAGGGTCAACCAAGTGGCGGGCTCTGATTGGGCGACGTGGTCCAATCAGAAAATCAAGAAATGGAATAAATGACATAAAATCAAGATAAAGTAGCAAATGAAGTCAAAATAAAGAGTGTTCAACATGAAAGTTGTTCTCTTTTCGAGATCTACAACTTTTACGTAGAAGTCAAAGTCAAAAGATTTATACACATATGTTAATATCCTTGCAAGTATTTTTAAGGAATAAAAAAGCTTATTTTATTTCTTTTATTACTTTTAGGATATTTTAATACAGATAATAATATATAATATATTATTTACAATATTAATCTAATTTTTATTGGGTTTTGAATAAAAGAAAATACAAAAAATAATAAACACTTTGATGAATTTATTTATAAATAATACTTTATGTTAATTATCCACAAAGGGTCAGTTGTTAATATAAGTTAATTCTTACTTAAACCAGAAGGATAATAAATTAAAAAAATGATGAGATTTATCAGTCGGATTCTAATTGAGTTGTTTGCGTTAAAGGCATAAATCAACATTATATATGGCAACAGTAAAGTGAGTATAATGTTTGCCAGATATACGTATGGATCTTACAGATTTTGTTTATTGAATATTAAGGCATGGATATGCTTCCTTGTGTCCCATCTCATATTGGTACCTAGATCATCGGAAAGTGAGTATAATGTTTGCCAGATATACGTATGGATCTTACAGATTTTGTTTATTCAATATTAAGGCATGGATATGCTTCCTTGTGTCCCATCTCATATTGGTACCTATATCATCGGAAAGTGAGTATAATGTTTGCCAGATATACGTATGGATCTTACAGATTTTGTTTATTGAATATTAAGGCATGGATATGCTTCCTTGCGCCCCATCTCATATTGGTACCTAGATCATCGGAGCATGGAAGGCTCACACAATGAAACCTTCTTCTCCGGTCATTGAGGGAGAATCCAAAGATTTGATAACCTATCCCATGCCTAATAATCCGCTCGGATGCGTTTCCCTGCATGTCTAGATGAGGTGGGCAAGAAGGGCATGACCTTCGATGCGAACGGTGATACTTTCCTGGCAGATTTCACCGTAGAGTTCTCCGAGGAAATGCTCGGTAGCATGAGCAGTCTTGAGATGAGTTCGAGCTTGGATTCTCATGAGAAGCTATCCCTGGACGATTTTCAAAGGGATGCAAACCAATTGTACAATGCTGCAAGTGCTGGAAACTGACGTTGTTGTAATTTTCATTTCACGTGGTTCTTGTGCATTTTCAAAGTTTATCACCTTGTTTTTCTATATTGGGGAAGTATAGCCTTGGTGTTTGTTTTATTTGCGAACCGGCTCCCCAAAAAAGTTTTCAGATCGAATTTTACCATTTTGTATTAGTTATAAATGTTAGATAAGGAGTTCAAAACTAAATGCCCGTCTAGCTCAGTTGGTAGAGCGCAAGGCTCTTAACCTTGTGGTCGTGGGTTCGAGCCCCACGGTGGGCGTTAATCATTTTTTAATTTTTTTCTTTATAATGATGTACTTTAAATGCTAATTTATGTTTGGATGTCGCGCACATTAATTCTATCCAGGCAATAATGATCTTGATGTTTGCAACTGCAAGATAATATAAATCATCATTCTCTAATATATAACTTCTCCAGCCGGAATAATCATAATTGTACCGCCATCATCGTAACATATATGCTTGTATATGTACGTAGTTATATTTCTGACCTTATGTAAATTTCATGGCTATACAATAGTCGCGGATAGTTTTTTTGCTTAAATTGTCACCCCTTTCTCCTCTTGTAGGCACACACAATCACTAGAGGTGACATCAAAGGTGATAAGGATAAGGTGGAGGGCTACTCAGAGACGACGGCTTACATGATAAATTTAATCACATACTGAACATCTTATCGAGATTCATTCCATCCTCGCAGAAATCACCGTTGTCACCTATTTACGGCAGCACCAGCGGCCACTGGTTTCACTTTGTCTCACACATTGGGACAGACTTTGGCTAGTCGTGGTGCATCATCCTCTCGACCTCCGGTACATCCACATAGCCACAAACCATAAGGAGACAGCACGATTTCTGCAGGATCGCTCTCACTGCGAGTTTGTTTCTATTTACGATAACCTGACCACTTCATATCACAGTGTCCCCTACGTGCTAGCGATTCGGATATTCTTCAGTCCCCCTCCACCTCCTAATAACACTGCATGAGCCACTCCTTCGCCACGATCTCAATCCTCTTGCAGCCCAATCATCACAAGTTGAGTACCATCAAATCATATGTTATACCCGCAGCTAAATATCAACTATTTTTGTCATCTAATTTGACTACTTCTAAGTATAATGGATCTTAATCTAATCAAATCGTCACAAATGAGCATAATTTAGCTAGAAAATCGTACCATTTTTAAACCAACCACAGGTAAGCTATCTAAGTTTAAGGTAAAGTAAGGTGGATCATCTGGCACGAATTCTAATTATTAGATAATTGAAGGTTCTTACTGTCAATATCTGAAACAATCACATGTATCCCCTTATCGAGAGATGTTATTTATTGATGAGGGAGGAAAATCACTAATAATCACTTCTCACAAGTATTATGTATATATTTTCCTTTTTATTACTTGTATGATTAGAATAAAAGCAAGGTTTAAAAAATCAGACCGATCGGTCGGACCGGTTGGATCGGGAACCGGCCCTGACCCAGTCGGTTTGGTCAGTTTAGGTGATTAATTTAAAAAAAGAAAAAGAAAATAAAAAAATTGGATCAGATCGGTGGTCGGACCGGGCTGATCCTGGTGGTTAGACCGGGTTGACCTAAATTGACCCAGTTTTAATGATTTAGTATATTTTAAAAAAATAAAGGTTTAAATAATGAAATAATAAGGTTTTTATCACTTGTGACCTTCTTAACTTCTGTAATTTCAGTTACGTCCCTCTCTTTTTTGGAATAAAACTTGTGTCACTATTTTCTTGAAGTAATTTTCTAAAAGCAACTATAAATAAATTATTACAATATTATATTCATATATAATGCTTGAAAATGTGAATGTCTTTTGTAGAGTTTTACTCGGAATAGACAATCATATTATTCTATTGAAAGATTTGAAATTTTAAATGATTATTTCATTGATATATAAATACATATTTGCATATATGTATCCGTTTTTATCAGTTCAAAAAACTGATTCGACCAATCGGACCAATAAATTA
Organism: Ottelia alismoides; assembly: GCA_037367405.1. Lineage (NCBI taxonomy): Eukaryota > Viridiplantae > Streptophyta > Magnoliopsida > Alismatales > Hydrocharitaceae > Ottelia > Ottelia alismoides. Next base: position 308,312 of record JAZKJV010001035.1, on the reverse strand, counting down.
AGACGATCCGATTTTTTCCGAGTCGATAAAGTGATAACATCATACTGACATCATCAGCGGTCCGATCCAGTTGGACCAGACCGAAGACTAATGGGTTCAATGTTCGGTCTGATTTTTAAAACCTTGTTTAAAAGTCATATTTGAATATGTTATAGTGGTTTGTGTTTTAAATATTGTATGATTTATTATGAGCAATTATTTTTACGTTTATAATGATGTATATTAGAGGCCTAACATTAAATATTAGTATTTTTTTGATGTCTTTTGATTGACCTACCACAATCAATTTTTTGATGCATTTAAAGAGCTCGGTGAATAGTTTAGGAGAAAATTTTCTGATAAAATGAGAATTTTATTGGTTATATGTATTGCAATAATTTTATGTGTATATGTGCCTTTAAATGTGTAAATATATCACTATTTTAGATGACATATTGTTAGGTCCTCAAGGTATGCATATGTGTTTGAGTGGTATTTAGGTAAGTTGCGTGTGTTTGTTTGTGTTAGTATGTGTGTTAGTGTATGTATTAGTATGTTTGTCCTCGTATGTTTTTGTGTGTGTTATAGTGCATGTGTGTTGGAGAATGTAAAGCTATAATTAAACCATACACTTTAAATGGACCAAACCTACCAATTTAGAATGTAGAATGTAGAGTGGGATTCATGTGTATATACCACATGTAGAAATCGATCAAACTTAGAGGCCCACATTTAATTAAACAGTTAAATCACATGGACTAGGTTGGACAAAAGGCCCTTGATCGTACCATTTGAATTAGGGATGCAAACGGACGGATACGGATATATGTATTACTGTATCTTTATCCGTTTTTTAATACGAATACATATGCGGAACGGATATGGATGTAAATGGATATTGATCGCTTACGAATAATGTTAGAAATACTCTATAGAATCGATTTAAATATGTACGAATTGGATGGAAAACACATGATATGAATTTACTAAATGTGTTTGTATAATAAAAATTATACAAATATGATAAAAGAAGGTATATAATTATGTTATACAGGGAGTAAAAATAAATATATGACTGACTATATTGATATACGAAAATGGATACACGGATACATATATGGATGTTTGCAGATATCTAAACGATATCCATATCCGTACTATTTTAAAACAGATACGGATATGGATGTCAAAATATGTATAAAATGGATATGATGACGGATCGGATACAGATATATCTATAACTATTTGCATCCCTAGTTTGAACCAATCCTAATTGCTTTTTCTCTAATTCCCTAATGCCCTTATGTACATGTGGTCGTTAATTTAATGAGCTGAGTGGACCCAAATTCAAACTCCATAGGAAAACCTCAACTTGAGCTTCGACTCAAATAAGCCTATATCAAACTCAAGATAAACTAACTTGAACTGCAAGCTCAACTAGAGCCCGCATAACGAGCATGATCAAATCTTTTTAAAAAGATTTTTTACACCATGAATCTTAATGGTGCATTTGGATAGAAGATTATATGGGCATGAGTAGTTTGTTTTTGTGTTTTGGTGTTTGATAGAGGTTTTGGGATAGAGAGGATTTGTTGTGTTGTGATTGTATTGAAGTTTGGAAAATTGAATAGTTGTTGTGATGCGAATATATTAGAGTTTGGAAAAGTGAGTAGAAATGAAGTATTTTATAAGCTTTAGATGATAATATGATATACTGTATTTTTTTGAAATGATTGAAAGAGAAATGAGTTGTTTGATGTATTAAATAAAAGAGAGTTGACTTTGGTGGGTCCAACAAGAGGGTTAAAGATTTGGGTTTTAGAAGGTGATCCCCTAGAGAGAGGTAACCCCCAAACAAACATGCCCTAAAAATTTTGTATATTACTTTCTCGGTCATGTATACTTCTTAATTATAACCTAAACCCCGCAAAGTTGCTAATTCTTACACTACATATCCCGCGATCAACTTCCATCCAGTTTGGTTGTTAAATTGAACTAGATTTTATCCATAAATTTCTATATTACCCGATCTGTTATTTATATATATATATGCGTATATATAGAGAGAGAGAAGGGAACCTACATCATGATGTAGGTAAGTTACCTACACCCGCACATTTACCCTATATCATTTTTTGTTTTTATTCTAAAAAAAACCAATGGGAATTTAGATCACTATATATCGCCATATTGTCATTCAAAATTCAACTTAATTCGAGACTTCTATCCCCTCCATCAAGACCGTCAAATTTTAACGGTCTCAGAATTGCTGAAATCGAGCCCTCTAGATGGACATGTTAGGAATGTTTTTTTTCACAAAATTTAAAATGCAACTTCCACTTGATATTTTAAATAAATCTCCCATGGGTTCATTTCAAAAAAATCAAAAAATAGAGGAGAAAAGGAGTTGGTGTAGGTAAGTTATCTACATCATGATGTAGGCTCCCAAACTTCTCTCTCTCACACACATGAGAAAAAGGAACCTACATCATCATATAGGTAACTTACCTATACCCGTCTCTTTTCTCCTCTATTTGTTTTATTATTTTTGAAATGAAACCTGGATGATTTAGATCAGTACATATCACTATGTTGTCATTCAAATTTCAACTTAATTCGAAACTTCTATCCCTCCAACAAGATTGATAAATTCTAACGGTCTAAAAATTGCTAAAATTGATCCCTCTAGATGAGCATGTTAAAGATATCATTTTTCCATAAAATTTGAAGCACATATTCCTTTTAACATTCTAAGTAAATCTCATATGGATTCATTTCAAAAAAATAACAAAAAATAGAGAGGAAAATAAGTTGGTGTAGTTAAGTTACAGCCATGATGTAGGCTTCCCAATCTCTCTCTCTAGATACACAACCCTTTGATTTCAATCATATGGCTATAATTGAAAACATATAGTTAAATTCTAATTTTATTGGATGAAACGCATTTTGATCTTTTTGACTATTTCCGAATTTAGTGTCAATGACCCTAGCAATTTAGGAAATCCTCGTTGATTTTTATAAAGAGGATCGTACTGTAGATTCTACGGTAAATGTCAGAACCGTCCGGTCTCAAATGGACGTTATGAGATGCAGGCCTAGTATCCCGCCCCTTACGAGGTCGTCCGATTCTCATCCGACGATCCCGGTGCATTACAGTCCCTGCTGCAACTCTCGATCGATTTCCTGATTTTCATCCTCTCCCTCCCTCCCTCCCTCTGTTTCTCTCCTGTCGAAACCCTAACACGAGGATCCTCCTCCTCCGTTTCCTCTCCTCGGTCACTCGTACCCTCTCCTTCCCCACCATCATGCCAAGGCTGGAGTATAGAGGTGGTTTAAGCTCGGGGAATGGATCTGGAGCCGAGGGTGTGATCCGGAGCCGAGGTGCTACGTCGCCATGAGCGAGGGAGAGGAGGTGCGGCATGGATGTGCCCCACCATACATGCTGAATGAGGTGCCACAAGGAGTGGGGATGCGATCTGGTGGCATGCGGTTGGAGAGGGGGTCCTGCATGGATCTGGAGCACTTGCTCTTGCATGGGTTATGCATAGTAGGATATGTGGATGGAATCGAAGACAGTGCTAAGGTGCTTGGTGTAGGTGAGGGAGTCGTACAATATTATTACCCGGAACGATGTGAGGATCTCTATAGGCCTGTTTGGTTACTGGGTTGGACTGGGTTGGCACAACCCTGGTTACTATTCACAAGGGTACTTCCTCCTCACAGATTACTATTCACCCACCCCAACCCAGCCCAACCCAACCCAGTCCAACCCAGCAACCAAACAGGTATGTGTGTCCATGTCTGTATATCAGGTATTTCTTATATTAAATTATAGACATCAAAGGATAATAAGGATATTTACGTACTATGTAATATTTATGGGATAATTGATGTAACAACCATAGTTTAATTTTGGGCGATGGTGGTGTGTTTGTGGTCGGATATGTTATGCAGATTTAATAGTTGTTTGGGCTGATTTCCTTACTGCAGTAGTTGCATGTTTGCTGCGGAGATGCAGAAACACTCCAAAGGTTTGTTAATCTAGTGGATATATGCTGGAGATTGGATTGTCTGTTGTAGCCCTTGTTGCAGCAGAGTCGGCTGTAGGGGTTGGAGCCGCTAGATCTTGATCGAACGGTTTCCACGAATTCGCGTGATCCTGGCCCACACAAAGTGTGAATTCGTGGGAACCGTTCGATCAAGATCGAACGGCTCCAGCCCCTACAACCGACTCTGTTGCAGCAAGGGCTACAACATATGATCCCACGTATTTAGTTTCATGCATGCTTGCTGTGGAGATGTAGGAAACTTTCGGATAGTAAATTGTTTAATTGATTTTACAAATGTCGAACTATTTTTTTACATGTTATCGTTTCTGAATATTAATTGATAAAATAGTAACTATATTTTTATTTTGCACACCACCATTCAAAATCTATAAATTGAACACGAACTTTACAAAGGCAGCTGAAATTGGATTTACTTTATTGAAATTGGATTTTAGGTTATGACATTTTTTGCATAAATGACATGCAGATGTACATATGGATATACTTTTTTTTACAAATTTCATTGTCGATTTCTTAGTTTCCAAAACTCCGTGTGAAATTTATAAAGTGATCATGCATTTTGACAAAAGGTAGCAGTAATGTTACAAATTTCAAAGACATTAAAGAGCAACGTTGAGAGGTGAGGTATTATTTTACATTTTAACATACAATTTGACACATAATTGATATTATAAGTTATACCGATTCGTAGATTTTACAAATCTCAAATAATTGATCAAGTATTAACTATCCTTTTTATACTATAGATCACCATACAAATTTTACAGACGAGCGTGAAAAAAATCACAAAGATCCATGCAATTTTACAAAAAGGTATACTCACTTACAAAGTGAAAATTTTATATGTTGGATTTACGTGCAAATTCTTACAAAAAGAGCGTGAAGTTTACAAAGAATCTAACACAATTTACAAAAGAATGGACTCATTTTACCGAAACCATTGATTGATAATATAAAAATATATTAACAAAATTAGAAAGAGGAATATTATTTTTACAAAAAACTAGTTGGATTTTATGACATATTGCCGAATCAAATTCATTCAGAACAAAATCGAAAATTAATTAATAAAGTTATTAATGAAAATATCGAATCCAGAAAAGCTTAACATGTCAATTCGGAACCAGTACATGAAAGGAATTTATAACATGTGAATACTCTTTTCGATAATATTTTTGATGCAAGCGTCAGATTGAGATTTGATGGATCTGATTGATATATCACCACAATATTGGTGAGACCACACCCCTCTATAGGAAGAGGCATCATCGTCGGAGCACCTCGAACGACACTACCTTCGCGCATGTGCAAGAACAAGAAGAAACAAGACCAGACACTTGTGCAACATAACATATCTATCTTTCAACCTGTGCTTATCGCATCCTTTGTCAATTTGCCTTCACATGGCTCCTTCCTTTACGTCGCTGAAGAACAATAGACTTCCTTCAACAGTTAAAATGAAATTATGTGCAAAAGAGAAAGTTCAATATGCAACATATAGAGCACAACACTAATACATTATCCATTCAGGTGTAACATCCCGAGCTTAGGTCCCAGGTCTGTTATCGAGGAAAACTGACCCTGACAAATTATTAGGTTTGGACCCAAATGAATTTGTTGACAACCACCCAAAATGCTTAAACCCGAGTTGTCAAGTAGTAATCCCCACCACTTATAACCAACTCTCACACTTTGTGAGTTTTAGATGTCGGACTATGTTTGGGGGTATGGGCGTTACAACCTCCCCCACTTATATTCGCATTGTCCTCGTTGCGACATGGCCCATTACTTTTTTCCAGTGATAGTGGTGGTCGCACGCTCCGGGTAGTCAATTCCTCCTATCTCTTTATAGGGGTGGCTCCACCTCTCGGTTAGTCTTTTTCAACATCATAGGGAAATTGGCTCTGATATCATTTATAATGTCCGGGCTTAGGTCTCCGATCCGTTATCGAGGAAAACTGGTCCTAACAACTTGTTGGGCTCGAATCCGATTGGACCCGTTGGCAACCACCCAAAATGCTTAAGCTAAGTTGTCGAGTAGTAACCCCATCACTTATAACCCACTCTCACACTTTGGGAGTTTTAGATGTGGGGACTATATTTGGGGGTATGGGTGTTAAACCTCTCCCACTTATATTCGCAATGTCCTCATTGCGACATGACCCATTACTTATTCCTAGTGACAGTGCCTGCTACACGATCACTTTTAAACACAACTATCATCAGCTCAATCTTCCTGACTTAACCCTGTTGTATTTACAACTCCTCAACAACGATTGCTCCAGACCGTAAATCTGTTCTAACTATACCTCCACAGAGCAAATGAAAGAGATACAACTTAGGGAGAGAAGAATATGTATCTATGCATACTCTACACACCGGGTACACCTCCTTGAGGAGAAAAAAGAGAGAGAAAACGTCAGCCTACCATCCCTTAAAATAGAGAATTGTAATGGACAACACGTACATGACCGAACATCGCAGGGAAGATGACAACCATCATCGCAACAACATCAAGAAAATCACGCCTGAAACCAAAGTAATCCCTTAGGCCCCGTCCGGGTAGAAGGGTACCCCCTTTACCCCACTCCTTCTCACTCCTATGTGGGCCCAACTTTTTATCTTTAAAAAAAAATAAATAAATCAATTCTCCATCATTAATTCTAAAAAATAATATATTATACCATCATATCATATAAAAATTATAAACTACTTCACTTCTACTCATTTTTTCAAACTTCAACACAATCACATCACAATAACTACTCACTTTTTCAAACTTCAATACAATCATATCACAACAAACCCACTTCTAATCCACCCCCAGTTTAACCCTCTATCCAAACACCAAAACCCAAAAATAGATTACCCTCTATCAGTTTAACCCGCCTTAACCCGCGTACCAAACGCACCCTCGCAACGTCAAGAAAATCACGCCTGAAACCAAAGTAATCCCTCACAAATTCAACCATTGTTTCCCCGGTCCCCAACCTCTCTTGATAAATCTCCGCATTGAGAAACAACTAAGCCTATACCATCTCTACCATATGGGGTCCTCTGCATTGAACCGGAGTCCAAAGTGAGCATATGTTTGAAGGTAATATATTATCCATATCCAGTCAACGCAAATTAAATCAAAACTTACAGTTCTTTTTTTTGGAAGGTAAAACTTACAGTTCTTGGTATCGGAACTCAGGAGAAGATATTCCCAATATCATAAAATAAGGAGCAAACAATGGCAGAAATGTTGTAGCATGGAGCCAAGCCCACCGCCATCATATCATAAAAGGTGAAGTAGAGATCAGAGTCACATCTGAGGAATCTCTGAGTAAGCCGAGACCAGGTTGGCCTTCTCCTTAAGCCCCAAGTCCGTCGTCTGATTGCCTCTGATCGTTACTCAGGCGGCGAGGACGAGGACATCGGTGCAGGAGACGATGGGGCATTCGAGCTCGAGGGAGATCTTGATGTTAGTATCGTGCTCGACAGTGTGGAAGGGGTTGGTGGAGACGAGGACAGAGGCATCACGACCGTTGGGGAAGCAGTTGTGGAAGAGGAGGCAGGGGATGTGCCTCATGCCGATCCCACCAGAGCTCCCGCTGATAACAACATGCTCCAGGTCGTCCGCAAGCCACTCCACCACAACTTCATAGAGTTTACCAAGACGTGTGATTGCATTTACCTCCCTGAATCGGCCCACACCCGTTGATCATCCGTCTCCTCCGCTTGCATTGCCAAGCATTGCCTCCTCTGCCACGATATCAGTTTCGTGAATTGCCTCAGAACCCTCGACTGTCAGGAGGAGCGAGTGGATCGTCTGTAGTACTGCAGACTCTACAGTAAAATTTTGCACGAAATCCTACTTTTTGTGGCTCATATCGTGGAAATTCGTGCGAACCGCTCGATCACGATCGAGCGGCTCGAGCGGACTCTCGATTTTACTGTAGAGTAAATGTAGATGATCTGCGCTCATCGAAATGGGATTTTTAAAATAATTATTATAATATTCTTATTTAATTAAATAGGCGGGAAGTTTTGGTATTTAAAAAAATGCCATCTAGCGGCACCTGAGGTGTCGATTTGAGGCGCAACGCCCACCGTTGTCAACGACCCTCCCAAACCTCTTATAAATACCCCATCCCCTATACCCTCCTCACTCATTCCCCGTATCCTCTCCATTCTCCTCATTTCTTCCTCTCCCTCGTTTCATTTCTCTATCTTAATATCATTATTTCTTGTTAATTTCTCTCGGATCACCGATCTTGCGTTGCTCTTATTCAAGTAAGAGTGAATTGAGCACTTTATTTTTTTTGTAATGATTTTTTAGGTTTTGATATCTATAGAGGAAATAATTTTTGCAGATATTTGGTTATTATCTTTTCGGATCTATTCGTTCATTTTGAAGACAATCTTCATTCCAGGTAACTTTAAATTTATAAATATAACATTTCAATTCTATTATAATTAGTGAGATATGTTAATTTAGTTAAATAATGTCTGTTGTCATTTGAATACTTATTAAATTTTGTGTCTTTAAATATTTTAATGTTAAAAAGTTACTCTCTTATGCATATTAATTTAATTAATCATCTCTTAAGATTCGCATAATTGTATTCTAATTAATTAGAAGTTATATATTTTAAAAATAAACTTTAATTTCATAAATTATTTGGATTAAATAAATAATAGAAAATTAAAAATAGTTGTGTATTTTAAGAAAAATTCGATTTCATAAATTAAAATTACATGTTAAATTAATTATTCATCTTTGTGAATGTATTGCATATAATTGAAAATTTGAAAGTAGTTATGTATTTATAAAAATAAAATTTAATTTCATAAATTAAACTTTATAATAGATTAAATTGATAATTGAAAAATTAAGAATAGTTATGTATTTTAAGAATAATTTTAAGTTCATAAATTAAATTACGTATTAAGTTAATTATTCATCTATGTGAATGTCTTACATACAATTGAAAATTTAAAAGTAGTTACGTGCTTTTAAAAATTAAATTAAATTCATAAATTAAATTACGTATTAGAATAAAGTAATATTTGGAAAATTAAAAATACTTATGTATTATAAGAATCGTTTTAATCTTATCAATTAAATTACATTGTGAGTGTCTTCCAAACAATTGAACATTATAAAATAGTTACACACTTTTAAAAATAAAATTTAATTTTAAAAATTAAATTACATATTAGAATAAATTAATAATTGGAAAAATAAAAATACTTTCGTATTATAAGAATAATTTTAATTTTATAAATCAATTTACATATTAAATAAATTATCCATCTATTTGAATGTATTCCAAATAATTGAAACTTTAAAACAGTGATGAATCTACGTTTCTCATTCTTTATTCTTTTACTTCAGCTTTATCTTTTAGTAAAACTACATGTAATTATATGTAAATACAATAATTTATCATTATACATGACTGTGTTAGTATTGCATAATCAGCACACATTTTTCAAAAATAAAATAATAAAGAGAAAAGAAAAAGAAAGATGTATTTAGAATAAATATAGAATAACCAAATCCCAAAGAGAAGGTCGAACCTTGACCTGATCGATCAGAAATAAGTAGAAAGAAATATAGTACACTGTATATTGCACATAATACCTTATCTATACTTGTAAATGTAATTATTTTTTTTATTTTATGATAATCAGATTATTTTTGAACACTTGTATATAGTATTAATAATAAAATAAAAATAAAAAAATAAAAAAGGCACACAAAAAATAAAAATAAAATCCACAAATTCATTGTACAAAGGCCATATGTATATACATACAATACCTATTTATTTAACACCGCCAATTATTTTATAAAAATTAAATAAGAATTAAATAAAAATCATTTTATATCCCTAACATTATTTTTAAATAAAAAATATAAATAAAATTTATTTTTTTAAAAAATAATAAAATAAAAATACATGTATATAATACATTGGTATATTATACCTACAATACTATATATTGTATATACCATAATAAATTAATTCATAAAAATAATTAAAATCACAAAAAAAGCTTGAAAAATAATAAGCATTTTTCATTTTTACCACTTTTTATTGTAAAGTCATTTACTATTTTATATTTAATATTCTTTTATTTTTATAAATCACGCACTCTGATTTGGCCACTGATGAATCCACGATTCATCATAATAAACGATGAAAATAGAGCTTCATTCCCGAGAAATTAGCCACATTTCATCATCTATTCTATATTTTTACCATTCATGCATGTAAAATTAATATTTGCATTTTAACACTCATAATTGCATTTATAATCATCTTCACAGTTGCACCCAACTTCATGCATTTTAGTTAATTCATGCTAACTCCAAATCACCTCAAACGAACTCCATTGTGTACATATTACTAAGAAGATTAAAGGGGAAATATAAAAAATTACTAACTCAAATAATTGGCTCGTGCGACAAAACTCCAATTTCAGACCAGATAGAGTAAAATGCTCATATCTTCCTCATACAATGTCCGTTTTGGGTCTACTCACTTTTAGAGTAATACATATACCATTTCTTGAAAAATTATAAAATTTCTATGATTTTAATAGAATATATGCATTTCTTTTAAATGGATAGATGTTAAAATGTGGAATGTTGAGATTATTTATATGTCATGATGAATGTCTTCATATTTAATTTCTATTGTTTATTTAAATAATAAGATACACTTCTATCCACGTGAATCGGATATTACTACGTTATAACCCCACGGGTTCTTATCATTCTGACAATGGGTATAAATTTTGCTCATAATAAATATTTATGAAATTACGGTATTAAAATAATGGAAAAAGGGGTTGGTTTAGAAAATGAGTATGCATATGCAGAATCATTCTAATCATGTTGAGAATGGATGTGCATATGCAGAATCTTTGAAAAAGACTGGTTCAAAAAATAAAAAAAAATAAAAGAGGACCTTTTAAAATAATTATTAATATAATTCTAATTTTTTAATTGCATAGTAGGTTTGGGATTTTTTTATTAACGATGTTATAAATATATTTTTAGAGTATTGTCAGAACTAAGTTATTTTGACTCATTATAGTAGGGTCTAAATTAATATTTAATGGAGAGGGGGGGGGGGAGGAAAAAATGAAGGGGGTGAAAGGAAAGATGGGGGAATTGGCTGCTCCCAAATCAGTGAGGTGTCGATTTGGATACTACATCCCAAATCGACACTTGAGGTGCCGATTTGGACGTGACGCCTCAAATCGGTACCTCATGTGCCGATACATGGTGTTTTTTCAAATAACAAATCATCCCGTCTATTTAATTAATTAAGAACATTTCAATAATTATTAAAAAAAGTCCCTCGAGAGGATCTTCGGGTTCAATTACTCGTTCATGGTGGAGTATTGAGTCGGGTCGGCCCGAACTCGACCTTGGCTTGGCCCGGACCTGATCTACATGTGGGCCAGACCTAATCCTCATTTTGTCATTTTTACAAGCTTGGGCCGAGCCCAATTCAACCTGATTCATGATTTTAGAGATAGGTTCTGCATAATATTTTCCTGTAGCACTGCTATCATTCTCAGCATAAATAGACATTACAAAGTTCAAAGTTCTATAAAACTATTGGATTTGCACTTAATGTAGCTTTTGATGGTTAGATTTAATCGAACCTTTCGGTATTGAAATTAGATTTTAACGGTGGACTACACTAACTAAAAAAATAAATGACAATCTCACAAAATGTTCTAAAAAGACCAGCTTTAGGAGCTTTGATTTGTATCTAAATATGACACAACTTCCCATGTTGATCATATTCTCACCATATTAATAAAATTATAATATTTGTAATACACATTTCAACAATTGAATTTTAAGACACAAGGTATCAATTACAATATTTGTAAAGGTATCTAAATAAACTTTTTAGGGATATTTACGTGAAAACATCACTTTGTTAGACTATCAATATACTACAAAATCTCGAGATATCTGATGATTAGGAAGTGAGATTGACACTCCATAATTGCCTAACTTACAATTTATTTGGCCAATCTGCATTTCATAAGGTTTAAGCTTCTTTCTTAATGTGTGCAACCTTCACGAAAGAAATGGGGGTGGGTCGCGCTCGGCCCGACCTCACGGGCCTCGGGTCGGGTCTAAGCTCTCGATTTGCCTAAATAATCGGGCCTCAACTCGACCCCAGACCCATGAAAAATTAGCAAGCTCGGGTCGGGCATTCCCAAGTTGAGCCCAACGTTCCACCCTACGCCTATTGACTCAGATAAAGCCAAACGTCTTGATTCTCCTGTTGTTAGATTGAGTCCACATTAACCCAAGATATTGACTAAGGTAAAGTTAAAAATGGACAACATGATTTGTAAAGTCTGACGAAGAAAATTTGCGGAGTTTAAGTGATAATTACGAAGTGTACATAATCGAAGGTAATATACAAAGTTTTTAGGATTCGTAGTGTAAAAATCTCTAAATGAAAAGAATTTCAACTATTTAGTAAGAATCCATAAAATAATATTTTGGTTATTTAAATTTCAAACATAGTACATGCCTCACGTGAAAACAATTATAATTGGAAGGTCAACTTGGGAAGTTTCCTACTTTGTGGAAAAATTAAATTTTACTTTTCCATGGTACAGTACCAAAAGTCCCCTAAATCAAGCAAAAAATTCTTATTGAAAGAAATGGTTGATCTAAAAATTTCAAAAAAAATCATATAAAATATGAACTTAGGTTGGAGTGAAGGTTCAAATCAGAGATAACCTATAATTCTTCAACTAGAGATATAGCCTATAACTCTTCAGGTAGAACACTTAGGCTTCGTTCGGTTAGGGAATCAAATTTCCTTTGAGGTTTACCTCTCTTAGCACATTTTTTCTCTCTTCCATGTGGACCCTACTTTTTCTCTTTTTTAAAATATTAAATAAATCAATTCTCTTTCATCAGTTCTATCAAAATTAATATAGTATACCATCCTATCATATAAAAATTGTAAACTACTCAACTTCTACCCACTTTTCCAAACTTTAATACAATCACATCACAATAATTACTCACTTTTCCAAACTTCAATACAATCATATTACAACAAACCCACCCGTAGTTTAACCACCTATCCAAATACCAAAACAAAAAAAAGTTATCCTCCCTCAATTTAACCCATCATAACCCGCGTACCAAAAGCATCGTTACCAATTACAGTAGGAAACATCAATGTTTAGTAGCCACACACGCGCACAAAAGGGATTTTTACATTTGTACCCATCTTTGTTTTCACCATAAAACTTATACCTCTATTTATTCTGCAATTACACTTATGTCTTTAAAGTCTTACAAAATTTACAGTAGTACCCTTCCGATATCACGCTTCTACACCTTATATATTACACTTACAGAAGTGTGATACTGTGAATTTGGTACGCATATAAGGGTTTGTGCGTAAATTATAAAAACATTAGACACATAGCTGTTACGATGAAAACTCGGAAGGAATGCAAGTGTAAAAATCCCTTTTATATAATCATGTAATATAATCCATTTTTTCCGATTTAGTAAGGGTTCGTTTGGTTGCAGGATTGTGTACTATTCACAAGGTTGGGTGAATAGTAAGCTGTGAGGAGAGGGTACCCCTCTGAATAATACCCAACTCAATCCAATCCTATCCAACCCTGCAACCAAACGAACCTTAAGGCCCTGTTCGTTTGGGGTATAAGGTGGAATGGAATAAGGGGAATAAGCCCCCATCACGCTTCCCTGTGGTACGACTATTCCCCATTATTTCATCTTATTTCACTCTTATTCCTATCTTTATCCCACCTTACCTACCTTTATTTCACCTTATTCTCCTTATTCTTATCCTTCAGCCGAACGGAGAATAGACCCTTATTCCCCTTATTCCCCATTCTTATTCCTGCTTATTCTCCTACCGAACGGGCCCTAAAAGTTCGACCGGTACGGTTTTTTTTTTAAATCAACGCGGGTTCGACGGATTCGAACTGAAGGTCGGACCCGGTTGGATCAGAACTGAAGCCCGAGCAGTCCAATGGCCGGTCAGGTCCCGTTGTTGGGGAAATTGGGATCCTTCCCTCTCAGAACAGCAACGGCCACGCAAAAGGATGCGGTCCCCCTCCCTCCCCTCCCCGCGCTCCCCCTTGCCGGGATCTCCCCCACGCAAGCCTCGCGCCTCAACCCCCGACGCCGGCGGTCCCGTCACCGCCCCGCTGACGCCAACCCCAACCCCACATCCGCCGAGACAGCAATGGCAACCTCTTCACATCCCCCAATCCGAGCTCTCACTTGACCTCACCCTCCCCACGGGGCAGACGTTCCGCTGGCGCCGCACCTCCCCACACCACTACACCGGCGTAGTCGGCCCCCACCTCCTCTCCCTCCGCCACCATCCCTCATCCCCCGACCGCCACGTGTCCTACCTCCTCCACTCCTCCTCCCCCTCCTCCGCCGCCCTCTCCTCCCTCCGCGACTACCTCAACCTCGACGTCCCTCTCGCCGACCTGTGGCGGAAGTTCTCGGAGTCCGATATCTGCTTCGCTGAGCTCGCCGCAAGGTTACCGGGCGGCGTGCGGGTTCTGCGGCAGGATCCTGTGGAGTGCCTCTTCCAATTCCTGTGCTCCTCCAATAATAACATTGCGAGGATCGAGAAGATGGTGGAGGCTATCTCTGCATTCGGCGAGCGCTTGGGGACCGTCGGGGGTTTTCACTTCCACAAGTTCCCGACAATTGACGAGCTGGCGGCTGTTTCCGAGGAGCAGCTCAGGGAGGCTGGATTCGGTTACAGGTACTAGGATGCGAATGGATACCAATATGCACGCATTCGACTTGTTATCCTGCTTTGTTTCTCGCATTGACTCTGATCGTGTGTATACGATGTATAGAGATAAACCCCAACTAATACGGCGGATAATGTTGATAAATGTATACATGATGAGCGTATGATATGAATAACAAAACTGATACTCGTAAAGTGCAATCCATGAATTGCATTTAACTTAGAATAATGACTATTGTAGGTGGTTTGGGATAGTGAACGAACAATTAGAAGGATAATGACTATTGTAGATGGTTTGGGATAGTGAACGAACAATTAGAAGGATAATGACTAATGGAACATGGACATCTCTTTCTTACTTTTCACACTTATGGCTGGTGTAAAATTGTTAAGATTGCTTAGATGTAACTAGCTTTAGCTTACTCATATTTCATTGAAAACCCATACGTGTTTTCAACTTTTCATGCTTGGACAACAATTATTGACTAGAGCTGCAGTAGGTTATACTAGACTTCAGGTTACGTTTTCACTAGTAGGTTGTTACTAGTTGTTGTATTACTTTTAGTAGATTATGTAGTTTTACTTTTCCGTTATGTAACTTATTGTGGACTCTGTTTGTATTGGTTAGATGTAAATTGTTAAGAACCATGCATGTATAGTGTCGTTAGAGGCTTAGAGCATTGCATTTATTACTTTTCTTGCTCATTTGAAGTTAATTGTAATGTAGTAACTGATGAGTATTTGGATCCTTGTAAGGTTAAGAGAGTTGAGTCGAGTAGCGCTTTCTCCAATGTGCGTAGCGGTGAGGCATCACACTGATGCATACAATAAGAGATTCGAACATAATAACATACCTTGGATCTAAAGGAGAATAGAAAGGGAGCGAATTGAAATGCTTAAAATCTTGCCAATAGTTTCCATCTCTCGCCAATCTCTCTCCTCAAAGATCATAGGGTGATCACCACCACTAAAAAGAAGGCACCGATACTACACGACCGAGCATCATCATCGAAAGTGAAAGGTTGAACATGACGTGACCCACCTTGAATAGTAGATGTGGAGGAATCACACGGTGTGGGCCACAACGTTCCGCCACTAGTTCTAGATTGTCATCCGGGTTAAGGGCATCTTTGATCCCTGTAATCATGTTATCGATTTAGGAGAGGGCCTCCTTAGTTACGATGAATTGTCAACATCGAAGAGGTAACCCCTCCACACAGAGCAACCACCCTGGGAAAGCAGGTGTACCCCATCTCTCAAGAGTGAGTTATGCCAACGAGCATCTAACGACACATGCATGACATACCTCGTCAAGAGATGGTTCGTCTCCATCACTGAAAGCTCTTGTGCATATAAGTCTCCTTCCCTAGCCATTCCACATCACCCCTCGACCGTTCTCTCCTCACCAATGAACTACGCAGTCGCCTATGAAAGAAGGCCTCTCATCAGTTCTTGGTAGAAAACATCTTCTGCAGTGCCTAGAGACACTACTATTGCCCATAAGAGCCAAACTCCCTTTCTTCCTTTTGGCATTGCCAAGCACCCTTCTTGGAGCATGACACCTTGCATTGTCTCTGGTCCCTGCATCTAAAGCAAACCTCTCTGCTACAACAATCCTTCGCGAGGTGATGCTCCTGGCAACCAAAATACTCCAAGGCTGCCTAGGTTTAATCAAGACCTTAAATGTCGGATTTTGATTTCATTTTATAAGCCTGGAAAGAAAAAAATTGATGGAATTTCGATGGAATTTCAGTGAAATGACCAGAAATTGAGGAAATTACTTGAAAACTCTTTTTTTTTGTAAATTAAAATTTCTAATATTCTTTAACTTAATAAATGAGATAGAAATACACAGTTTTTTTGCTAATAGTAAGATATTAGAGATAAGTGGGGCTGTCCCCTAGGGGGAGCTAACTTAGCTCCCCTCACCCATTTTTTCAAATTTTCTATTTTTTTGAAAATTTCTTTCGTGAATATTCATCACTATATCCCTATATTATGTCATTCAAATTTCGTGTGAAACAAAGGCTCCTACGACCTCCATCGAGACAGTCATTTTTTAACGATCACATGATTTTTTTAAATCGACCCCATTTGGATGGAGGTCGTGGGAGTCTCTGTTTCGCATGAAATTTGAATGACATAACATAGGGATATAATAATGAATTTACACGGTTTTTATTTAAAAAAATAAAAAAATATGTGAAAAATGGAGCGGGGGAGTCTTCGTTCAGAGACACGATCACAAACACGCTTCAAGAGATAATCCTTGTATTTGTTTGTGTTTTTGATGAAACGATTTGAGAAGTATTAAGTTAGCTCCCCCTAGGGGGCATACACATTTTACATAAGATATTAGCATGATATATTACATTTAATTTCTATCCAATAGCCCCAACAATTAAAAAAGTAATATGCTGCTCAGACCCAAAATCAGATATGGAACTGAAATTTGAAGCCATTGATTTCACCTCTTAAACATGAAGAGAATGGTGATATGATACGTGCACTAATAACAGAGAAAAACATATGCCAACAAAGAGCACTAGCAAAATGATATCTTATGTAAGAAATTGAAGATTGAAATGATAGCTTAGAACTTGTATCTAACCAAAATACTTTCAATGCTCACATACACATACAAACAAAAACTTTCTAACATGTATGTCTAGTAATTGATGCATGGCATAGCTTGTGATCGTAAAATATGTGCTATACAAAATATAAACAAATCAATTAACACCAATAAATTGCATATCATTCACAAACACAATCTATATCCAACCTTGTAGTAACCAGATATTTATGGTCACAAGATTTGGAAGGTTGTTAATAACCTAACACTCGCGCAGCCGCATGTACTCTTGTAGTAGAGGAAAGTCACAAGAAAGCAAAGCCTCAAATTTCAAGTTTCGTTCCACCAAGTCCGCTAAGAGGAATTTTAGAGAATTTTGACGAAATTATCAAAAAACTTAGAAATGACTCTAAAATTGTCTTTTTCCAGAAATTGAGGTTTTCAATATTCCTAAGTCAATAAATAAAATAAGAATACACGATTATTTGTAAAATAAAATTGTAAATATAAGTTTTGAAGTATTATTATCGTTATAATCATCACACATGTTGATATGTAAAGCAACGTGTTGCCTAAATTCAAAATCGTATGCTAAACTAGAAGTAAAAGCCATGATAATCACCTTGTCAATAAGAATGAGGTGCCACATATAATAACTACCAATCAAAAAATATATATCAAAATAGAGAAAGAATAAAAAATAAAGCTCTTCAGTTAAGACTTGAATTTAACTCTTAAATCTTGTGTCTAACTGATTTGGTTTCGATTTAGATTTTAAATTTTGTAACTAACTAAAGAACTTCTTCAAACAATGAACACATCGGCGAATAAATAAGTAAAAATTCATTAATATATGCAAGTTTCGATGAAAGCGAAGGATAGATTCCCTTATTTTTGTTGTTTCATTGAAACGACATGCAATTTTGATGAAATTTTGTTGACAATTTCGCTATATTTCATTGAATTTCTGGAAAAAGAAATAAGGTAGCGTTTCGATTCCGTTGACCTAGAGAAATAGAAATTTCGGAGAAATTCGATGGAATTTCGTTGAGGAGAGACCCATTGGGCAAATTAGGTAATGAAGACAGAAAGAATAAAGAATGCATAAAAGAGACAAAAATAAGTAATATCTCAACACTCCCCCTCAAGCTGGAGCGTAGATATCCATCATGCTTAGCTTGGAACATCTCTGGAAAGGCCCTCTGGCTAGGGCCTTGGTAAGCACATCTGTTGTCTGATCTCCTGAAATGACATGGGAGGTGGAGATGAAGTCCTTCTAAATCATGTCTCGAGTGTAGTGACAATCTACCTCGATATGCTTGGTCCCCTCATGAAAGGATGTGTTGTTGGAAATCAAGAGAGCAACCTGGTTGTCTCATTAGAGGTGCATGGGAAGAGGCACCTCAACAATTAGGTCAATAAGAACATATTTGATCCACATCATCACTGTAATAGCCTGTACTATGGTCCTGCATTCTGATTCTGCACTGGATCTGGCAACTACTGTTTGCTATTCCATGACACCAAGAACTCTGTATGAACACTGCAAAGCGAGATGCAGGTCCACCTGATTTGGCGGTTGACTGCGTGCTCACCCTAGTTTGTTTGGTAGAGATGCTGGGTGCGACAGTGGTAGCAACCGAGGCAGCTGTGATCGTCGTTCGTCGTGTGATGTTTCTTGATAATTTGGTTTCAACCCTCTCAGGTCTATCATGGGCGGCATCCACTGTTCGACAATCACACATATACAATTCATCTTGGATGTTGATTCACAATCCATACTGTTGACGCATATAGAATAACTGTACCTCTTCGTTATTTTATTTTCTGTTGTCCTCTTTATGTAATTTACCCATAGGCTACTCTCTTATATAAGAGAGCCTAGGGCTTATGGAATAGATTAAGTCATTTATTTTTCCCAACATGGTATCGGAGCGACGGTCCTAGACCGGAGTTCTCGAAACCCTAACCCTAGCCCACCCCACCCGCCGGACTCTCTCTCTCCTCTCTCTCTACTCGGCGCCACCCACCTCCGATCTGCTGCGGCGGTCTTCTTCTCCAATCGCGGCGGTGCTCCAGCCCTAGCGCATCGCCTGTGCGCATCTGTGCGCGCGTGTGCGCACTCCAGCCCTAGCATCTGTGCGCACTCCAGCCCTAGCGCCTGCACGCACTCCAGCCCTAGCGCCTGTGCGCATCTGTGCGCATCGGTGCGCGAGACCTGTGCGCATCATCTGTGCGCGAGACCTGCGCATCATCTGTGCGCATCGCATCAGCGCACCGCATAGCGCATCACGTGCGCATGCCCATCTGTGCATCTCTTCGCCCCAGTTGCGCCCGCGAGTAGCGTGTTCTTGCCGCACCTGAACACATGTGCGCCAGCCCTTTGCACATCTGCGTTCCCACAGTTTGCGTGTGCCTATGTAATTGTTTGCGCGTGTCAAGACCGTAGCGCACACATATTCATGGGGATAGTTGCTTGACGTCTACACATGCAACTAATCCCGTCTATGCCATTGTAGACAAAGATTATCTTCTGTCAATCACTCCAGTCTTCCATCACCAGTATGTCAGAAAGCAAGGCAGATATCCCGTCTATTGGCGCATTTCGTGGTCCAGCGCCCATTGTCAAGATGGATGGTACTAACTATGAACTGTGGGCAATGCAGTTCATGAGTATGATGAAGTCTACAGGTAAGAAGCACATTCTTACCGAACCTGAGCCTGCAGAGAAGACTGGAGTCCATGCCTCATGGGAGGCCGACGATGCATATGCCAAGGTCTGGCTATCTGGTACATTGGCTATTGAAATTGCCAATGACATTCTACATCAACCCACAGCCAAAGACATGTGGGATATCCTAGCGGCGACATATTCTCAGGCGAATAACGAAACAAAGATCCTGCAACTACAACATGATATATTCACAATAAAGCAGAATGGCCGTCCTTTACATTCTCTCTACACATCACTGAGAGGGATGTTCGAGAAGCTCTATAGCTTCATGCCTCTTACCGCCACGCCAGAACAACAGAAGACATACAGGAATGCGACGATGGTGGGTGTGTTTCTCGCTGCACTTGATCCAGAGTATGAGGCAACACGGTCTCAGATTTTGGCAGACTCGACTATTCCTCCTATGGAGGACGCTTTTCACAGATTGAGTAGGATCACAGTGCCTTCAGCAGCTGCGAGTCACAATTCCTCAGCCATGGCGGCAAACAGAGGCCGCGGATTTCATCAACAGGGCCGTGGACGTGGACCCCGTGGAAGGGGTGGCCGCACTAGGCCAACATGCACATTTTGTCACCGAGTCGGACACAATGAATACACATGCTATTCGAAGCACTGATTCCCTGCATCTGCACGAGCCGCTGAGCAGATAGAGCCCCCATCTGCTGCTACCTTGGATCAGCGATTTGATGATCTAGTTGCCCGCCTCAGGGGCATCATCCCACCATCTGGTCCAGCACCGACTACAGAGAGTCATACTGATGCTGCTGCTTCTACCTCTGCATCTACTACTACTTCAGGTAGTACACTTGCACTCCACAGTAGTAGATCTGATACACTGCCATGGATCATGGACTCGGGCGCTACACATCATCTATGTGGTGACCAGAGTCTACTTACAGGATACACTCAGATCCCTCCAGGACGTACAGTAGTGATTGCTAATGGCACGCATTCCCCTATCACTGGTCAGGGGGAGATTAGATTGACATCTTCTATGCAGCTTAAGAATGTCCTACATGCACCGCATTTTTCTATGAATATGTTGTCAATTAGTCAGATTACGAAGGATCTCCATTGTCGAGCTATTTTTGATCCATCTTCTTTGATTTTTCAGGACATCCGTACGGGCAACGTGATTGGTCATGGCTATGAGCAAGGAGGCCTTTATCGTCTGAACCAGACCCCATTTGCCGGAACCACATCCTCTCCTGCTGGACAAGTATCTCCTCTCCTGTGGCATCTGCGTTTTGGTCATTTACCGCTTCAGAAGTTGCGTCGAGTTCTACCCTATAGTCTCTCTCACACACCTATCCAGTGTGAGGCATGTCAGTTGGGAAAGCATCACAGGTCGTCCTTTCCCAGTCGTCCAGGTCGGAGTAGTAACTCCAAATTTGAGTTGTTTCATATAGATGTCTGGGGTCCGAGTCGTGTTCCCGATCATCAGGGACACATGTTTTATATTGTATTTGTGGATGATTTCTCGAGAGTGTCATGGGTGTTTCTTATGAAAAATAAATCTGAAGCAGGAAATATTATTATCCATTTTCTAAATGAAATTCAGAATGTTTTCTCCACATCTGTCAAACTTGTGAGAAGTGATAATGCTTTAGAGTTATGCACCCACACTTTGGCTAATTACTACTCCTCAAAAGGGATTATTCACCAAACCTCTTGTGCTCATACATCTCAACAGAATGGGATTGCTGAAAGAAAACACCGTCACCTTCTTGATGTCACAAGATCTCTTCTTATACAGAGTCATGCTCCCTACTCCTACTGGGGTGATGCAGTTCTTACTGCATGTTACCTAATCAACCGTATGCCCTCGTCTGTCTTGAATGAACAGATTCCTTTTTCACTCATTTATCCAGACAAGGATTTGTTCGCTCTTACTCCTCGTGTGTTTGGGTCAGTCGCATTCGTCCATCAGTTGTCGCCTGGCACTGACAAGCTCTCTCCTAGGGCTGTCAAGTGTGTCTTTTTGGGGTACTCCAGAACTCAAAAGGGGTACAAGTGTTTTGATCCAGTGCGTCGGCGGTATATGATCAGTGCAGATGTTACATTTTTTGAATCTGTTATGTATTTTTCAGCATCTGGAGACATGCAGCTACCACCTATACCTCCTGATGCCATCTTAATGGCACCACCACCACCATCGCCACAAACACCACCACCGCCACCACCACCGCCACCGCCACCGCCACCACCACCGCCACCGCTAGTATCTCCACTACCATTCCATTACACCCGCAGGCCTCCTCCAGCTCATGGTCCTGACCCGTCAACTAGCTCGCCTATGGTATGTAATGAAAATATTAATGTTGATGGATCTGACGACATTTCTCAGCAGGATGTATTGCAGGAGCATGGTGAGAATACAGATGACTTGGATGTTCCAATTGCTCTACGGAAGCCGAAGAGAAATTATGCCAAATATCCATTATCAGCAGCCGTGTCTTTTGAGAGGCTATCTGGAGACTTCAGGACGTTTGCATTGGCACTTTCAGCTACAGACATTCCATGGAATCATCATGATGCTTTGCAGGATGCTAGATGGCGGCTAGCAATGGAAGAAGAAATGGCGGCACTTCAATCCAGAGGAACCTGGAGCTTGGTTCCTATACCTCCAGATGTCAGCCCGGTGAGTTGCAAATGGGTGTTTACAGTGAAGCACAATGCATATGGTTCCATTGACAGGTACAAGGCACGCCTTTTTGCACGTGGCTTCACACAGACATACGGGGTAGATTACCTTGACACATTCTCCCCTGTGGCGCGTCATTCCACTCTGCGGATCCTGTTATCAGTTGCAGTTGCTAGAGACTGGCCGCTTTATCAACTGGACGTGAAGAATGCATTTCTGTATGGCGACTTGCAGGAGGAAGTCTATATGCAACAACCACCTGGTTTTGCTGTTGAGGGGGAGTGTTCCAAGGTATGCAGATTACATAAGGCCATCTATGGCCTTAAGCAGAGCCCCAGAGCATGGTTTCAGAAGCTTTCAGATCTTTTTGAGAAACAAGGATATAAACGCTCCAATGCTGATCATTCCTTGTTTGTACAGAAGACGGCTAGAGGTATCATTGTAATCATGGTTTATGTTGATGATATCTTGATTACAGGTGATGATGAGCAGGGCATTAAGCAGGCAAAGGAAAGGCTGGGGACCGAGTTTGTCACCAAGGACTTGGGAGTCCTTAGATATTTTCTGGGGCTGGAGTTTGCTAGAAATCCATATGGATTAGTAATGTCGCAGAGGAAGTATGTTACAGATCTATTGAGTGAGACAGGTATGTTAGGGTGTCGACCTGCTACGACACCAATGGATCCTAGCATGAAGCTCTATGATGATGACACAGAAGAGGTGGACAAGAGAAGGTACAGAGAACTGGTAGGCAAACTACTGTATGTCACGATCACTAGACGTGATATATCATTTGCAGTGAGTCGTGTGAGCCAGTTCATGGAGCAACCACGTTAGGCCCATATGGATGCAATACACATGATTCTGAGATATTTAAAATCATCTCCAGGTGCAGGCTTGCTATTTAAGAAAGGAAAGGAGATCTCTATCACGGCTTGTGTTGATGCAGACTATGCAGGATGCCCCAAGGACAGGAAGTCCACATCAGGATTTGCAGTCTATGTTGGAGATGCTCTAGTTTCGTGGAAAAGCAAGAAACAGACAGTGGTAGCTAGATCCAGTGCTGAATCCGAATACAGGGCTATGGCCCAGGCTAGCACAGAAATGATGTGGTGAAATCTTTACTTGCAGATCTATGTCTTGATATACCTCTTCCTATGATGTTGGAATGTGACAATCAGGCCGCCTTGTTCATTGCAAACAACCCAGCCTTTCATGAGAGGACCAAGCACATTGAGGTTGACTGTCACTACATACGTGACATGGTTCAGAAGGGGTTCATTGCTACATCTCACGTCACATCAGAGAATCAGACTGCTGATATTTTCACCAAGGCATTACTTCGAGGCCCATTCCAGAAGTGTGCGTCCAAGCTGAGCATGATTGATATCTATGCTTCATCTTGAGGGGGAGTGTTGACGCATATAGAATAACTGTACCTATTCGTTATTTTATTTCTCTGTTGTCATCTTTATGTAATTTACCCATGGGCTACTCTCCTATATAAGAGAGCCTAGGGCTTATGGAATAGATTAAGTCATTTGTTTTTCCCAACACATACGTATATCGGGCCACTAATTGAGAGTCGCTTTCCTTTAAGTTGTTTCGAACTATTAAAACTTGGAATTCTTCAGTGTATTCCTTAACAGTGCGTGTCCATTGACGAAGGTTTTGAAGGCGGTTGTACAAGTTCTATCGATACTCCTCTGGAAGAAACTTGTCCTGAAGTTTCTGTTGCATTCTTGTCCAGGAATGAATGCGCTCTTTCCTTTGACGGTGACGCTCTTCCTGAAGACATTTTCATCAAAGTAAAGCATATGCTTTCAGTTTCAACGTGGTAAACTGAACTCTCCGTTCACTCAACATATCTTTCCTATCTTTCCAAACAAAGAAATGTTCCAATTGATCCATCCAATCAAGAAAGATGTCCGGGTCGTGTCGTCCATCAAAGTCAGCGACGCCAATTCTTATCCCACGGTCCCAATTAGAATCTTGAAATTGATTTTGTTGTTGACCGCACGGCTCATGCTCTCTCCTTTTATCTTGCTCTTCAGATCGACGTCTACGTAGTAGTCGATTATCACCTTCATCGTCGCCCGAGGATGGCGGTGACTCCAGATGTAGGGATGGGTCATCACTTGCCTCACTTTCAGAACTTGGATCAAAGACAATTGTGTCATGTCTGTGATGTCAGTGATTACGGGGGTTATGATCTCGCATACTTGAAGTTGAAGACCGACTAGTGCCTCTTCTGTTGTGGTCCCGTATGTATTCCCTATCCAACAACAACAACAACAAAGCCTTTTCCCACAATTAAGTAGGGTCAGCTACATGGATTCTTCGCCTCCATTTAGATCTACCTTGGATCAATCTCGGGCTTATATCCAAAAAAATAAGATCCCTTCTTATAGTCTCTTTCCAACACTTCTTGGGCCGTCCTCACCCTCTCTTAGCCGGCTCAACATCCCAACACTTGCATCTCCTAACTGGTGCATCCGTAGATCTTCTTTGCAAATGAACAAACCGTCTTAAGCGGTGTTCTCGCATCTTATCCTCGATCGGAGCTACACCAACTTTCTTTTTGATTGCATCATTCCGAATATGATCTTTACATGTGTGTCCACACATCCACCTTAGCATTTTCATTTATGCTACAACCATTCTCTGCACATGTCTGTGGTTCACAGGCCAACATTCAGATCCATAGAGCATATCGGGTCTCACAGTTGCTTTGTAAAACTTTCCTTTAATTTTTAAAGGAATTTTCTTATCACAGAGAACAACAGAGGCTCCTCTCCACTTTAGCCAACATGCATATATTCTATTAGTAACATCTCCATCAATTTCCCATCATGTTGCAAAATAGATCCCAGATATCTAAAAGAATCTCTCTTCTGAATGTTATTGTCACCAATATTCACCTCTATTCCTTCTCCATTGCTTCCATCAAAGGTGCACTCCATATTTTCTTTCTTAGCCCTACTTATACGAAATCCTTTAGTCTCCAATGCATGTCTTCAGACCTCAAGCTTCTCATTTACTCCATCTCTAGTCTCGTCAATCAACACAATATCATCAGCAAATAACATACACCAAGGTAACTCATCCTGAATTTGACTTGTCAACTCGTCCACAATCAAAGTAAAAAGAAATGGACTCAAAGCTGAACCTTGATGTAAACCAATGTTGATGTCAAAATAGTCAGTCTTCCCAGACGGGGTCCACACACAAGATAAAGCCCTATCATACATGTCCTTTATGAGGTTAATGTATAGGGCAAATACTTATCTCTTCTCCAAAACTCTCCACAATATCTCTCGTGGGACAGAATCATAAGCCTTCTCCAAATCAATAAAGATCATATGGAGGTTCTTCCTTTTAGCTCTATAAATCTCCATTGTTCTCAGCAAATGGATGTCTTCAATTGTTGAGCGACCTGGCATGAATCCGAATTGATTTTCTTTTATGTTGGAGACTTTCCTCAGCCTTCTTTCGATCACACGTTCTCAAATTTCCATAGTGTGACTCATCAGCTTGATACCTCTGTAATCTGAGCAATTTTGAATGTCTCCTTTATTCTTATAAAGAGACACCACGATACTCCTCTGTAAACATATATTATTCACTTATGTACCGTTTAGTTATTTTTCTTTCCCGTCGGACTCTTATGTAATTTACCCATAGGCTACTCTCCTATATAAGAGAGCCTAGGGCCGATGGAATAAACAAGTTCTCTCATTTTTCCAACATGGTATCAGAGCGACGGTCCTAGACCGGTGTTCTCGAACCAAAGAAACCCTAACCCTAGCCCCACCGTCGAGCCCCCCTCTCTCTCTCTCCCTCCAGGTCGAACAATGGTCATTGCTAATGGTACACATTCCCCGATTACTGGTCAGGGGGAGATTAGACTGACATCATCTATGCAGCTCAAGAATGTGTTACTGTTACACACACCTGATTTTTCAATGAATTTGTTGTCTATCAGTCAAATTACAAAGGATTTGCAGTGTCGGGCGATTTTTAATCCATCTTCTCTTGTTTTTCAGGACATCCTTACGGGCAACGCGATTGGGCGTGGCTATGAGCAAGGAGGCCTCTATCGCCTCAGTCAGACTCCTTTTGCTGGAACCTCATCTCTACCTGCCGGACCCGTCTCTTCTCTGCTATGACACCTGCGCTTTGGACATCTACCGCTTCAGAAACTGCGTCGTGTGTTACCCCAGGTTTTGCCTCACACACCTATTCAACGTGAGGCTTGTCAGTTGGGAAAGCATCATCGGTCTACCTTTCCCAGTCGTCAGTGTCGGAGTAGTACCTCCAAGTTTGAGTTGTTTCACATCGATATCTGGGGTCCGAGTCGTGTTCCTGATCATCAGGGACACGGGTTTTATATAGTTATTGTGGACGATTTCTCTCGAGTGTCATGGGTTTTTTTGTTAAAGAATAAATCTGAAGCAGAGAATATTATCATCAATTTTCTTAATGAGATTCGTAATGTCTTTTCTGCATCTGTTAAAATTGTGAGAAGTGATAATGCCCTGGAATTGTGTACTCATGTCCTATCCGGTTATTTCTCATCCCAAGGGATCATCCGCCAGACATCCTGTGCCTATACCTCCCAACAGAATGGGGTTGCTGAAAGGAAACATCGCCATTTACTGGATGTAACCAAGTCGCTCCTTATACAGAGTCATGCTCCTCTTTCTTACTGGGGTGACGCTGTTTTTACAGCATGTTACCTAATCAATCGTATGCCATCATCTGTTTTAGGTGGGAAGATCCCTTTCTCTCTTATCTTCCCCGGAAAAGAATTATTCTCCTTTACTCCTCGTGTGTTCGGTTCGGTTGCCTTTGCACACCAGTTGTCTCTCGGGACTGACAAGCTTTCTCTTAGGGCTGTCAAGTGTGTCTTCGTTGGGTACTCCAGAACTCAGAAGGGGTACAAGTGTTATGATCCATTGCGCAGGCGGTACCTTGTCAGTGCAGATGTTACATTCTTTGAATCTGTTATGTATTTCTCAGCTTCAGGTGATCAGTTGATACCTCCTGCTAAGACTGATGCCATTTACATGCCACCACCACCACCACTACCTCCTGTCACTATACCTGTTTCACCATTACCATTTCATTATACCCGCAGGCCTGCTTCAGCTCATGGTCATTGCTCATCACCTAGCTCGCCTAAGGTATGTTTTGAAGATATTACTATTGATGGATCTGATGATTTTTCTGAGCAGGATGTGTTACAGAGGCCAGACGAGGACACAGATGATTTAGATGTTCCTATTGCTATACGAAAGTCGAAGCGGAGCTGCGCATCATATCCTTTAGCAGCTTATGTGTCATTTGATCGACTGACTGGAGATTTCAGGAACTTCGTCGTCGCATTGTAAGCAGTAGCTATTCCACGGAATTACCAAGACGCACTGAAGGATAGTAGATGGCGTCTAGCCATGGAGGAAGAAATGGCAGCTCTTCAGTCTAGAGGAACTTGGAGTCTGGTTCCTGTACCTGCTGATGTGTTACCAGTGAGCTGCAAGTGGGTATTTACAGTCAAGCAGAATGCAGATGGTAGTATTGACAGATACAAGGCTCATCTTGTTGCTCGTGGCTTTACACAGACATATGGGGTGGATTATCTTGATACATTCTCGTCAGTGGCCCGCCATTCCACTCTACGAATTTTGCTGTCTGTTGCGGTCACTCGTGAGTGGCCGTTATACCAGTTGGATGTGAAGAATGCGTTCTTATATGGTGACTTACAGGGGGAAGTCTACATGCAACAACCACCCGGTTTTGTTGTTGAGGGGGAGTATCCTAAGGTATGCAGACTCCATAAGGCTATCTATGGCCTTAAACAGAGCCCCAGAGCGTGGTTCCAGAAGCTCTCAGATCTCTTTGAGAAACAGGGATACAAACGTTCTAATGCTGATCATTCCTTTTTTGTACAAAAGACTTCCAGAGGTATTATTGCAATCATGGTCTATGTAGACGACATTCTGATTAGAGGTGATGATGAACAGGGAATAAAGGAGGCGAAAGAAATGCTGGGTCGTGAATTTGTTACCAAGGACCTTGGAGTTCTTAGATATTTTCTGGGTCTGGAGTTCGCCAGAAATCCATATGGGTTGGTAATGTCTCAGAGGAAATATGTCACTGACATGTTGAGTGAAACATGAATGCTTGGTTGCCGACCTGCTACCACACCTATAGACCCGAGTATGAAGCTATATGATGGTGATATAGAGGAGGTGGATAGGAGAAGATACAGAGAACTGGTGGGCAAACTTTTGTATGTCACTATTACTAGGCCCGATATATCCTTTGCTGTGAGTCGAGTGAGCCAGTTCATGGAGCAACCACGTCAGGTACACATGGATGCCATACATATGATACTCAGGTACCTCAAGTCATCTCCAGGTGCGGGGTTGTTGTTCAAGAAAGGCAAGGTGATTACTATCTTAGCATGTGCAAATGCAGATTATGCAGGGTGTCCTAAGGACAGGAAGTCCACCTCTGGGCTTGCTATATATGTTGGAGATTCTCTAGTCTCATGGAGGAGCAAGAAATAAACTGTGGTGGCAAGGTCTAGTGATAAATCTGAATATAGGGCTATGGCCCAGATTAGCACAGAAATGATGTGGGTAAAGGCTGTGCTTACAGATTTACATATAGAAATCCCACTTCCTATGGCTTTGGAATGTGACAATCAGGCTGCCTTGTTCATTGCAAATAATCCAGCATTCCATGAACGAACCAAGCACATTGAAGTTGACTGTCACTTTATACGTGACATGATTCATAAGGGATTCATTGCTACATCCCATGTTAGTTCAGAGAATCAAACGACAGATATTTTTACCAAGGCTCTACTGCGAGGCCCGTTTCAGAAGTGTGCGTCCAAGCTGAGCATGATTGACATCTATGCTCCATCTTGAGGAGGAGTGTAAACATATATTATTCACTTATGTACCGTTTAATTATTTTTCTTTCCCGTCGGACTCTTTATGTAATTTACCCATAGGCTACTCTCCTATATAAGAGAGCCTAGGGCTGATGGAATAACTCATTTTCCCAACATCCTCTAATCTTCAGGCATTTTCTTGCTTCGCCAAATAACATTGAATAGATTCGTAAGCCAAGTCAAACCGTGCTCACATACTTCTACATGGATGTCATCCAGTCCTACACCTTTCCCAGATCTCATAACCTTCAAAGCCTCCTCTACTTCCTTTCTTTGTATTCGTCTATAACTTGCACGATTCAAATAACTTTCACTACTAGCTAGATCACCTAAAGCGATCTCTCTATTTCCTTCCCCAATGAAAAGTTTATGGAAGTACTGCTCCCATATAGTCTTTATGTCCTTCTGAGTAACAAGCACGTGACCTTCCTCGTCCTTAATGCATCTCACTTGAGAAAGGTCTTTGGTCTTTCTTTCTCTTGCTTTGGCCAACCTGAATTCATCCTTCTGACCCTCCTTAGAGTCGAGATTTTTATAAAAAACTTCATAAGCTTTTGACTTAGCTTCGCTTACAGCCTTCTTTGCTTCCTTCTTCGCTATTTTGTAGTTTGTGATAGTTTCCGCTGTTCTATCCTTAGACATAGTTTTAAAGCATGCTCTTTTAATTTTTAGCTTCTCTTGCACCCCTTCACTCCACCACCGAGCCTCCTTTTGACCTGGAGCTCCTCCCTTCGACACGCCTAGTATCTCTTTGGCTTCCTTTCGGATACAAGATGCTACTGCCTCCCACATCTCGTTTGCACTTCCGTTATAATCCTAAGATAAGTCTTCTAAAACCTTCTCCTTGAAGCTCGATTGCTTCAGTGGAAGATTCCACCATCTAGTTCTAGTGATCTTAGGAACCCTCCTTTTCTTTACCAGCCATTTTATGTGCACATCCAAGACTAACAAGCGATGCTGGGTTGTCAAACCCTCTCCTGGAATTACTTTGCAGTCTTTACAACATTCTATCAAAATTCTATCCATTCTATATTCCCTATCCATTCTATCAAAATTCAGAACCTCCAATTGTTGGGTGTTGTTGGCCACCGTCCTCTATGTTTTCTAGCCGGGTGTTAGTGCGTCGGATTTCCTCGCCCAAGTTTGCTATCAAGGCTTCCAAGCATGCCATGGGATGTGGATCAAGGTGGCAAGCCATAAAAATTCAATTCTCAAGGGTCTACAGACGCAACGCAACAAATGCAATATGATTTTTTTGGGTGGAATGCAAGATAATGAAGATGACTTGGATCTTTTTTTTTGCTATGATACCACTTGATGCAACCCTCAAAACTCATAAAAAACCGACTAAATGTTTGGGTATACTTCAAAGATGCATTGTTGCTATTTGATAGAAGAAATAAATAAATGACTACACAACGAAAAGGTCAAACAATGCTCCTACTTCCCAGGAAAACAGAAAAGATTACTTGGATCAAAATTGTTGAATGCTCAGATGATAAGAAGCAAATCGACACATCTTTTAATCGTTAACAAAATAAAGAGGAAAAAATGGAATAACATGTTATCATTAAATTGTAATCTTCAGGGAACTAGCGTATCCAAAAAAGAAGTAAAAATAATAAGATTACTTGTAGCAGGCTCGGATTTTATAGGACTCAAGACTCAAATAAACATCAAAATTTAAAAGAAAAAAACCCAGGACTTCTAACCAGGACTCCCTGTGCAGGACGATAACAGTGCTACCCGAAGGGCTGGGCAGTTGCAGTAGCGGTGCAGGGCATGTACGGGCTGAGGGCGGTCGGTTGCGGCTGACGACGGTTGGTTGGAACAAGAAGTGGGTGGCAATGGAGTTGGTGGTGAACAAGTTGATGGTGGGGGAGTTGGCGGCGAGGATGTTGTTAGCGGCTGTGGAGTTGGTTTGCTGGCGGTGGTAATCCGTGGAGGCCGTGAGGGCGTGGCTGACAGTGGTAGAGGGAGAGGTAAGGAGGAGGGAAGGGTTAGGGTTGAGGGGAAGGAAGAAGAGAAAGGGGAAAAGGGGTATTGGAGAAGAGGGAGGTGTGTAATTTAGAATAGGAGAGGGTAGGGCCCGTAGCTTTTTTTTTTTCTTCCAAAAGCTGCTGCCTTCTCCAACCAAGGCCCTCTTTTATGCCCACATGAGAGCACCTTTCAAACCCTAGACTTAAGACTAAAAAAAAGATAAATAACATAAAACAATTGCAACAAGGTCCCTGTTATTCTTTTAAATCATGATAGAATTTCAATTAACCCCTAGAACATGGTCTAATTTGCATCAGGTAGACTTCCAATCCTTGGGACACCTCGTATAATCTTCATCCGCACAAACTGTAATGGCAAGGGATGTACCTCTGCTGAATAGAAGAGCAGTGCTAGGTGAAGTCTTCAAGTACCTCGGAATCATATGGAATACATCCATATGTACCTGTCTAGGTTGCTCCATGAACTGACTCACTTTGCTTACTGCAAAGAATATATCTGGCCTACTAATGGTCACATGTAGGAGCTTCCTAACGAGTTCCATGTACCTCCTTTTGTCTACCTCCTCAGTGTCATCATCATGCGGCTTCATGCTCGGGTCCATGAGAGTAGTGACATGCCTGCAATCTGCCATGCCTGTCTCAGAGAGAAGATCTGTAACGTACTTCCTCTTGGTCATCATAAGACCTCGCTGGTTCCTGGCAAACTCTAGTCCAAGGAAGTAGCGTAGACTGCCAAGGTCCTTGGTCACAAACTGCTGACCTAGGAAATCCTTAGAAGACTGGATACCCTGCACATCATCCCCTGTAACAATGATATCATCAACATAAATAAGTATGGCAACTGTACCTCTCCGAGTCCTTTGAACAAACAATGAATGATCGACATCGATCTCACGAACCCTTATTGCTGTATTAAGTCTGAGAGCTTCTGAAACCATGCCCTTGGACTCTACTTAAGGTCATAGATCGTCTTGTGAAGTCTTCAAACCTTCTAACACTCCCCTTCAACAACGAACTCAGGTAGCTGCTGTATGTAGGCCTCCTCATGTAGATCACCATAGAGAAATACATTCTTCACATCTAGCTGATATAATGGTCAATCTCGTGTCACTGCAACAGAAAGAAAAATACACCGTATAGAATGCCTAGCCACTGGAGAGAAGGTATCCTGATCGTCCACCCCATATATCTGGGTGAACCCACGTACCATAAGTCTCGCCTTGTAGCGATCTATGCTGCCATCTGCTTGGTGCTTCACCGTAAACACTCACTTGCATCCAACAACGCATGGTCCTGTAGGATCTGTAACAATGCTCCAAGTGTTACACGACCCTAGCGCGACCATCTCCTCCTCCGTGGCAAGGCACCATTGACTGTCCTGTATGGCCTCCTGGTATGCCCGTGGTATCTCCATAGCTGATAGTGCCATGACAAATCTCCTGAAGTCCTCTGAAAGTCCGCTCAAGGAGACATGGGTTGCAAGAGGATATTTAGCACAATTACGTATCTGCTTCTGCAAAGCAATATGAACATCTAGATCAACTGCCACCTCATGAATTTGTAAACTACTCTCCTGAGAGGGCTCCTGCTCATCTTGTAAAGAATCCTGATGCATAGACAACTCAGCAGTGCCATCAGCAGAAAGTAGAAACAATGTGCTCATTATATACCTGGGGCGCGTTGGATGATGGAGAAGGCCCATGAGTAAGGGGAACAGTGTGAGACCTGCAAGGAAACACATGTGGCAAAACTGAGTCATGGTACTGGTGGCGGTCCATGGGCATCCATAGGAGCATGTGTAGGTATTAGAGGTAGTGGTGGTGGTGATGGTGGTTGTGAAGGTGGTGAAGGCAGAATATGTACTGCCGTACTGGAGGTGGTGCAGTTGTAGGAGGAGGATGCATGTATACCTCCTTACCTGAGTTAGACGGAGTCAGTCTGTCACCTGTATGAGAGAAATATATAATAAACTCAAAGAAGGTGACATCATCACTAACAAAGTATTTCCGCCAAAGCGGGTCAAAACAACGATACCCCTTCTAGATACGGGAGTAGCCAACAAAGACACACGTGACAACTCTCGGGGAGAGCTTGTCACAATGGAAGGTCATATCGATATCGATATCGTTTCGACATCGTATCGATACGATATTTCGATGATATATCAGCAATATATCATCGAAATATCGCCCATATAGACACACTTTTGTGAAGGAAATGTCTGAAAAGAAGGATATATTGCCATATCGATATCGGTCTCATATCGATATCGATATATCGACGGTATATCGCCAATATATCGTGATATTTCCTTCCATGCTTGTCATGACCAGACGTCAGATTGTGAATAAAGGCCACACATGCAAACACTCAGGGCGTAAGGAAGAACATGTCCTTCTCGGGAAACACAATTGAGAACGGAACCTTTTCTTCTAAAACAGAAGATGGCATGCAGTTCACCAAGTAGTAAGTTGTGAGGATCGCATCACCCCAGTAAGAATGAGGGGCACACCTTTGAGTCAAAAGGGTCCGGGTCACATCGAGTAAATAATGATGTTTGCGTTCGGCAACACCGTTCTGCTGGGATGTGTAGGCACGCAAGGTCTGGTGTGCGATGCCAAGAGACCTGAAGAATTCGGTAGCTGTAAAATGCGGAACTCTAAGGCATTGTAAGATCGCAAAAGCTTGACAACAGTAAAGAAAATCTTCTTTATTTCATTAATAAATGTTTTAATGACATGCCCAGCCTCAGACTTATTTTTTTTAATAAAAAGATCCAAGAAAGTCTATAATAGTCATCCACAATAACAAGATAAAAATGGTCTCCCTGATGATCAGGAGCACGATTGGGACCTCAAATATCTAAGTGAATAAGCTAAAAAACTGAGTATTGCTACAGCTCTGGTGATCAGGGAAAGAAGAATGGTGATGCTTCCCAAGCTGGCAAGCCTTGCACTGGATGGAAGAGCACGTGGAAATCTGTGGGAGGACATGACACAACTTATGCGGAAGAAGGTGGCCAAAACAAAGATGCCACAAGTATGGAGAGACTGGTACAATGGGAATAGTAGAAGTACTAACATGAGGAGGCTGGACCAATCTGCAGAGCCCCTCGCTGCTCACGACCACATCCAATCATCCTTCCCGTGAGTATGTCCTGAAACACAAGAGAAGAGGGGTCAAAATGGCATGACAATACATATCCTTCGTGATATGATTAATAGAAAGCAAGTTCATCTGAAAGTCAAGAGCATATAAAACATTCTGCATGTTCATGGATGGTGTCAAACGCACCTCCCCCTGTCCAGTGATGGGTAAGTAAACCCCATTCACAATGACGCCCCATCTACCAGGGGGCACAGATCTGTCTCAACATAGATAGTGAGAAGCACCATAGTCCATGATCTATTCTGTCATATTGGCTCTGCTACAACCTGTAAAAGCATATAGTATACCTGAGGAGCTCGAAGAGGCTCTAGCTGATGCTGCGACATCTGAAGAACATGTAGGAGGACTGACAACGTGAGTCATCATCTCTCTCATACGGGAGACAATATCATCAAGGCACGGATCTGCCTCAGGGGTCGAAGTGTTTGGAGGCTCAATCTGATCGGCCACACGAGCAGAGGCTGAGTATCCATGCTTCTGATAGCATGTGTCCTCAGAGTGGCGTGGACGACGACAATAGGTGCATGGGCCACGCTGGCATTCACCTCCTCTGCTACGAGGACCACACCCTCTAAACAGAATAAAACCTCCTCTGTCTCGAGATACAACCATCACTGAGGAAGTCTGTGTGGTGACAACGGGTGGGATGAGAAGCCTGGTGAGACGGCTATAGTCCTCCTCCATGGGAGGTATTGTCGCACCTGTAAGAAGCTGTACGTGCGGTCTCCTACTCCGGATCCAGGGCTGCTAGGAAAATGCCAACTATTATGGAGTTCTTGTATGCCATCTGTGGTTCCATGAAAGTGGTAACATGCATGAAGCTGTGAAGCTTCTCAAACATGCCTCGAAGCGAAGAATAGAAGGTATGCAGAGGGCGACCATTCTGCTTGATCATGTATATATCAAACTGGAGCTGGAGAATCTTGGCCGCATTCTTCTCTTGAGCATACATAGATGCAAGAAAATCCGACATCGCTTTGGTGGTGGGGTGGTTCACGATATCATTGGCAATCTCTGCACTGAGAGTTCCAAAGAGCCAAACACATGTACACACATCATCTTGCTTCCATGAAGCATTGTCTCCAATCTTGTTCGTCGGCTCAGTCTCTGCCAGAATGTGCTCCTTGTTATTGCACTGCATAAAGGTCATAAACTGCAGGGACCACAACTCATTATTGGTCCCATCATCTTCACGATGTGAGCCTAGCCTTTAAAGCACCGGATGAAGAAAAAACGTTACCATTGTTTCCTGACATGATAAAAAAAACTTTGAAACGGAACTCGATTGGATAAGTAGACCGATCCGAGCGAGTCTACATGACCATATAGAGGATTGGTTGTATGTGTTGACTCATGCAATCATTCTCATCAATCCTCGATCGACGACAGGGCCAGAAAACATGTTTTATAGGTCTGAAATCTCGTTTTTCGGTCAAAATCAGATCGTTTCAGAGTGTAGTTTTGCGATAGAGAGGAGAGAAATCAGCCAGGGGGCAGTAGGAGGCATTGTGATAGCATATGGCTGTGAACAGGAAGGTCTAGCGGTGGCTAGAGGTGTCGCCGACAGTGGTTGTAGCCTGCGTGAGGGTGGACGTCTGCTGTTGGAAGTCGGACAGGGCCCCCTTGGCGGTGACGCTTCGAGAGAGGGCTAGGACACGATGGGTGGGGCTAGGGCACAATGGGGCGCGAGAATTCCAGTCTAGGATCGTCGCTCTTATACCATGTTGGGAAAAATAATAGTTGTCTATTCTTGAGACCCTAGGGTTCTCTTATATAGAGGAGAGAGACCCATTGGGCAAATTACACAATGAAGACAAAAAGAATAGATAATATATAAAAGAGACAAAAATAAGTAATATCTCAACCGATACAGATATGAAATAGATGCATATCAGTTGTAAACAATATTTGAAATTAATATTGTAAATTTGTATCCGTATATGTATCATCTATAAATGGACTTATATACGGATGTTAAATTTTGAATAAATGTATATGATAATGAATTGGATACGATGCGAATGTAAACAGATACATATGATCTATATATCCATCATGACATCCAAACATGATGATAATGAATGGAATCTGATATAAATCATATCATAGGTACATATATCCATCATGACATCCAAACGAGGTGATAATGAATACCATTGGATATATATATATATATATACGAACATATACTTATATATTTGCCTCGACGTCGTGTGGTCATATATTTACATCCCGCTTATACATATCTGATTCATTATAGGAATGAATCGAGATTATTATATTGTTTGGATGTTGCTATATATATGTATATATATGGGTAAATTATTTATGCCCCCATAACTTGGCTACCTCCAGCCTTATTTTTTTATTTCTTAAGGTATTTTCTAAAAACATATGGGGTGATTTAGATCACTTTGTGACACCATGCTTTTATTCAAATTTCGTGTAAAATAGATATTCCTAAGCCGCCCATCAAGTTGTCAAATTTTAACGGTATTAGAATTACTAAAATTGACCCATGTTAGATGGATGGATCATGAATGTCTGTTTTACACGAAATTTGAATGGTAAGATATTATCATCTAGTGGACTAAATCCCCCAAATGTTTAGAAAAAATACCTTACAAAATAAAAAAAAATAAGAGTGGGGGTAGTTCCATTTAACCCTATATATAAATCTCCACGTGGCGACGTGGCATTATCGTATTCAAATCTGGTTGCATTCCTTCTATATTCGTATCTTTGTATGGTTTGCATTATTCATATCACTTCATATATCCTCATTGATAATTTATGTATCCATATTTATACATCCCTATTCGATTGCTTTCCTTATATTTACATTATTGTTTCCACACAGCATTATCCTAATGAATACGATACCGATATGTATATGTATTTACGTGTTGTTTGCATTCCTTATACATGTCATCTTTCCACTACTTGTGCCTCCCTTTGTTAAGAGGAGCCCATTCTACCTTGCAAATTTTCACTTGAGTTCGCATGTCCACTAATATAAATGCTTTTTTCGCATTTTACAATACGGAATCAATTGATCAATCTAATGTCTGAACAAATCGATTTATAAAAGAGTAACGACGAAAACAACATACTGTATATTTCAATAGTATATATTTCAATAGAATATTCAATAAAAAAATATAAAGCCCAGGCAGCGAGTTCTCGTATTGCGTTGTATGTTTTATTTTTTGGTGGCTGTTTATTGGGCATTCCATAATTTGATTAGCTAGGTCTTATTTTAAAAATTGCCTGCAACATTTTTGAAATATGTGTAGAAGATATCCATGGATGTGTCATAGCTATTAATCTTCTATTCGACTTGGCTCGAGGTTGATCTGTTTAGGCATGAACGGTGTTGCTCTGTTTTGGCCATTCCGTTGATCCTGTTTGGTGTAGAATTTATCTGGAGGGTTGGAAGTCAGGAAGTAGAGAGTTTGTTGTAAAGACATTATGATATTCTTAGCAATATTGCTTTTAGAATAACCTTAATAGTTTCCTTTGTCTACCTGCTTTCGATGGAACAAATAATTTTGTAAATTAAATTTGAACAGGGCAAGGTATATAGTGGGTGCTGTCAAATCCTTGCAGGCCAAGCCGGGAGGAGGATCAAATTGGCTTTCTTCCCTTCGAGGGTTGGATCTCCCTGAGGTTATAGAGGCTCTTTGCACTTTGCCAGGAGTTGGACCCAAGGTGGCTGCTTGCATAGCTCTTTTCTCTCTAGACCAGCATCATGCTATTCCTGTTGATACTCATGTGTGGCAGGTATATTTTCCTTTTCTCCTTCCTTTGGCCTCATGAATGAGAAAATTTGTTGTCCTCTCAAGAAAATTTCATCTGGAACTTGAAAATTGGGTTGCTGCTTTCTATTTCACTATTATCCTAAAAGTCAATGCAGCCTATTATTAATTAAACACAATCATAATTTAAAAAGTTAGGCTATACACTCAAATCTAGCTTGCTTAGGGTAAGGAGAGATCATGAAGACAGAGAATAATGAAAAATGTGATTATTATAGTTATATAAAATTAACCCTAAGCCGTTGAGATATTTGTATCTCTTTATATTTATTTCATATACCTATTTCTTCTTTGTACCTCTTATGTAATTTACCCAGAGCTTTTCTCCTATATAAGAGAGCCATAGGTCTCTATAAAATAAGCCATTCTATTTTCTCCACATGATATCAATGCGGCGATCCTAGATCGGAGCCTGACCTAATCCGTACCCCACCACCAGCCCCCCCTCTCTTCTCGACGCCGCTGCCGGCCCTAGGGGCACAACCAACACCACCGAGGGGTGCAGTCAGTGCCGCCGACCCCAAGGGACCTAGCCATCATCGCTGCTAGCCCCTGAGGGGCCCAACCAGTGCCACCACCAGCCCCCGAGGGGCCCAGCGCTACCAGCCCCCAAGGGGCACTGCCAGCGCAACCGCGGCTCTTCGCTGCCGCTTCCAACGCCGCCGCACGTTTCCTCCATGATTTCAGGCTATTTTCTAGTCCTCCTAGAGCATTTTTAGGTCTGATTCAGTCTGATTTTGACTAGAAAACACGATTACAGACCTATAGATTGTGTTTTCCGGCCCGAGCAAGCACCGAGGATTGATGAGGATGGATGTATGAGTCTACACGTACACCCAATCCTCTATATGATAGTGTAGACATCATCTTTGACGATCTATCCCCACTCGAGTTCAGTTGTGGTCTCTCTTTTTCACCATGTCAGAAAACAAGGGTGAAATGTTTTCTTCTACCAGTGTCGTCAAGGGCCTGGCTCCCATCGTGAAGATGGATGAGATCGACTATGATCTATGGTCCATGCAGTTTCTTACTCTCATGCAATGTAGCGACAAAGAACATATTCTGACAAAGTCAGAGCCAACAGATAAGACTGGGAACATGCTTTAGGAAGCAAGACGATGCATATGCTTGTAGTTGGCTCTCCGAGACGCTCACCACGAAAATTGCAAATGGTATTGTGAATCAGCCCATGACTAAGGCCATGTGGGATATCCTCGCTGCCACATATGGTCAAGCGAAGAATGAGAGCAATATCCAGTTGCAGTATGACATATTCTCGACCAAGCCGAATGGTTGACCTCTTCATGCCTACTTCTCGCATCTTCGAGGCATGTTCGAGTGACTCCTTGGCTTTATGCATATTACTACCGGCACAGAGCAACAACATGCATATCAAAATGCCACTGTGACAGGGGTCTTTCTGTCATCTCTTGATTCTGAGTACGATGCAGCACTTGCTCAACTGCCTACTGGAGAGACGATACCACCGACGGAGGAAGTATACAAGATTCTGAGCAGAATTACTGGTTCATCCTTACCATGGCCCAAACCTCCTATGCAATGGCTGTTTCTCGCGGCAGGGGATGTACTTCACAGTTTCGTGGGTGAGGACCCCGTGGTCGAGGAGGACGTCAGTGTGGCCCTTGCACATACTGCCACCATCCAGGTCATTATGAGGAGACATGCTATTAGAAGCATGGGTATCCTGCGTCTGCACGAGTAGCTGAGCAGGCTGAGACTACTCTGGCACCCTCTCATGATGCGAGGCTCGACGATATTGTATCTCGATTGAGAGAGTGCATGCTCCACAAGGTGATTTATTGCCTGAAGCAAAGTCCGAGAGCTTGGTACCATAAGCTCTCATAGTTGATAAAGCATCGGGGGTTTGTGCGATCCACTTCAGATTATTCACT
This sequence comes from Ottelia alismoides, assembly GCA_037367405.1. NCBI lineage: Eukaryota > Viridiplantae > Streptophyta > Magnoliopsida > Alismatales > Hydrocharitaceae > Ottelia > Ottelia alismoides. Next base: position 267,648 of record JAZKJV010001035.1, on the reverse strand, counting down.
ATTTGTCCAGAGGACACAAAGAGGTACATTTGCCATTCTTGTTTATGTTGATGACATAATCTTCACTGGTGATGATGAGATGGGTATTCAGGTTGCTAAGGAGTTCCTAAGTCAGCAGTTTGTGACTAAAGATCTTGGCAGTTTACGCTACTTCCTCAATTAGAGTTCATCAGAAACCATCATGGTCTTGTGATGATCTAGAGGAAGTTTGTAACTGATCTTCTACTAGAGACATGTATGACAGGGTGCAAGGCTGCTGCTACTCCTATGGATCCGAGCATGAGATTATATGATGATGATACTGAGGAGGTATATAAGAGGTGATGCATGGAGCTTGTTGGGAAGCTCCTTTATGCTACTATCGCCAGGCTAGATATATCCTTTGCTGCGAGCAAGGTGAGCCAGTTCATGGAGCAACCTAGACATGAACATATGGATGTTATTCGTATGATTATGAGATATTTGAAGACTTCACCAGGTACTTGCCTTATATTCAGTAGAGGTGCATCACTTGAGGTGATAGCTTGTGCAGATGCAGATTATGCATGATGCCCTAGAGACATGAAGTCTACATCTGGTTTTGCAGTGTTTGCTGGGAGTTCACTCGTATCATGGAAGAGCAAGAAGCAAACAATGGTTGCTAGATCCAATGCAGAGTTTGATTACATAGCCATGGCTCAGGGGAGCACAGAGATGATGTGGGTTAGATCAGTCTTGACTGATCTTGCAGTTGAGGTACCTCTTCCCATGCATCTTCTATGCGACAATCAAGCAGTTCTATTTATTGCTAATAATCTTGCATTTCATGAACGAACCAAGCATATAGAGGATTGCCACTATACCGGAGACATGATCCAGAAGGGATTCATATCCACCTCCCATGTCACTACTGGAGACCAGAATACAGATATATTCACCAAAGCACTTGCTAGGGTCGTTTTCAGAGATGCTGTTCCAAGCTGAGCATGATAGACATATATGCTCCAACTTGAGGGGGAGTGTTGAGATATTTGTATCTCTTTATGTTTATTTCTTATTTCTATTTCTTCTTTGTACCTCTTATGTAATTATCCATGACTTTTCTCCTATATAAGAGAGCCCTAGGTCTCTATGAAAGCAAGCCATTCTATTTTCTCCACATAAACATTTCATTGAAAAGACACAGAATAATCATTATTATTATAATTGCATAAACTTAACCCTAAACATTTCATTGAAAAGACACGGAATAATCACTGTTCTCCATATACACTTTTTGCTCAAAGTATTTTTTTTTGAGAAACCATATCCCCTAATATCATTGACACATACCAATTTGGCCTCCTCAGCACGTGTGTGACTTCTCCTAAAATTAATTTGTCTGTTTTAGATTATTTCAGAAGTCAGGTGCATGAACTCCATGCAAGACCACAGATGGTTTACAGCCTGATGTAAGGTCTTCAAGATTCTCAATTTTGTATATTTGAGGTAGCACTTTTCTATAAGATTCTCCTTGGGACAATGTTCTGTAATCAATTAAACTGTACTATCCCATAATATAAGTACTGTTTGACTGCGAATGCATAGTTGCAGGTCATAACTACCCCCAATAGATAAACTAGCGTCCACGTGCCCCATATTCAAGGGCATCCAACTTCTTTATAACACGGTGCTACCTAGGACTTTTTGAAGCCAAAAACGGGGAAACACACATAGGTGCCTGCCTCGATGTATTAATGGAAAAAGAATCCGTTAGCATCCAAGACTCCAGGAGAGTCTTTCCATGTTGAACCCCTTTCTCTACATAAAAACGTTCATAGGGGAAAATAACTCCATTCCACCTTAACCACATTGCCCCGATAACTTCTAACAGCTTGAGTTGATCATTATTTGGGCGAAAACGTGAGTTGGAAAAACAACACTCATATGGAGGATTGGTTTGCATGATTCACCCACACAATTCCCATCATCAATAACTCCTATGTAGCCCTGATGCAACCCATGTAAAGATGTTCCGCCAATTCGGCTTCCAAACTGTAGAGCAGACAAGCGGCATCATCTGTGTGGAAGATTCGAAACCATCTATCTCTATTGAGGATCCTGCCATATCTCCAGAGCCACGAAACACCTTTATGCAAGATGGGATTTTCAGGTCCCAAATCACCATGTAGTCTCTAATCAACTCCTCCATTAGAGGTTCATTACTGTCAAGTAATAGCTTGTACCTCTTCTTTGTGGAGGAATCACCTTCCCGCCAAATCCAGTGGTCTCTCCTCGAAATTGGACCATCAATTGAAGCAAGTACCTCCATAAGCCTAATAAAAGCCTGATAGCACTGCTATGAAAAATCCGTGGCAAAAGTAGGCAGCCAGACCCCCCTCTGTGTAAATGTCAGACACCCGTGCATTCTTATTCGTAGTCAAAGCAAAGAGATGTGGGAAATGAGAGGTCAGGGTTTTGCCATCCATCCAATTAGCGTTCTGGAATGAAAAACCGTAACCATCACCTAACACTAATTGAAAGAAGCGAGGCAGATCAGGTAGAAATGTACGTACACCCTTCCAAAAGTTGTCTCAAAACGTGGAGGCCGAAGGTCAGTTGGACTCGACACACTAATACCATAAATCTCACGGATTAGTATGCAACAAGTGTCATGCTTGTTGCCCCAAATTCTCACAACCCACTTCAGAAGCAGCGCACGATTCATCTCCTCTGTGCGGAGCAGCTTGCTGACAGTCTTGAGACGATCCTGGGCTCGGGGCGATCTTCGCTGCCGCTTGAGTATTTGGGCACGCCTTTGACGCTAAGGAGGACTCGGATCCGCGATTGGCTGAGGGTGGTGGAGAAGGTTGAAGCAAGGTTGTCGGGTTGGAAGGCCGCGGTTCTCTCGAGGGGAGGCAGATTGGTTCTTCTGAAGGCCGTCCTCTCCTCCATCCCCATCTATCTTCTCTCCAACCACAAGATGCCTAAGGGGATTCAGGCGCGGCTGGAGAAGCGGATGCGCTCTTTCTTGTGGGGTAATAATGCGGGCAGGAACAGGGGGATCCATCTGGTGGGGTGGGAGGATATCACGCTTCAGAAGAGCAATGGGGGCCTGGGGGTGAAATCGCTGGAGCAAATGAACGATGCACTTTTACTTAAGTGGGCTAGCAGGATCTGGGGCCCGGGGGATGATCTCGTTTGCGCGGTGGTCCGTAAGATCTACGACGTGAGGGGGGCTCCGCCCTCGCTGTCGGACTTCCTCACCGCCCCGACCCCCTTCTGGCGGGGTGTGGTGAAGACTTTTGTGAACAACATCGCCCTATTTAGACCGGTTCTCGGGAGGGGAGACTCCTTTTCTTTTTGGGCGGACGATTGGTCGGGGGGAGGGTCCCTCTGCTCTCGTTTCCCCCAGTTGTATGCGCTTGCTGGGGAGAACCGGAGAAGCTCTGCTCGGTTGCGGAGTGTTGGGCTGATGGTCTTTGGTGCCCAACCTTTTCCGCTAACCTCTCCGACCAGAGATTTGAGGATTTCTTGGCTTTGCTGGAGGCCGTGCGGGAGGTGGAGCCTCCTTGTGGGGGGCGAGACCACTGGTGTTGGAAGGAGGGGCCGTTCTCGGTCAGGGGGGCCTATGGTGCCATCTCCAGGCCGCCGCCGGCCAACTCCAACCTACTTATTAGAGTCTGTGCAAATATTTGGGCTCTCAGGCTTCCTGAGAGAATTAGTGTCTTCCTTTGGTTGCTTAGGAGAAAGAGGCTGATGACGCGAGGTCGGTGCGTCAGGCTTCTTGGAGTTATTTCGGACAGGTGCATAATTTGTAATGCTGCGATCGAATCGGTGGAACATCTTTTTTCTCATGCCCCTTGGTATCTCAACTATGGTAGGAGGTGGGCTCAGATTGGTGCCGCAACGACGACTTTCAAGCTTTCTGGAACTCGATCCGCGCTAATCCCAACAGATCAAGGAGAGAGCGGCTATACCCCATGGCCATCCTATGGGCGGTGTGGCGGGGGAGAAGCGATTTGTTGTTCTCGGGTCAGCATTTTTACAAGGAAAATGTGGGGGTGTTCGCTAAACGCATGGTTGAAGATTGGGTCCTGTAGCGTTCTGGTTGTAGTGTGTTTTTGTTTTTCCTCCTGATCCTTTTCCCTTTTGTTTTGAATAAATAAATTTGGGGCGGACACCACCGAGTGTTTCCCCCTGCCTTTTAGACTTCAAAAAAATCTCCTCCAACCTTAGTATGCCAAGCCCCCTGATAAGGGTAATTGTCTCCTAGTTAACAAGATGTAAGCCACACCTGGCCTTGTTCAAATTCTCCTAAAGAAACCTTCTCATACTTATATCCAACCTGCAAGGAATGTCCATCGGAATCAGTCTGGATGACATGTAAAACACTAGGAACCACTCCCTAATGGTAGCCTTAGATAGTGAATTGGCAACGTATCCCAAGGTCATGCTAACTCTCATCCAGACGCATCTACCTCCTCAACCGACAACCTGAAAAAATCACATGCCCCTAGACTTGTCTTCATTAATCTTCAACCCTGAGAGCTCACCAAAAAATGCCATTGCCATCAACCATGCCCCTAGCCGCCTTCCCCTCACCTCTTCAACAAAGAAAATGGTGTCGTCAACATACTGGGACACTAGAATGGAAATCTCCCCTTTAGAAAGACCTACTAAAAGATCGTGTGACACCACTTATAAGTTCACCATCCTCGGAAGCACATCTAAAACCAGCCCAAAAAAGGGGCGCCAATGGACAACCCAACCTAACTCCCCTCTGCGATTGAAAGGGATGACCTTCAGGGCGCCAGTTCACCAAGATCGAGTAGAGGCAATAGTGATAGACCTCTTCATCCAAGAGATCCAAAGATCTGGGAAACCTCTTCTAGCCAAGCAAGACCACATATATCATCAGTCTATACTATCGTATGCCTTCGGAAAGTCGACATTCCACAAATTGCCACGAGTATGTCTCCTTAAGGCCATAGCCAAATTGACCCCTATTTGTCTTCCAAGTGTTAAGATACTTATGTTTTGTTGCCTTTATCTATGTTGTTTATTTCTCTTGTCTTGATTATGTAATTTACCCTTTGAGCTTTTCTCCTATATAAGAGAGCTCTAGGGTTAGATGGAATACAACTTTTCTTTTCCCTTAAACATGGTATTAGAGCGATGGTCCTAGATCGGAGCATGTGACCTAACCCTACCCCCTCCCCACCAAATCCCTTCGCGCGCTACTCCACACGGGCTGCCGCTTCCCTCCATGCGGCCGCCACCGGCCATCGCCGCCTCCTCTCCCTTCTCACGGGGGCTGCTCCTCGCGTGACCCTCTCCACGCGAGGGCTGCTTCCAGCGCCCCTTGCGCGTGACTTCACGGTCCGGCTTCACGCCTAGGATGCTCCCGCTGCCGCGTGAAGAAGGATCCGTCTCAGGCTGCAGGCGTCGCCTCCCTGCAGGCCGCCGTCCCTGTGGGTACTTCCTTGCTGCCACCTATCATCTCGGTCTCGGTTTAGGTCCTCTTTTGGACCTCTAAGGTGCGAAGGGATCATCTACAAACACCCTAGCTACGCAAAGGCAGCTTCAAAGAATGGAAGAGATTGTGGTATGAGTCTACACCCACAACCATCTTCCTGTATGTCTGTGTAGACACCGGTATTTCTTGTTGCTGACCTAGTCTTGGAGATAGTTGTCATCATGTCCGACAATAAAGCAGAAGTTCCATCCCTAGGTGCCTTCAAAGGTCCAACACCCATTGTCAAAATGGATGGAACCAATTATGAACTGTAGGCCATGCAGTTCATGAGTTTGATGCAATGTAATGGCAAGAAGCATATCCTCACGACAGAGGAGTCACGTGACAAGACTGGGACAAATGCCTCCTGGGAGGCGGATGATGCGTATGCTCGCGTGTGGCTATCTGGGACTGTATCCATGGAGATAGCCAATGATATCCTGAGTCAGCCTACTGCAAAGGCTTTGTGGCACATTCTTGCCGCTACATACTCTTCGACGAAGAATGAGTCGAAGATACTCCAGCTCCAGCATGATATCTTCACATCGAAGCATAATGGTCGCCTCCTTCACACCCTCTATACTTCTTTGAGGGGTATGTTTGAGAAGTTACATGGCTACATTCCCTTGACTGCTACACCAGAGCAGCTCAAGGCATACAGAGACTCTATGATGACTGGAGTCTTTCTAGCAACCCTTGATCCTGAATATGATGCATCTCGTGCCCAGATCCTCACTGATGCTACCATACCTTCAATGGAGGCATATCGCAGATTGAGTAGACTGTTTATATCATATGGTAGCACTTTACAGTCTCAGACATCTTCAGCTATGGCAGTATCACGTGGTAGAGGAAGCCCTATACCATATCATGGTAGGGGAAGCTCCAGCCGAGGCAGAGGAGGGGGTGGTCGATCCCTTCAACAGTGCACCTATTGTCACAGGTTTGGCTACTCAGAGGAAACCTGCTATTCTAAGCATGGGTTTCCTACTTCAGACACAACAGGCTGAGAGTTCATCACCCACATCTGACCAGAGATTTGATGAGCTTGTGGCACGTCTCTCCATTTATGTGGCATCTTCGTTTTGGTCATCTTCCTCTGCAAAAGCCGAGTCACGTCCTTCCTCAGATTTCTCCTCGCTCTACGTTTCAGTACGAGGCCTGCCAGCTTGGGAAGCATCATCGGTCCACGTTCCATAGTCGTCAGGGTAGAAGTAGTCATAGTCTGTTTGAGTTGCTCCATTTTGATATTGGGGTCCCAGATCTTTAGGGACATATGTTCTATCTTGTTGCTGTTGATGAGTTTTCGAGATTGTCCTGGGTATTTCTTCTTAAAAATAAGTCTGATGCAGGTCCTGTTATCCAGTCCTTTATTAATGAAATAAGGAATATTTTTTCTGCAAAAGTCAAGTATATTCATTCTGATAATGCATTAGAGTTTTGCAGTACACAACTTTCTCAATTCCTTAGGGCTCTTGACACTGCGCATCAGACATTTTGTGCATATACTTCCCAACAGAATGGGGTGGCAGAACGAAAACATAGCCATCTATTAGACATTACCAGAACTCTTTTGATTTAGAGTCGTGCTCCTCATTCATACTGGGGAGATGCGGTACTAACTGCTTGCTATCTGATAAATCCTATGCCCTCTTCGGTGTTGGGAGAGAAGATTCCGTTCTTGATTGCGTTTCTCGAGACGGATCTTTTCTCGCTAACGCCTCGTGTTTTTGGTTCTGTAGCGTTTGTTCATCAAATGTCCTGTGGTCTTTATAAGCTCTCTCCCAAAGCTGTCAAATGTGTGTTTGTTGGGTATTCCAAGACCCAAAAAGGATATCGTTGCTTTGACCCTGTTCGACGAAGATACTATGTTAGTGCTGATGTCATCTTCTTCGAGTCCATTATGTATTTTTCCCCACAGGTGACATGCTTACTCCTTCAGATGATGGAAAAGAGGTCTATATGCCTCTTCCTCCGTCATTATCACCTACAACATCACCACCACCACTAACTCCTCCACCGCCACCTCCACCACCACCTCCACCTCCACCGCCATCCAGCACGTCACCTCCTCCACCGCCACCTCCACCATCTCCTACTTTCTTTCTGCAGGTTTAACAGCGATGACCCCATGCTCATGTGCCTCCTCCGTCATCCAGCACGCCCAAGGTATGCACTGAACATTTGAGTTCTTCTGATGGCACTGGTGATTTGCATGTACAGACTGAGGTATAGGACGTGGATACTATGTCTCCTACACATGCTGGAGATCTGGATATGCCTATTGCACTATGGCGGCAGAAACGAGCATGCACTATGCATCCAATTGGTTCTCATGTTTCTTGGGGTGTCTTTCCAAGGATTTTCAGAGATTTGTTGTGGGATTGTCTACCGTGGAGATACTACGGTCATATCAGGAGGCACTACAGAGCAGTCAATGGCGTCTAGCTGTGGAGGAGGAGATGGCAACCTTACAGTCACGAGGTACGTGGAGTGTTGTCCATGCTCCACCAGGTGCGTTTGTTGTTGGCAGCAAATGGGTATTTACTGTGAAGCATCGTGCCGACGGTACAGTAGACAGATACAAGGCTAGATTGGTTGCTCGTGGGTTCACCCAAACCTATAGGGTGGATTATCAGTACACTTTTTCTCCTGTTGCACGTCACTCTACCCTTCGGATTCTAATTGTTGTTGTTGTAGTTCATGATTGGCCACTTTTCCAACTTGATGTCAAGAATGCTTTCTTGTATGGAGATCTGCAGGAGGAGGTTTACATGTAGCAACCACCTGGGTTTGCTGTTGAGGGGGAGTCCAGTATGGTGTGTCGTCTTCATAAGGTTATATATGGCCTTAAGCATAGTCCGATGGCTTGGTTTCAGAAGCTCTCAGAGTTGATTGAACAGAAGGGATTTGTCAGATCAACTGCAGATCATACTCTTTTTGTTAAGAGGAATCAAAGAGGTATTGTAGTTGTTTTGGTTTATGTTGATGACATTGTTATCACTGGCAGTGATGAACATGGCATTCAAGCAGCTAAGGATTTCCTTGGACAACAATTTGTTACCAAGGACCTTGTCACGTTTCGTTACTTCCTTGGCTTGGAGTTTACACGGAATCATCAGGGTATGGTTATGATGCAAAGGAAGTATGTTACTGATCTTCTATCTAAGACATGCATGACAGGATGTAGACCAGCTACTACCCTAATGGATTCTAATGCTAGGTCTATGATGATGACTCTGAGGAGGTGGACAAGCGACGATACAGAGAGCTGATGGGGAAATTATTATATGTGACTATTACCAAGCCTGATATATCTTTCGCTGTGAGCAGAGTGAGCCACTTTATGGATCAACCCAGGCATGCACACATGGATGCAATGTGCGTGATCTTGAGATATTTGAAGTCATCTCCAGGTACAGGTCTTCTTTTTAGAAGAGATACGCCTCTCACAGTCACTGGGTGTACAGATGCAGATTATGCTGAGTGTCCTAAGGACAGGAAGTCCACTTCAGGCTTCATTGTGTTTGTTGGTAGCTCATTGATCTCATGGAAGAGTAAGAAGCAAACTGTTGTTGCTCGGTCTAGCGTTGAATCAGAATATAGGGCCATGGCCCAAGGGAGTACATAAATGATGCATGTCAAGTCTGTTCTGACTGATCTAACGATTGAGGTGCTTCTTCCTATGCATCTTGTAGAGATATTTCTAGTTGTTTTTGTACTCATCTGTTATGTTTATTTTCCTTGTTCCATCTTATGTAATTTACCCATAGGCTTTCTCTATATAAGAGAGCCTAGGGTTACTGGAATAAACTAGTTCTCTCATTTTCTTCCAATATGGTATCAGAGCCTCCACCCTAACCCTAACCCTAGTTGCCGCCGCCACCCTCTCTTCCGTGCCCCTCTTAGCCCGCCGCCTCTCCCACAACCCCGCTGCCGACCCTACCCCAGCCCGTCGCCTCTCCCACGACCCGCCGCTCCTACCATCCCGCCGACGCGCCGTCCCCGCCACTCTAGTCTAGGCACTGACCCACCTCCCATCCCTCCTCTCAACTCGGCGCCGTCCCTTCCCGTTCTTGTTCTTCATGGAGTTGAGTGCATAAGTCTACATACGCACTCATCTCCATACATTTTTATGTAGACATTTGTTCATTGGTCTACAAACCCTAGTTCTTCGTCTCCGGCACAATGTCAGAAAACAAAGTCGACATGCCCACCATCGGCGCTTTCAAAGGTCCAACGCCAATAGTCAAAATGGATGGGACAAATTACGAGCTTTGGGCGATGCAGTTCATGAGCCTCATGAAGTCCAATGGTAAGAAGCACATTCTTAACGAAGATGAGCCGGTAGTGAAGACATGAGCTTATGCCTCATGGGAGGCTGATGATTCCTATGCCAAGGTCTGGCTTTCAGGCACTCTGACGATGGAGATTGCTAATGATGTCCTCCATCAGCCTATGGCTAAGGCCATGTGGGACATTCTAGCCATGACGTACTCGTAGATGAGGAACGAGACCAAGATCCTCCAGCTTCAGCATGGCATATTTACGGTCAAGTAGAATGGCCGACCGTTGCATTCATTGTATACATCCCTACGAGGGATGTTTGAGAAGCTTTACAATATTATTCCCTTGATGGCGATCCCTGAGCAGCATAAGACATTCCGGAACGCTACGATGGTGGGGGTCTTACTAGCGGCACTTGACCCGGAGTATGATGCATCTCGCTCGCAGATCTTGGCGGATACTACTATTCCTCCAGTCGAGGAAGTGTATCGACAACTTAACAGAATCACAGTTTCTTCTACTGCCACCACTCCACCTCCTTCAGCGATGGCAGCTTCCAGAGGTAGAGGTGCATCTTCTTCTTTTCGTGGTCGTGGACCTCGTGGTCGTGGTGGCCGATTTCGTCAGCCATGCACCTTCTGTCATCGGTCGGATCATGCAGAGGATACATGCTATTCTAAGCATGGTTTTCCAGCATCAGCCCGTGTAGCCGAGCACACTGTGCCTACACAAACATCTACTTCAGATCAGCGGTTTGAGGATCTTATCACCAGATTACGAGATATCATGCCTCCGGCCACTACTGATTCCCCAGGAGGTCACTCAGACATAGCAGCTTCAGCCTCTGCCAGCACGTCAGCCACATCTAGCACATCAGGTAGTATTTATGCCTTTACATCATGTCGGAGTTATGATGTTTCAAAATGGATTATGGACTCTGGTGCGACACATCATCTCTGTTGAGACAGAGATAGGTTTACATCATACAGAGAGATTCCACCCGGGAGATCGGTGGTGATAGCAGATGGGACTCATTCCCCCATCATTGGACAGGGGGAGATTAGTTTAACACCCTCCATCCGACTACAGAGTGTTTTGCATGCTCCAGATTTTTCAATGAACTTACTTTCTATTAGCTAGCTTACAAAGGATTTGCATTGTCGGGCTATTTTTGACCCATCGTCTCTTCTTTTTCAGGACATTCTAACGGGTAGGGTGATTGGTTGTGGCTGTAAGCAGAATGGTCTCTATCGGTTAGTCCGCACCTCCTATGCTAGTGTCTCCTCTCAGTCCAACGGAACTGCTTCTCCCTTTACTTGGCTTCTGCGTTTTGGTCATCTCCCTCTTCAGAAGCTGCGACATATCTTGCTCAGATTTCACCGAAGTCTTCTTTTCAGTGTGAAGCATGTCAGTTGGGGAAGCATCACATATCTACTTTCCCTAGTCGTGAGTCTCGGAGCAGTCGCTCTCCTTTTGAGTTGTTGCATGTTGACATTTGGGGTCCTAGTCGTGTACCTGATCACTAGGGACACATGTTTTATCTAGTGGTCGTTGATGATTTCTCTAGATTGTCTTGGGTCTTTTTATTGAAAAATAAATCTGAAGGGGGGGATGTAATCAAAAATCTTATCAACGAAGTTCAGAATATTTTTGCTTCTGATGTGAAGATTGTGCGTACAGATAATGCCTTAGAATTTTGCACTCGCGCCCTTTCACATTTCTTCTTGTCTCGTGGCATTATTCATCAAATGACTTGTGCCTACACGTCTCAACAGAACGGTGTTGCCGAGAGAAAACATCGTCATCTTCTAGATATAACTCGGACTTTACTCATTCATAGTTGTGCCCCTCTCTCCTTTTGGGGTGATGCAGTTTTAATGGCATGTTATCTGGTAAATCGTATGCCATCCTCTGTATTGAGTGAACAAGCTCCACTTTCAGCTGTCTTTCCTGACAGGGAATTGTTCTCCCTAACTCCTCGTGTTTTTGGTTATGTTGCTTTTGTTCATCAGCTCACTCCGGGGATTGACAAGCTCTCACCTAGGCTATCAAGTGTGTATTTCTTGGGTACTCTCGTACTTGAAAGGGTTACCGATGCTACGATCCTGTTTAGTGCCGATGTCACCTTCTTTGAGACTGTGATGTATTTTTCGCCTACAGGTGACAAGATGATTCCTTCCAATACTGATGATGACATCTATGTGCCCCCTCCTTTGCGTCAGTCTGATAACGTACCGACTCCTGCTGTGTTACCACCATCACCACCATCACCACCACCACCACCTCCGCCACCACCAGTCCCACCTTTACCAAAGTTTTATACCCGTCATCCGAATCCTGCTCATGGAGGCCGTCATTCATCCACCATGCCCCAGGTATGTCCAAGTGAGATTAATAACGATGGGACTGACAATGCACAAGTGCAGGGGAATGACATACATGTGGACACTGTTGATGATTTGGATGTACCCATTGCCTTGAGGAAGCCTAAGCGGACGTGTGCTCTTATCCTCTTGCTTCACATGTTTCATTCCATCGCCTAACTGGTGATTTTCAGAGATTTGCTATTGCCTTGTCTACCGTGGAGGTACCACGAAATTATCAGGATGCCTTGAAGGACAGCAGCTGGCGGTTAGCCATGGAGGAGGAAATGGCTACCTTGCGGTCTCGTGGTACATGGAGCTTGGTTCCTGCTCCCCCAGGTGCTTCTGTGGTCAGTTGTAAATGTGTCTTTACTGTCAAATATAATGCGGATGGCAGCCTTGAATGCTACAAAGCAAGGCTAGTAGCACGTGGATTCACTCAGACATATGGCGTGGATTATATGGACACTTTTTCTCCGGTTGCACGTCATTCCACTCTACGTGTTCTTCTGTTAGTCGCTGTGGCACGTGATTGGCCTTTGTTCCAGCTTGATGTTAAAAATACCTTTTTATATGGGGATCTTTAGGAAGAAGTCTACATGCAGCAGCCTCCAGGGTTTGCTGCTGAGGGGGAGGCCAGATGGTATGTCGACTTCACAAGGCCGTATATGGTCTTAAACAAAGTCCGTGGGCATGGTTTCAGAAGCTTTCAGATCTTATCCAGAAGCAACAGTTCATAAGATCAAATGCTGACCACTCTTTGTTTGTCCAGAAGACTCCCAGATGTACTGTTGTTATTATGCTATATGTTGATGATATACTTGTTACGGGAGATGACATGCAGGGGATAAAGATGGCAAAAGCATTTTTAGGCCATCGGTTTGTGACTAAGGATCTTGGTACTCTATGATACTTTCTGGGATTAGAGTTTGCGAGGAATGCACAGGGTTTTGTGATGACCCAAAGGAAATATATTACATATATACTTGTGAAGACAGGTATGATCGGGTGTCGACCCGCCACTACTCCCATGGATCCTAGTATGAAGTTATATGGAGATGATACGGAGGAAGTTGACAAAAGAAGATATAGAGAAATGGTGGGAAATCTTCTCTATATTACTATCACTAGACCTGACATTGCTTTTGCAGTTAGTCGGGTGAGTCGGTTCATGGAACAACCCAGACAAGTGCACATGGATGCGGTATATATGATATTAAGATATCTAAAGTCATCTCCAGATGCAGAATTGTTGTTCAGGAAAGAAACAAATCTCTCTACATGTGCTGATGCGGATTATGCAGGATGTCCTAGAGACCGGAAATCTACCACTGGTTTTGTAGTGTTTGTTGGTAGTTCCTTAGTTTCTTGGAAAAGCAAGAAACAGACAGTGGTGGCTAGATGTAGTGCTGAATCTGAGTACAGGGCCATGGCACAGGCAAGTACGGAGATGATGTGGGTTCGAGCCGTATTAGAAGATCTGCATATAGATGTACCTCTACCCATGCAATTAGAATGTGACAATCAAGCAACATTATTTATTGCTAGTAATCCTGCATTTCATGAAAGGACGAAGCATATTGAGGTAGATTGTCACTATACCAGGGATATGATTCAGAAGGGTTTGATTTCTACTTCCCATGTCAGTTCAGGAGAGCAGACTGCAGATATCTTTACTAAGCCGTTGCTCAGAGGGCTGTTTCAGAAATGCTCTTCCAAGCTGAGCATGATTGACATCTATGCTCCATCTTGAGGGGGAGTGTAGAGATATTTCTAGTAGTTTTTGTACTCGTCTGTTATGTTTATTTTCCTTGTTCCATCTTATGTAATTTACCCATAGGCTTTCTCTATATAAGAGAGCCTAGGGTTAGTGGAATAAACTAGTTCTCTCATATTCTTCCAACACATCTCAAATGTGATAATCAAGCGGCCTTGTTCATAGCTAATAATCCAGCATTTCATGAGAGAACAAAGCACATTGAGGTAGACTATCACTACACTCGTGATTTGATCCAAAAGGGGCTTATTTCAACGTCTTATGTTGCTTCAGGTGATCAGATCGCAGACATGTTTATCAAAGCTCTTGCAAGAGGTCCTTTTCATCATTGCTGTTCCAAGCTGAGCATGATAGATATATATGCTCCAGCTTGAGGAGGAGTATTAAGATACTTATGTTTGCCTTTATCTATATTGTTTATTTCTCTTGTCCTGATTATGTAATTTACCCTTTGAGCTTTTCTCCTATATAAGAGAGCTCTGGGGTTAGATGGAATACAACGACAAAGAGTAGTCTGTAGGAGCTCTACCCCAGTAGGGGGGAAATCCCCTCCAGCCTTTTTGAGGTCTTTCTCCTTTCGGGGCAAGGAAGGCCTCCTTAGAGGGCACGTCTACTTCTTTTCGACGCTTGGCGTCCTGAGACCGGTTGCCGGTTAACATCTCTTCTAATTCGTCGATACGAGAAGCAGCTCGACCCTCACATACACGAAGAGATGAGCCGTCCTATTTGACTATCCACATACCCCGTATACTCAGATCTCTTGACCAACGTGGCGGAAAGTCAGTGCCAAATGCTTGGCAATGGCTTCGAGATTTCTTATGGGCACATGCGTCTCAGGTAATTCGGTCTTATGGTTCTTCATTATCCGCGTATGGTCTCTTTTTCTTGCGCTTTTTTCTGGTTACGACGACGTCGAGTTGGCGGCGGTTTGTTCACGTGTGCTCGGCACTCAGGCGAGCCACCCGGTGGTATGGTACGTAGTGGTTTTTTGAAAGTACTACGTCCCGCTCCGCGGTGTAGGTGAGTTTTGACAAGCGAATTCCTCAAGTTTGGAAGTTTGCTTGCTAGTCTGATTTTATTAGTTGCCATGATTGGGGCTATAGTACTGACTATGCATAGGACACCCAGCTAGGATACGAGCTTTCTGAGGAGCCGCTTTCGTGATCTGTTGTCGATCTACTCTTGCTGATTCAGCCAAGCCACGATCAGAACTAGACTCCGCAGAAAAGAACAAGGGTCTACTACTACTTCCTTCCTAGCACCGGAAGGCATCTGACGGGGGCGAGAAAGACTTCCGAAGGCTCCCGCTGCTCGCTTATGGGATAACGTTTGATGATTTCTGGTCTTTCCGTTTACGCTGCAGCAGGGTCAAGTCAAGCCGATGCGGGATGATACTTGGAAATATGGTCCGAATAATCTCGATAGTAGTTCCATGAACAATCCGTTGCGGATCATTGTCGGCTTCTTGTGAAGTTCTTGTTTCGGCAGGGTCATTGCGATTTGGGTCATTCCCGGTCCCGGGACTTTCAACGAAGTCTGCCCGAACCTGAGATTGCAGCCGCTTGAACATGAGATGAACTACTCTCGCAAAGCGACCCAGTGAAAAATCCTTCCCCGAAGATTCTTTTCCCTTCAACACCAAGAATGAAAGCGGATTGGAGCGGCGATACCAACTCATCTAAGACATCACTCACCCTCTCATCAAGAACCTTCACAACAACTAAGTCGTTGGCATTCGAAAGGGCAATGGGTCAGAAATCCTTTGCTCATTCCGAAGCCTCCTTCGGCAACAGGAAAATGAGAGTTCTATTGATTCTGTCAAAATCGATGTTGCCCTGACTAAACTCCTCCAGAACCGCAAATACATCATCCCAACCACCTCCCAAAACCCACTGAAGAAGAAGAGAGGGAAACCGACACAACCCGGTGCACCCTCTGCATTCAATGCAGATAAAGCTCACTTCACCTCACAAATGGCCTAACCAGACGAGCACACACACCCCAGTCCCTGCATAGGCCCCCTCTGGACATGGCACTGAAATAACTCACTAAAGCCTTCCCAATCTCCTCCCCTTCCCTAAGAGAGTCCTCCATCACTAATGCTCGGATGAGATTACTTCTCTGTCTTCTACAAGCGATCATATGGAAAAATTTTGTGTAGCGCCCCCTTCTTGATCTATATCTATCGTGGTCTTTGTTTCCACTCTACCGCCCTTTTCCTATCCTCCACCTTAACAATCTTCAGGTGCTCCGATCTCTTTCTCAGCTCATTCAAAGTCAAATCTCTGGAGTCCCTTCCCTGTTCAGTTTTTCCATCACAACCTTTGCCCGTGCCCTGATAACATGACATGCCTCTCTCAGCTCCTTCTTAAAGGTACAACCTCTTCCTTAAGCTAGTCAGCTTCTGGATGAATCGTGTGGTTACCGACCCCTTCACGGATCTCTAATATGCATCGACAAGCTCACGGAAGCCCTCAAGATGCCAAGCTATCTTAAATATGAGGAAGGCTCACATAACCATCTCTTCAACAGAGTTCCAAAAAATTGGTGTATGGTCTGATCTTGATCATGGTCGAGATGAAATACCACGAAGAGGGAACGCCTGAAGCAACTTGCATGGGCCCAGGAAATGGTCTAACCTGGAATGGGTGCCTGTCTTCCTCCAAGTGTACTGAATGTCTGATGCATCTAACACGTCTAGCTGCAGATCTCTGATCATTTCCGTAAAATCAAATGGTAACATTAAAATCCCTACCCACGATCCTATTGGCCTGAAGGAAAGATTCCCTCACCTCCTGCAGCTTTGCATAGGTCAGCTCAGAAATTATGATCAACTTACCCATACAAACATGTTACAATCGATTTAGTTCCGATTCGCTTATTCAAAAGCTCAATCGTATGCATAAACCTTCCTGATTTTTTCGAAAGAACTCCAAAAAAGTCACCATTCCATCTAATAACAACCCCTCAGCCTACCGCATCAAGGGCATAGTAGCTGGTCGTACGATTCAAACCAAGAGACTTCTACACCAAATCAATCCACTCTCATAACTGTCTCTTGAAGTAAAAGAATGTCTCCACCCTAGCCATTAAGGAGCGAACCCACAACCCTCCTCTTCTTTGCCCCCCCAAGCACTTACATTCCATGAGATAATCTTCATTAAACAAATCCTTTCTTCGTTAAACAAATCCTTTGTTGTCGACAGTTGGAATCACGCTAGCCACCCTAGCCACGAGGATCTTCATGTCTGCCCTGCCAGATGTTACTCCACCTCCAAAGACCCTCCAAAACCCTCAGCCATACTTCTGGGCCTTTTTTTTGAGATGAAAGATGAGGCAACATGCTAAGTTGTTCTCCCCAAATGTATTAAAAAGAGAAGAGATTACATGAAGACTTACATAAGCCAAGAATCAATTAGAGCTTCTGAGCCTTTTCGTCCTAGGTTTATATCTTTTCAGGCACCTTGAACCATCCGTCCTCAACTCATAGGACACTGAAGACTTCTCCAGACCATCGCTTGAAGGAGCCACGATCGCACCAACCCCTCCTGCCCCCAACAACTCAACCTATGGCCCCCTCCCCAGTCAACATTTGAGGAGGTCTAACTCCGCCAATCCCCCCCTTTCGTTGTTGTCGCCTGAGGTGCAACATCCACTGACGAGGCTACAACCTCAAGCACAAGAACCTCCGGAAGGTCCTTCACAGAGAAGTCCAAGCAAGGCGGCAAATCTGTCAATGTCGGAGGAGGGAGATATGGCCTTTGGTGTGCTTCCACTAGATCAGAAATCCGGTCCGGGATCCGTTCCTAAAATGGAAACGCGTCAACCCCAAATTTGAGGTTTGCCTGAAGCTTCGGATCCGAACGAGCAACCATATTCGGGTCCAAATCCCCATTGGCACACTGTTCCGAAGAAACCACCCAAACTGGGTCAAATGATGGAAACGAGTTCCCCAAGTAAGAGTGGACCTTTTCTATAAGGGCCATCGATCACCCCTCATCTTCAACCCAAGAGTTAAATTCAAAAACTACAACATCCTGAGGCAACTGACAATTTACCTCCCCACTAGCCGTTTCGACTTCTCCACCAAGTATTACGCCTTACACGTCGAGAATCACACCATTCAAGTCCACCGGGTGGTTCGAAAACTATGCCACCGGAAGTCAGTCTCTCGGCGATCGCCCCTCCTCCGATTTCATCCCCAATTTCATTGCATCGAAATGCCATGCTGAGATAGAATGTGGAGGGGGCATCTCCTCCATGAAGAGTCAGAAAGCAACCTTCCCGGCCCTCGTAGGAATCCATGGTGGACGCTTCCCTCGTCGCAGCAAGACCACGATTACCATTGCATCCGTAACAGTCCACGACTCCAATATGTCATGTAGCACCTCCTGCACCTCCAATACCTCTCCGACATCAATAAAATCTTCATCGACCTTTCGCAATGTCCTTGACATGAAGGGGACACCCTGCAGACACAACATATCTCTTCAAGACATTAATTCCCCATCCATAAAACATGGTGATCTCCATATCGCCTTTCGCAGCTCTGCGGAACTTGAGAGCAGTAAACTCTCCTCCACCTTCGAGAGCCTCCAAACACAAATTCCTTCACCTTCCAAATGAACTACATCACCACCGAAAGAACCTCCAATACTTTCCTCGAATTCCTCAACACTCGCCTCCAAGGGAAGCAATGATCGTCTAATCAGAAAGTTATGATGAGGGACATGTTTGAACTGAAGGAAGCTCCCCGCACAACCTCCGCAAAAGAGAGACCTCAAGGACCCGAAATCATCCCACATGACTGAACTGCTCATCGAACCAAAATTCGCCTACTTTGATTGTTGAAATTCTAAAGCCACATGTGACCACAACCGCTGCAAGCGAAACTGATGCAAATCGAAAATTTCGTAAACGGTGGAAAAATAAATTTGATGGTGGAAGTTTCGGTGGAGAAGAAAACAAAAGGGTTGAGAGGAGAAAACTCGTCGGAAAATGAGGGATTTTGTAAGAGAATCGCAGAGATCGCATACAAGGAGGAGAGAGATAATTGAGATAAACTCAAAAATTGATTGTATGACTACCATCCCCTTTATATAGGAGGGGTGGTATTACAAAAATAGAAAATTCAAAATCCAAATTGACTCTAACCGACCAACTAATTGATTTTAAGAAAATTCAAATCTTAGTTTATCCTGATTGACTCTAACAGATTAACTACCTAATTTGACCACTAATTGAGATCACATGCGATATTTTTATTTAAATAAAAATACAATGACTCGATTAATCGTAAAAATAATTAGACCCTAATTAATGACAAACATAAAAAATTAATCCCTTTTTATCCGCTTCACGCTGTATCAACTCACTGCCGCTTTGAAAAACTCATCTCCTAATGAGTTGCTTTTGTTTTGCATGTGGCCTGGGAGAATTTATTCGGAATCACCGGACCAATTTCCCCAATTTCGAACCAATTTGTCTTCAATTTGCATTTGTAGTTTTCTTCCACTAGAGGGCGCATCTGCAATTTTTCTATCCTTTGACTTAAACATATTCCTTTGGCCCTTTCTCCAAGTTCAGCCTTATTGTAAAGTACATTTGGTGGGAGGGGTCCCTTATAATTTTTCCACATGAGCCAATTGCTCCCTTTTTCATGGGATACGAATTTCCTTGAGATGGAAGTTTTTTTTCCAATGGAGGGCGCATCTGCAATTTTTCTATCCTTTGACTTAAACATATTCCTTTGACACTTTCTCCAAGTTCAGCCTTATTGTAAAGTACATTTGGTGGGAGAGGTCCCTCATAAGTTTTTCCACATGAGCCAATTCCTCCCTTTTTCATGGGATACGAATTTCCTTGAGATGGAAAGAAAACTAGGGTTTTCTTCCACATTCAACGGTTGCGGCGACAACAAAATGCGAGGGAGGTGCAGGACTAGAGGCGTAGGCGGCGATCACGCTTGAATTGTGCACGGTCATGAAGAGTGCAACATCATCGGATCAGGAGGCAGAGGATGGGGGCACGGACGGTGGGGAAGGGGGTGGGAAGAGGAGCTGGCGGCGGTGCTGGGCCGAAGTGGAGGATGCGGCGTCATGGTGGTTGGCGGCGGGAGAAGGGTGCAAGATGGGAGGGCGGGCGATGTCGAAGAAGGGAGAGGGGAGGGTGGCAATGCCGTAGAAGGAAGATGGGAGGATGGTGATGTTGGCGGGGTTCGCTCAAGATACGAAATAGGCGAGAGGGGTATGTAGCGGGGCTATAGGGCCTGGAGATGGAGTTGGCGCAGCATCGGGGTTGGCGAGCAGGAATGGGTTGGGGGGAGACTTGAGGGAGGTGCGAAGGAGTCGGTGTTGACGCAAGGGTGAGGTGGAGGGGCTGTTTTGGTGTGGATTTTGCCAGAAATGCTTTCGGAAATGGTGTTTGCATGCATGAATATACCTGGACAGTGAGCGGATCGTTGATGACGACGTTTTTTTCTTCTGAAATGGGCTGGACAACGAGCATATCGTCGAAGACGACATTTTTTTCTTCTGAAATGGGCTGGACAACGAGCATATCGTCGCAGACGACATTTTTTCTTGGCTTTCTTCATCGGGAACTTGGATGGAAGCTTCGAGGGCACGAGGTGGTGTCTCAACGACCTTTTTGGCAGAGATTTCGGTGTCATTTAGGGTCTCAAAATTAGCAATCAAAACCCATAGTTTTGATTGGAATTCGAGCAATATGGACATCATCTCCTTGTTGTAGACTTCATCGGTTCACCGTTTACGTTCCGACAAACGATAGTCTCTCGTTGCATGCCTGCGCGAACTTTTGTACGGATCGTTAGATTGTGAGGACGATCTAGATGCCATGCTTTGATGCCAAATGATGCAAACCGAAAAATTCGTAAATGCTGGAAAAATAAATTTGATGGTGGAAATTTCGGTGGAGAAGAAAATAAAGGGGTTGAGAGGAGAAAACTCGTCGGAAAATGAGGGATTTTGGAAGAGAATCGCGGAGATCGTACAAGAAGGAGAGAGATAATTGAGATGAACTCAAAAATTGATTGATTCTGAACTTGAACCGTTTTTACAAATGTCTACCATCCTCTTTATATAGGAGGGGTGGGATTACAAAAATAGAAAGAAATCAAATTCAAAATTCAAATTGATTCTAACCGACTAGCTAATTGATTTGAATAAAATTCAAATATTAATTTATCTTGATTGACTCTAACCGATTAACTACCTAATTTGACCACTAATTGAGATCACAATGCGATTTCTTTATTTAAATAAAAATGCAACGACTCGATTAATCGTAAACATAATTAGACTCTAATTAACGATGAACATAAATAAATTAAGCCCTATTTATCGCTTCATGCTGCATCAGAAACCCCGGATGTCGTTCAAGCAGGAGTCTACACGATGACCATGCGTGCTACAGTGAAATCACTGAGGACTGATCCAAGCCCTCTTTTGATGGCTGACCACCTCCCATCCGCGTGCAACCTCCCTCCAACCATCGACTTCCCTCTTGCTCCAAGTTCCTTCACTCACCATACCTTCTCCCCCACTTCACCCGATCTTCCATGGGACCGTACTCCCTTACCTTCCTTCTCTGCTCGCCCATCCCTTTCCAAGTCCCTTCCTTTCTTCCGGCTTACTACCAAGAATAATTGAGAGCCCAATAGTGATCCGAAGAAACTAGAAATGTGAGTGCCATAACAAATCATCTATATTCGTAGCTAGGTTACTCATGTTAGATAAGATTAAATGCATTATATGTTGTTTATTCTATTTTACGAGGGTAGAAAATGACCATCAGCAACCATTTCATCATTTATTGGGAAGAAATACCTTTATGAATAAAATAGCTTAGGTTCCGAGCATGGTATGAAAAAATTAGCTTTGATGCGGTCGAGGCGTATGCCTCGAGGCAGTCTTTTTTAGCCTCGAGGCGTACGACTCAGTCCAGTCCAGTGAGGTGTGCACCTCAGGAGGTTGGGGTGTAGCCTCGAGGTATTTTTGCTTTTTTAAGGTATTTTTTTAATGATTTTAATGGTTTACTTGGTAGTTTGAGAAGCTTATAAATATTTGCTTCTTTAGGATAATGATAATATAAGATAAATGCCTAAATCCGATGTTTCTTTCATGCCCATAACTTCATATTTACTATTAATTGTGTTCAACTATTTGACAATCTATTACTATTTCTCTTTTAATGAATGGATTAATAAATATCAAATTCGGCAATACTCGTAAACTTAATGAGTTTTGCAATATATAAAGTAAAGCGAAATATAAGGGGTTCACGATTTATCTTGCTGCCATATATTATATGTTTGTTATATAACATAAATTTCTTTGACGCATATTTATTCATACTTTTAATTACAACAATATTTCAAAGGTTTGCTCGAAATGGATATGATTCATGGTTCCTCGTGCGGCTATATATTATATGTTAGACACATAACATATATTTTTTTTGACGTATATTTAATTGTACTTTTAGTTACAACAATATTTCAAAGATAGATATGTATCGTTTAATTCTTTCACAACATTTATAGACAATGAGTTCCTCTTTGATGGATGAAAATGTGTAGAAATGGATATGAAGAGGGAAAATAATTAATTGATTAATGAGAGGCCCTAGGTAGAAAATAAGAAAACAATAATAAAGGTAACTAATATCTCAACACTCCCCCTTAAGCTGGAGCGTATATATCGATCAGACTCAGCTGGGAATAACATCTCTGATAAGGTCCTCTGGCTAAGACCTTAGTAAGAACATATGTTGTCTGGTCTCCAGAGCTGACATACGTAATGGCGATAAGACCCTTCTGTATCATGTCATGAGTTTAGTGACAGTTCACCTTATGTGCTTCGTCCTCTCATGAAAGGCTGGATTGTTGGCAATGAAAAGAGCAACTTGATTGTCACATTGGAGGTGCATGGGAAGAGGCATCTCTATAGTCAGGTCAGTAAGAACGGATTTGACCCACATCATCTCTGTGCTAGCCTGCACCATGGCCCTTTATTCTGAATCAGGGCAACGACCGTCTGCTTCTTACTCTTCCATGAAACCTGGGGGATTCCCTATGAACACATCAAAGCCTGATGTAGACTTTTTATCCTTTGGACACACAACATAATCTGCATCTACACATGCTATAACTGAGAGATATGTGCCTCTGCTAAAAAGAAGTCCCGTACCAGGTGAAGTCTTCAGGTATCTCATAATCATATGGACTGCATCCATTTGTGTTTGTCTGGGCTGCTCCATAAACTGACTCACTTTGCTCACGGTAAAGGATATGTCGGGCCTGTTAATAGTGTCACATATAATGGCTTGCCAACAAGCTCCATGTACCACCTCTTGTCTACCTCACATCATCATAAAGCTTCATGCTCGGGTCAATAGGAGTAGTGGTAGGTCTGCAGTTTGCCATACCTGTCTCTGAAAGAAGATACGTAATGTACTTCCTCTGAGTCATCACACGACCTCGCTGGTTCTTGGCAAACTCCAGTCCAAGTAATGTAAATGTCCAAGGTCCTTGGTCACAAACTGCTGACCTAGGAAGTCCTTGGCACCGTTAATGCCCTGCTCGTCATCCCCTGTAACAATAATGTCATCAACGTAAATAAGAATTACAATAGAACCTCTCCGGGTCCTCTGCACAAACAAGGAGTGATCGACAGTCGATTACACAAACCCCTAGTGCTTTATCAAGTCCGAGAGCCTGGAACCATGCTCTTGGACCCTGCTTAAGACCATAGATAGCTTTGTGTAGCATGCAAACCTTCTGATACTCCCCCCTCAACAACAAACCCAGGTGGTTGTTGCATGTAGACCTCATCCTGTAGATCACCATAGAGGAATGTATTTTTTACATTAAGCTGGTAAAGGGACCGATCTCGTGTCACAACAACAGAAAGTAGAATACACAGAGTAGAGTGTCTGGCAACTGGAGAGAAAGTATCTTGATAGTCCACCCCATATATCTGTGTGAACCCACGTAACACAAGTCTCACCTTATTGCGATCCACAGTGAACACCCATTTGCATCCCACAACGGATGCACCAACTGGAGCATAAACAAGACTCCACGTACCACGTGACTGTAGCACGACCATCTCCTCCTCAACCTCCACTGACTGTCCTGAAGAGCCTCATGATATGTCCATGGTATCTCCACGGTTGATAGTGCCAATGCTCAAGGAAACCTGGGTTGTAAGAGGATAAGTAGCACACTTACGTTTCGGCTTACGCAGAGCAATCGACACATCAAGATTATCTTCCAAGTTCGTAACCTGTGAGTTCCCCTCTTGAGAGGGCACCTGCTCATCTTGTATGGAATCCTGCTGCACATACAATTCAGTAGTACTGTCAGTAGAAACAATGTGCTCATTATATACCTGAGGCATGCTGGATGACAGACAAGACCTGTGAATAAGGGGAACCGAGCGAGACCTGCGAGTAAAAACATGTGGCGAAAACCGAGTCACAGTAGAAAGTGGAGCCACATGAGCATGTGTAAAAGCAGGAGTAGGTGTAGGTGGTGGTGGTGGCTGAGGAGGTGGTGGTAGAGCAGGAGTAGAGGGAGGCGGAGGAATGACAGTAGGAGGTGGAGGCATGTAGATCTCATTGTCAGAGTCAGATGGGGCTAGTCTGTCACCTGTAGGAGAAAAATACATAACAAACTCAAAGAAAGTAACGTCGGCACTAACAAAGTATTTCCACCTTAGCGGATCAAAGCAACGGTGCCCCTTCTGGGTACGAGAGTAGTCGACAAACACATACTTGACAGCTCTAGGAGAGTGCTTGTCACGACTTGGAGAGACATCATGAACAAAAACAACAGATCTAAACACATGATGTATAAGGGAGAAAAGATCCTTATCGGAAAACGCAATCGAGAAAGGAATCTTCTCTCCCAACATAGACAAGGGTTGCGGTTCACTAAGTAGCATACAATAAGGACAACATCGCCCTGGTAAGCGTGAGGAGCACGATTCTGTATCAACAAGGTTCTGGTCACGTCAAGTAAGTGACGATGTTTGCGCTTGGCAACACTGTTCTGCCGGGAAGTATAGGCACATGAAGGCTGGTGAACAATGCCAAGAGATCTAAAAAACTCTGAAAGCTGTAAGATGCAGAGTTCTAAGGCATTATCAGAGCGAAGATATTTGACATTGGCAGAAAATATTCTTTTTGTCATTAATAAAATATTTGATCACAGATCCAGCCTTAGACTTATTCTTCAACAAAAAGACCTAGGAAAGTCTAGAAAAATCATCGACCACAACCAGATAAAAACGGTGTCCCTGGTTCAAGAATACGACTCAGACCCCAAATGTTTAAATGAAGGAGCTTAAATAACTGAGAACTGCTCCGACTCTGATGGGATGGAAAGGAGGAACAATGATGCTTCCCAAGTTGGCATGCCTCACTGAAAGGAGGATCTCGTAGACAATCTGA
This sequence comes from Ottelia alismoides, assembly GCA_037367405.1. Taxonomy (NCBI): domain Eukaryota; kingdom Viridiplantae; phylum Streptophyta; class Magnoliopsida; order Alismatales; family Hydrocharitaceae; genus Ottelia; species Ottelia alismoides. The sequence continues at coordinate 242,270 of JAZKJV010001035.1, read as the reverse complement.
GGGAGAACATGACATAGCTTCTGCAGAAGGAGACCAAAACTAAGGTGCTACATATAGGGAGAGACTGGTCCAGTAAGTATAGCTGAAACACCAACATGAGGAGGTTGGACCAGTCTGTAGAGCCACCGTTGCTCACAACCACATCCAATCACCCTACCTGTGAGTATGTCCTGAAACATAAGAGACGAAGGGTCAAAAATAGCACGACAATACCGATCAATAGTAATCTGACTAATGGAAAGTAAATTCGTATGAAAGTCAGGAGCATATAAAACATTCTGAAGGCGCATGGACGGCGTCAAATGCACCCCCTTGTCCTGTAATGGGTAAGTGGTCGCCATTAGCAATGACAACCCATCTGCCAGGTGGTATAGTCTTGTAGGACCTCAGTTGTGCTCTGTCTCCTCACAAGTGGTGGGAAGCACCATAGTCCATAATCCATTCTGTCATGTCTGCACTAGTACTACTAGTAAAAGCATAGGCGATACCTGAGGAGCTTGAAGCGGCTCTGGCTGCAACTGTGGTATATGTAGTGGTGGTGTCAGCAGTAGGAGTCACGATCTCTCGAATACGAGAGAATATCATCAGGCAGGGATCAACCTAGGAAGCTGGAGTCTTTGAAGGCTCAATCTGATCTGCTACACGACCAAAAGCAGGATACCCATGTTTCTGGTAGCATGTACCCTCTGCATGTCCAGGCCTACGACAATAAGTGCAAGGGCCACACTGGTGCCCACTGCCTCTGCCACGAGGGGTGCGTCCTCTGGACTGGATCGTCCCTCCTCGTCCATGAGAAACGACCATCGTTGAAGAGGGCAAAGAAGTGGCTGTAGAAGGCATGGTAATTCGGCTGAGACGGCTATAGGCCTCCTCAATGGGAGGTATGGTAGCTCCGGTAGACATTTGAGTACGCGCAACGTCATACTCTATATCAAGTCCAGCCATGAAGACTCTAATCATCGTGGAGTTTCTATACGTCTTCTGCTGCTCAGTAGATGCCGTAATAGGCATGTAGCTATGGAGCTTCTCGAACATGCCACAGAGCGACAATAATATACGTGCAGAGGACGACCATTCTGCTTGGACTTGTAGATATCGAACTGTAGCTGAAGAATTTTGGCCTCATTTCACTTGTGCATAGGTGGATGCTAAAGTGTCCCACATCGCCTTGGCGGTGGGCTGATTCAGAATATAATTGGCTATCTCCATGTTGAGGGTTCCACAAAGCCAAACACGCGTATGCACGCCATCTTACTTCCAAGAAGCATTTGCCCTACTCTTATCCGTTGGCTCTGGATCTGTCAGGATGTGCTCCTTGTTGTTGCACTGCATGAGGGTGAGAAACTTCATGGACCACAACTCAAATTTGGTCCCATCCATCTTAGCGATGAGAGCCGGGCCCTTGAAGGCTCCGGATGAAAAAATATCACCCTTGTTCTCTGATACGATGAAAAACGATCGAACAACAGAACTCAACTGGGGAGTAGACCGTTATGAACAAGTCCACACGATCATACAGAGGATTCATTGTACGTGTACACTGATACATCCATCCTCATCAATCTCCGCTACTTGCTAGGGTTGGAAAACACGATTTATAGGTCTGAAATCACGTATTCCGGTCAGAATCAGGTCGATTCAGACCGCGGATTGAGCCGCAGGGGCGCACGAGACGGCCTACAGTGGCCCGAGAGGGTCGAGGGTGGGCCTGGGCGACAGCCAGAGGGGTCGGCTGTGCCCTGGGTGGCGGTCATGAGCGATCGAAGGGGCCCGACTACGGCCGGGGGCAGTCTGGGCCGTGGTCTGGGCGCTCGGCAGTGGCCGGAGGCGACGGCTTGGGCGACTGGAGGGGTCAGTTGCGGCGAGGAGGGCCCGACGACGACGAGGGGAGGATGGCGAGTAGGGTTAGGGTTTGGTGGGATAAGGGAACTTTGGTCTAGGACCATCGCTCTGATACCATGAAGAGGAAAAAGATAACTAATATCTCAACATGATATGATGCTGTTCTATCTTCTATTCTGGTGTTTTTATCTCTATTATTTCATCATATTTTATAGTATTAAGTATTATATATTGGGTAAAGAACATATAATTATATTACCATATATATAATTATAATTTTTTTGCATATTTTTCTCTATAAACCGAGGCTTATGCCTCGAGGCTACATCTCGCCTCGATTCCGAGGAAAACGCATCATTTTTCATTTTTTCAAACCTTGGTTCCGAGGGAAGCGACGGACGATAAGGCACAAATGGATGATCATGAATCTCGACTGAACATGTTTAGGAGTTGGTGGTGACGTTGGATATGCTTTAATGTCGATCAGTGGAGTTGGAAAAGAATCAAGGAAATAGCCTTTTGACTAGACAAACTCCAGATTAAATCGTTTTTTAGGGATTTTATTTGCATTTTTCTTTGTGTTGGTAACACTTCCACATGATGAAAGATGGTCTGTTATGTATTCATCGATACCACTGTCCTTGTGCTGATTTTGAAGAATTGTGCTCCATCGTGATGAATTCTCACGGCTTTATCTAGTCCAGGGTATGGAGGTATTTGTTCTTGAAGGATCTGCCCTATAAAATCACGATTATATGGGCTTACAATATTCACTCATTCACTTTCCTTCGGGCCTCAATTTTTATGGACGATCGTAAAATTTGAGAGAATTTGGCAAGGGAAAATATATAAATGGGATGAGATTTAGAACATATGTTGGTTGCATAAGTTTTTGGAAGGAGAATTTGATGCAGAATGGGTTTACTAGAGAAGAAAATATACGGAGGTTGAGACAGAAATAGAAACACACCAGTAATACAAGGTTTTGGGTGGAGAAGCGCGAAGGTATGGGAGGAAAGAGGGAGGATAAAGTCCAAGTTTTCTATTACTCAAATCCTTTTTCAAGATTTTTTATAGCCCCTTTATATAAGAAGTGATAAGATTGCAAAATATAAATAAATATATAAATTAAATCCTAACTACGTAAGTTTACTCTTAAAAGGACTCAACTTTGAAATGCTTGTCTTCAAGGGATGGGGATTTTACTTTGAAAATGTATTGGACCACGCCAGAACCCTTTTTTACACATGACGGATGTAATTTTTTACTCTTTATAATATATTTTTTGGATGGATCTCTAAAGAAGACCCACCCATCTTTTTCTTAAAAAAGGGCTCAACTTAAATAACTAACTAACCTATACTATTTTTAGAGATCGCGTTTGATACCTTAATGCTTGATTGGAGACGATGCTCCATCCTTTTTTGATGCGCATAGGAACCATGATCTAATCAGTTTAAGTGGAGCCTCCAGAGTCAAACAAGATTGTGAATTTGTCCACAGTCCATGCTCTGATATCAAATGGTGTAGATGGAATGTTAATGGGGAAAGATCAGATGTAAAAAGGTAAGAAATGGGATGAGAGGAAGGTAGAATGTGCCGAGCTTTGTGAGGTGGATGAAGAGAGGAGAGAATGGCTAGTTTGAGAGGGTTTCGAGAGGGGATTAGAGGTGTGAAGGGAGTAAAAAAGGTAAAGAAGGGGAGCACACCAAGTTGCGTGAGAGATTAGAAGAAAGGGAACGGGGGGATGCTTTTAGTGGAGGATTTTAAGAGGAGAAAAAATTCATAGTGGAAGAAAGATACCAAATTTAGAGGTAGACATTATTCATTCATGCTTCTTTCATTACACATGACGGTGGCCTTATACGGAGAATATTATTTTAAAAAATGCCTCTTCACAAAGACACAACTTTCCTTAAAAGATACTTCCAGAGGACACATCCTTTGGATTTATAAACATAAACAAAAAATATAAGAAATGACAAATTAATTAATGAGAATCGGACTGCATCAAGAACCTTGCGTGAACTCTATAAAATATGTCTCCTTGCTAGGAGATGCTTCAAGTATCTTAGGATTATGTTGGTTGCATCTCAGTGAGCATCTTTTAGGCTTTTCCATAAACTGTTAAATCTGCCCAAGAACACATCTGATATTTTGGCCTTATCTCACTCACATGGAGCACTTTCCTCGCAAAACACCTATCTTGTCTGAGATCAGTTGTTTTTGCTGATTCGTCATGCATCCATATGGGATCCATGGAATATATGTTAGCTTCACTACCAGCAAGCCTGTTTCTTGTAGTAGTCCTATGACATACTTTTTACAAGAAAACAATCTTCTGGTTTTGTCGATTTCCAAAAACTGCCTCAATTGCTCAAGGTTCTTTGTGACAATGTGCTTCTGCAAATATTGCTTTATCTCATTGATGATTTGCCAATTAGTATAATTCATCAACATATACACAGAGATTTTCATTGTGTTTTTTTTTGTGAAAAATATTTGATCTAAAGACGACCTATTAAATACATGCATCCTAGAGATCTCCGAGAATCTTTGGACTTAGGTTTGTGAAAAAAATGCACCAGTGAGGAGATGCGAGTGTTGGGATGTTGAGCCGGCTAAGAAAGAGCGAGGAAGGCCCAAGAAGTGTTGGCATGAGACTATCCAAAGGAATCTTAGTTTTTTGGATCTACGTCCGAGAATGACCCGAGAGAGATCTGAATGGAGGCAAAGAATCCATGTAGCCGACCCTACTTAAATGTGGGAAAAAGTTTTTTTTTTGTTGTTGTAGGTTTGAGGAACCTTATTCAGTTCATAAATAGCTTTATATAGGGACTGCCCCTTTAGTATGTCTCTCCCTCAACGTTTGACTCGGAAATTTATGTTCAGATGTGGGCAGAGACCGACGGACGAGACATCCCCCCAAAAAAGCTTTCTTTAGCCACATGTATGGACACCCCCCCTGAACTTCGTAGCCTGGAGACTGTCGATTACTGTAACTCCATATTACAATGGGGTTGCAAGTTGGTTTTATCTTCAAGTTTGGGATGCTCCTCAGAGGGTCAGGTCTCGGATGAGGCTACAAGTTTTGCCGTTGGGTTGTTATACGTTCTTATATCCTTTTAAAAAAAGGATAATATCTGTATGGAATTGCTTTCTACGAGCAATCTGTTTCATTATGAGATTGTTAAAGACAACCCGCGACTTACTCTAAAGAACAATCAAATAGTCAATTGTCATATCAGATACCACCCCTTTGGTAAACTTGAGCTTGTAACTTACCTATTCCCAGTGCTATATTGGGGTTGCAACTTGACTCTATCCCCAAATTAAGGGTTATTCTCAGAAGGTCAAGTAATCACAGACTACAAGGCTTGTTTCTGGGTTAGTATGCACTCATCTAGGCTTCTTCATATAGGATACAAGCTTGTGCATCTAATCTATCCTGTCCATGAGGTCACTAGAGCTAACCAACAATCACCCCTCATTCTTCTTATCTTTTAAGCCTGATTTAATCAATTAAGTGTTGATATATTTAAACAACTTGTGGGAATTGTGATCCATGTTTTTTTTCACACTAAGGCTATGTAAAAGGCTGGGTGATTTTAAACAAAGCACGATCCAAAATGAAAAAAAAAACGATTTTCAATTAATACCCTTGTTTGTTTCTGTAGATCGCGACCCGATATTTTCTACCTGAACTGGCTGGTGCACAACTTACACCAAAACATTTCAGCTGTGTCTCTGAGGCATTTGTGACCAGGTTCGGGAAGTATGCTGGTTGGGCACAAGCTGTATTCTTCATTGGTGAGTTACCTTCTCTGAAAACTGTCCTAGTCCCAGATGTATGCATTGCGAAACGAAGCAGAATGAAAAGGAGTAAACGTAAGAAAGACGAAGTAGATGAAATTTAGCGGCTGTATTTGTACTGGGGCATACTTCATATATGATTACAAAGTAGACTTCTCTGGTAGTGCATTTGTGACCTCTATTCCTTTTCCTTAGGTTATGTTATCACCTAAAATTGGAGAAATTTTTGTCTGAAAAGTTGGCCACATGAACTAGTAGAAATGGAACATTAATACCCATCATGCGTCTTGATAGGAAAACGGGTCTAAGCTTTGCATTTTTTCCGTTCCTTTGCTTTTTAGACCATTCCAATGTTATTGTCTTTTTATTCGTTGGTGTCAATTCATGTAATCTTTGGGCTGAAAATGACTGGGATTCGCTCTATCGTATGGACAATGTTGATCATTTCAGTTGCTCCAGGCTTTCGGCTCTAATTCCCTTGGATGGCTTTTGAATCCCTTGGATCAGAACATTAATATATAGCCCCCATAAACTTATGCCATTTATCATGTATAGCCTCTATAAACTTTTCGGGAGATTTGGCTTTCGTGGAGATCAACTTTGCATGCATGGACTGCGACGGGTGGTGGATTGACTCTGGTGCAACCTGTCACATTGCGAAGACAGAGGGATTAGTGAACTTCAAAGAACTGAAGAAAGTAGAATATGTGATCTTCACGGGGAACAACATCTTCTTGAATGATGAAGGTGTTGGGAGATACAAGCTTAACGTAAGCGATATTACAATGGTACTTTAGGATATATATGCTCCAGAAATATGCTAGAATCTCATATCTATTCTGATCTTAATCAATAAAGATGTTGAAGTTCGTTTTTATAATAAACATGTATCTATTGGAAAGAATAACATATCTATGCAATGAGAAGGTTCGTAACTGAGTATGACCTATTCTATCTTCTTGAATAGGTTTTTGTGAATCAATGAACGTGTATTCAGATTATAATTTATGTTATTTATCTAATTATGATTTATGACACGAGAGATCATATAAGAAATTTGAAGATAAATCAAATGATTAAATATGATCTTTTGCTGAAGATTATCGATGTAAGGATATTGCCATGTGAACATTGCCTGATTGACAAAATGATGAGTAAACCCTTTTCTATGGGGGTTTGGTCAAACGAACTTGATCCATTCGCACATTTGTGGACCGTTGTGTGTCAGTAAACGTAGAAATAATAAAGGGATTTTATCAATTGTGCCCCTCCGACATCTTGCAATTTCTGTTATACCCCTTTCTTTTTGCTAATATCAGTTGTGCCCCTCACTTCTTTCTCCGTCATCAGTTATGCCCTTCCGTCAGATTGACCGTCAAAAAATTAAAATAACCATAGTTTACTCAAATCATGGTGTGGTTAAGAGGGGTATTGTCGTCAAAATAAAATCAAATGAGGAGGAGGGTTGGGGAGGAGGTGTGGGCTGGCGGCAGGGACCGGGGGAGGTGCGGGCTGGCGACAGGGGCCGGGGGAGGTGCGTGGTTGCGGGAGGAAGGTATGAATCCCAAGGCGTCACTGCTGAAGGTTGCAAGTTGCTCCTCTGCACGCTCCATCCTTCTCCAGCGAGGCTTGCAGCAGCAGTAACCCCTTCTCCAAGTCACACCTCTACCCACGAGGGCAACGCTCACCAGTTCCTCAGGCGCACGGTTCTGGGGAACCTCCTGGTGGTGCCCTTGCGCCACTCTAGATGAGTCGTCTCCGCCTCCTCGGGCATGTTCAGTAGGAGGAAATCCCTCCCAAGCGTCGTCGACCCTCCCAGGCGGCAACCGTAGCCGAGTCAAACCCTTGCGGATCCCCTCTTGGATCCTGGCGGCACTCCTTTAAGGCCGCAACCCTTATCGACGGTGTCAAATACGCACGCGAGCCCCAGCAAGCACACTGACGAGGGGGAGCAGGGGGCGGCGCCGGGGAGGGGAGAAGGTGCGGGGGGAGGAGGTGCGGGGCTTGGAGGGGGTGCAGCCCAAGGGGAGGGGGAGCAGGGGGCGTGCTGGGGAGGGGAGGAGGTGCAGGGGGAGGTGCGGGGCTGGGCTGCGCGGGGCAGGGGCGGAGGCGGCAGGCTGGGAGGAGGTGCGGGGAGCTCGGTGCTAGGCGGCACGGGGCAGGGGCGGGGGCGGCGGGCTGTGAAGAGGTGCGGGGAGCTCGGGGCGGAGCTGGGAGGAGGTACGGGCTGGGGAGGAGTTTCGGGCGGAGAGAAAGGAGGAGGAGGTTGGAGGAAGAGGATGGGGAAGATGAGGAAGAAGAAGAGGATGAGGAAGAGGGTATAAAATGACCATATATCCCTGTTTTTTTAAATTAATACCGTTTGTGTCCTCAAAGTTAACGTCCGTTTGCACTGTGGATGGACGGTCACTAACCCGAGGGGCACAAGTGATAAAATAGCAAGAAGTGGGGGGCACAACTGATATTAGCAAAAAGATAGGGGCATAACTGAAATCGCGAGATCTCGGAGGGGCTCAAGTGATAAAATCCCAATAATAAATATGTAATAACATTCATTGATGGCTATTAGAAGTTATCCTATGTCTATTTTTAGGAAGAAAAACAGAAGCCTTTGAACATTTAAGAGGCCAAAGAAAGACTGGAAATAAAATTGGGAAATCTAATTAAGACTCTTGGGACTAATAAAGGTGTAGAATATAACTCAAAGGCGTTTGAGGAGTATTACACTGAAACAAGCATTTGTAGGCGGATTACGATGCTTTATACACCACAACAAAGTGATATAGCTGAAAGAAATAATAGAAACCTCACGAATGCAGTAAGATGTATGATGCCACACTTAGGTCCCTCAAAGAATTTTTGAAGAGAAATAGTATTGCCTGTCAACTACATAGAGAAGATGATAATTATGATTCCCACAAAGTTTGTGGAATTACACGATATGAAATTTAAAATGCCAAAGATTTTATATCGAAAATGTAATAGAGCATTCCAGACTCCTTTATGGGTCTTGGTCATTGTAACCTTTGTACCTAACTTGTGAATATAAGTTTTTGGGTGTCCACCTTCACGGTTTGACACCTTTTTTCCTTTCAATTTCTTTTTGTTCTGAACGATCTGGAATCAACCAAACTTTGTAATTTCCAGTGAGTTTTTATAAAATATATTTTTCTCTTTGTAATTTTGTTATAATTTGTTTACATTTCGAGTCAATGGTTTCTAAGAAAATGAAAAATACATTCTTTTGTATTTTTTGGTATTTTATAAAGTTCATGTTCTTTTTGTAAATATTTGCGTGTAAACCCACAAATAATTTTTCAGAATTCTTATTTGTAAATGAGTATGTTCCTTTTGTAAAAATTGCATGAATCTTTGTAATTGTTTCATGTTCCTTTGTAAAACCCACACAGAGCTCTGCAAAATAAGAAAAAAACAATGCGATTTGTAAAAAAAAGTGAACCAATATATAAATATGAAGGTCAATTATGTAAATTATTGTACCACAATGTAAATCCATGCATTACCTCACAAGCGTAGCCAACCCCCCACCCCATTTGCATGCATGCACCGCCACTACCAGGTTCCGTCGCCGCCTCCACACGCTGCGACCTCCATGGTCGATCATCGTCGCATGCATGACCTTTCTAATCCGCACTCTCCTTCGTTCTCAGCATCCTCCTCCTATGGGCCGCCTCCTCCATGGCTTCCTCCTTTGTGGTCGAGAAACTTTGCGTGGAGGAGGATGTTGGCACCACCGTTAGCAAATCGAGAGAGAGAGAGAGAGGGGATGCCTCCGTCGACGAATGGAGAGAGAGAGGAGGCTTCGCCGTTGACGAATCAAGAGAGAGAAAGAGGAGATGCACTGCCAACAACAAATCACGAGAGAGAGAGAGAGGGTGGAGTGGGCACCGTCATCAATAGAGAGAAAGAGAGAGAGAGAGAGATTAGGTCAAATAGTTGTCACATTCTATATTTAGAATGTGATGAAAATGATCAAAGTATGTTTTCAAGCATTAAATTAATTTAATTAATGCATCATTAAATCCAACCGTGGGATCAAAAATAGAAGGACGAGAACAAGGGCTCACCACAATATTGGTGAGACCTCGCATCATTTGAAGTTTCTCTTATATATATATAATTAAAATATGTTCAAATTTACAAATAAAACATAATACATATAATAACATGTTTTTGAAATTGGATGGAAACGATCAAGAATTAAAATCCGAATCCATCGCCAACGAGAAATATCATAAAATAATTATTAACTATGATGACACAACCTCCTTACTAGATGTATTTTTCATGCTTACATTAATTAGATCTGTAACTTCCTTCTCTTGGGTACTTGAAAAAGGAATTGATTTGAGCGGTGAACCAAAACTCGTCATCATAAGCTTAGACACTGAGAATGGTTCACAAGTTTCGAGCAAAACAAATGCAAATTTGATATGTTTAACATAACTTGAGAATAACGAACATTATAAAATGAGTATGATTATTGCATAACTTTAAAAAACAATTCTATTGTATTTTCATCATCAGAATAAAGTTAAGTAATTATTGAACGTAAGGAAAATAATGGATAAAAATAACCATAAACCTGTTTTGAAATCATGTTCATTGTTTTGAAAATAACATTATGTTTCCATAGTTGGCAATGCAACACTACTCTTGCATGCCATAGTAAGTCCGTTAATATTTGTTACGGAGGTGGGCATCCCCTACCTTACCTTACATACAACCAATGAGAGCGAACTCCATTTAGGAGCTTATCTCACTGTCATACGTGTGGACAATCTCAAATGCTAAAAGAATATTGCTTAAGGTCCAAAGCCCATTTTATATACAGAATTTGGTCCCAAAGTCCTCTTAGAAGTCATATCTTTTCACAAGTGTTCCAGTGAGTAGGCTATAGTGTGCACCTTACTAGAATCCACATCATGTAACTTGCACGACCAACACAAGTTACATGTAAAACTTACGTAGCTTGACATACTTGATGACATGAATAGCATATAACATAAAAAGTTTTGAATAACACATTACATAAATTGCATACTTAAACCATAAGATGAGCGAATCATATATTCATAAAGGAAAACATGGTCGATTGACCTTAGCAGTACTTTTCCCTATATATCTTGAAGTACATAACTATTTTGAATCTTGGAAGCTTGCATCTGATGAACAGGAATTGTCGAGAGGTCGTATTGATCCGAAAGGCTGGATCCGTGGTCGTGTATTGACCGTTCAACAACTACAATTCAATCAACAATCAAACCTACAATGTGTATGATAGATCAATTAATGTGCAAGATGTGAGTTAGAAATTTATTATATTTTTAAATCTACAAAATATGTGTATAGTATAAGTATGTAGAGTGTCAAACTACATAGACAACATGGAGTAGAGTACAAAATTATTACTAATTGCTTAATAATACTTTTGTCTTTTTATGACAACAGGGGAGCGCACGACAAGGAGGAGGAGCACGCGATCGAGAGGAGGATACAATGTATCCCCCGGTTAGTTTGTTCTACGAGGAGAGTCGGGATGACGGTGGGGAGCGCGCAACGGGGAGTCGACTAGGGCTGTGCGAGGGAGGGCGCGCGAGAGTGGAGAAGGGAGGAGAGGTGGCTAGGACTGCAGGGGGTGGGCACACGAGAGTGGAGAAGGGAGGAGAGGCGACTAGGGCTGCGGGGAGGGAGGGCGCGCGAGAGAGGGATGATAGGGTGAGAGTGAGGTGCATGGAGAGAGAGAATGCGAGGAAGAGGGAGGGGCATCCACCGTCGATCGAGAATGAGATCACACGGTAGAGGAGCCGGGTGCGGGAAATTGCCCGCACCACCCAAGGCAGGCTCCCTAAACCCTATATGTATATGTATGGGTAAAATGGGGCTGCCCCCCTTGAACGAGCTAACTTGGCTCCACCTGCCTCATTTTACTCATATTTTTCATTTTTTAAAAAATACTTCCATGAATTTTCATTATTATATCTATATATTATATCATTCAAATTTCGTGTGAAACAGAGACTCATTCAACCTCCATCCAGATGGGGTCGATTTCAACAATTCTGCGATCGTTAGATGAAAGTCGTAGGAGTCTTTGTTTCTCATAAAATTTGAAAGACATAATATAGAGATATAGTGATGGATTTCCACAGTTCTATTTTTAAAAAAATGAAAAATATGAGGAAAATAGGGTAGGAGGAACCAAGTTAGCTCCCCCAATGAGGGCAACCCCATTTTCCCAGGAAACTTGAGCATAATCAAGTGTTTCATCGTAGGATTACTTTGGAAAGACGAAGATGGAGATAAAAAAAGCAATTTGCATTAACAAAGTTAGAATTCCCTTTCGCATAATTTATTTTATTACATGTATTATTACACTTTTATCTTTATATTACACTCACGGAAAGACAGTACTGGAAAATTTTGTGAATATATAATAAGCACGGCTGTAATCATAAAAACATCAAGGGAACTAAGTGTTATGGAAAAAAATCTCAACACGAAATAAAAAATAAATGAACTGAAGCAGATACGGATATATTCGAATTTCCTCTTATCATATTCGAAACCGGATATAGATATCCGTCCGAATATTACTCGAATATAGATCCAATACGGATATGGGTTGTAAAAATTTTCCGGATACATATACGGATATGGTAGTAGCTTTAATATTCGGATCCGGATATCTGAATACAATATTTAATATTATTTTATATATTAGTTAACATAATATAAGCCACAACCCTGAGTTATTATATTGGTATTATACATTTTATAATGGGTAAAATGTGTATGCCCCCTAGGGGGAGCTAACTTAGCTCCCCCGCCCCTTTTTCACAATTTTTTTTATTTTTTTTGAAATCTAAAACCGTGTAAATTCATTATTAAATCCCTATATTATTCTATTCAAATTTCATACAAAACAGAGACTCCTTCGACCTCCATCCAAATGGGGCCGATTTAAAAAATCCTGTTACCGTTAAAAAATGACTGTCTGGATGGAGGCCGTAGGAGTCTCTGTTTCACACGAAATTTTTATGGCATAATATAGGGATATAGTGATGAATATTCACGGAAATAATTTTCAAAAAAAATAAAAAATTTGAAGAAAATAGGGCGGGGGGAGCTAAGTTAGCTCCCCCTAGGGGGCAGCCCCATTTTCCTCTTTTATAATACAGCATATTAATTATATAATACAACATATTATTGATATTTATAAGTTTCTGTTTTTTTGGGGATGTGCATGAATAAAACTTACGAAATCCTATCCTTCTTTTTGCTTCCAATCAAGAATGCAGGACACCTCGACACTACATTTTTGTCATGATGCAACTTATTTAATTATCATTTTTAAAATCATTATGAACTTTAGTAAAAAATTCAATTTGTATTCATATGTGGTCTTCATTCGATCCGTATTTAGATTCCATGTTTATCGGATCCATATTTATATTTCACTTTTTATTCGATTCATATTTGGATTTGCTCTTTATTTGATATGTATCCAGGTCCGCTCTTTATTCAATCTATATTCGAATTCGATGAATACCCGATTCGGATTCGTATCCGTATTTTTAAAGATATGGTTTCCTCAATGCATATCCGAATAATATCCATATCCATATTCGTATTCGATAGAGATGAAGCGAATATGGATATGAAAATAGGCACATCCGATATGTAACTGATCCGTTTTCATTCTACTTAGCTATGCTCGTTTATATAAACGAACATAATATAAAAATGGCATGTTCACTCAGTTTCTTTTAAAAGTTTGATAAACCTATATATACGTATAAATTTGCGAATCCAACCTTGTTGATGTTATTATCCCAAGCTAAGGGAACTTTATCCCGAGATATGCTATCTCAGGACAAATGGTCACACCGTGGTTACAACATCCATTACTTTTTTGCTATAGTAGTTATCTCTTATCCCTCAAATAACTCAAAAAGAACAAGTGATGAACCTCATTTATTCCTTATCCTACATTATTCTTTATTCCTTATTTGAACAGATTATAATATAAAAATATATTATAATTATCTTTTTTTTAAAGATCAAAATCTTTATTATATTTCTAAGTTCCCTCCCTACCAAGGGCCCCTCCTTTGCCGCCCACACCTCCTCCTACCCCCTTCTCCTCCTTTATCCCACATCTTAGTTGAACCCATTGGAGAAGAAGTGTAGGGGAACTAAGACATGCATTCCATTTTGGGGATTATCCCCCTCCCCCCAATACTAAAAAAAGAACCCATTAGAAGAATTAAACCACCAAGCACCAAGCCGTCCTTCCGTTGCTGCCCTTGACCTCTCCTTTAAGCCGTCCACACCCTCCTCCACCTGCCTATTCCAGCCCCCTCCTCCGCCGCCTACACCTCCTCTTGCCATCACATTCTCTAGCTTCGACCGGAGGAACACCCATAACCAACAAACACGCGATGGAAGAAGTAGATGAGAAGAAGAAGATGAGGAGGAGGGGACTAGAGAGGGAGGGCCAGAGGAGGAGGGGGTTGAAGCTGACATGAGAAGAAGAAGAAAAGGAGCTGGTGGAGATCTCATGTTCTGCTACTTGACTTGAGAAGAAGAAGAGAATGAGGGGGTGTTTTGGCCAAAGGAGGAGGGAGAGGGTTGGTTTTGACGTTTATGTCCTTGTTAACCAAATCATGGTTTGAATAAACCATGATTTATTTCAACTTATTGATAATGAACTTATTGAAAGTGCACAAGTGATAACAATGCAAGAAGTAAGGGGCACAACTGATATTGCAAAATCTCAAAAGGACACAACTGATAAAACTCTAATATTTATCATGTTTAGAATCAACTAGCAATTTGAACTTATTTTTTCCAACTCCAAATTCATGCATCACATCAACATCCTATGATTGCTCCACCTCTTTGTCTCAACAAATGCATAGTAATAGTAACCGTACATGTCTTATGTATGTTGCTACACCTCGATGACTATCTCCGCAAAGCAGTCATTTTACGATTGTTATTTTGATTACCTTAACATATTTATCATGATATAATATATATTATCTTTTTTAAAATCACTTCATACTTGATAATAATTCGATCAAACTCGCATAATTCGATACAAACTCGTAGACTGTTTTTATTCCATCCATATTCGTATTTGATAAATATCCTATTTGAATGTGTGTTTAAATGATATGATTTTTCTAAATCCATATATGATCTATATCCATATCCGTATTCGAATATAAAATGAACATAGATATGGAAACAAATGATCCAAATCCAATCTTATATCCAATCAATTTTCATCCCTAACTAAAATGATCGTGCAATTGGGTTGATTAGGATGGTAGTGACATTTAGTGCCGAAAATTGCAAATGGATATCGGTCACAGAAACCGTTCCGGGCACACATCTTTTGTGTGCCCCAAAAATCACAACCTACTTTTGACATCATATCAGCCTTGCTTGATATCAACAAGATGAGTATGCATAATCGACCCTATGTTATGCAGAATAACAATAATTAGAATTTTATACATGCCATCCACACATTATCGTTCGCTTGATTCCTAACTATGCCAATTTCTCGCTTTTTTTAATGTGTGATGGAGTCGTTGCATTTGTGCGTAATTTTGTTTCAGAAAATAACCCACTAAAATTTGCAATATCCCAGAGGTAAACAACTGATATTTTACAAAACGTATCAGTAACTTTTATGCTGATACCCCCATCCCCTTTTCCCCACTCGATGTCTATATAACACCGCATCCCCACGCTCCCACCACTCCAACTGGTCCTCCTCCCCCCCCCCAACACCCCCCCCTTCCTCCTCAAGTATCTCCTGCGTCTTCCCCACACCACCGCAAACGATCTAGCTATGGAGGAGAACGATTCTCCACGCCCCACCTCCGTCGTGGACCACCGCGGGCGCCCCTTCTCCAGATCCTCCACTGGGGGGTGGAGGTCCGCCTTCTTCATCATAGGTATCATCACCATCATCATATTGTTGTGTGAAGGAGTAGCATAACACCATCTCGATGCGTGATTTGGATCGATCTGATGAAATTAGGGGTGGAGATGGCGGAGAGGTTCGCGTACTACGGGATCGCGTCGAATCTGATAATTTACATGACGGGCCCGATGGGGAGGACGGTGGCGTCGGCAGCGGCCAACGTGAACGCGTTGGCGGGCACTTCGATGATGCTGCCTCTGCTGGGGGGCTTTCTCTCTGAGTCCTGACTCGGCAGATACCGGACTATACTCGTCGTCCCCGTCCTGTACCTCCTGGTCAGTTAATTCTGCCTCTCCCTTTTACCATCCATCATTTATCTTACGCCACGCCGCTGTTTAGGTGTCCAGTCCTTCCGGTTGATTACGGGAGGTGTTTCCAAATGATAACAAACGGTGTGTTTGTAAACTTTAAAGATGGACCACTCATATAATTATTCCTACGGAAAGAAATTGGAAATAACTCATTCACATGGACTGTAGGTATCATAGTGCAATTTCACCCTAAAATCTGTGGATCTATGTTTTACCATCAGAACAAGTTTATTATTAATCGTATATATCTGTATGTATCCATTTCAGAAATCACAAGAGTTTCCGTGGTTCCAACGCAGTATGAATTTTTTTAAAGATAAAAATGTCCTTTAATTGATGATAGTTTGGTTATTTAGTTAGTTCAGATAAAATCATCAGATAAGAGAGGCTCGAGAAAGAAGACGTCACATTGTGCATTCTGATTCCTTTTGGACTAGTAGTTTGCGCAACTTGGTATGCATCTCCAAGGTATAATTTGCACGTCCAAGGTGGTCAGAAAGTGGTAGGAATTGGATTTGTTTTGAAGACAAGGGCAATTTTAAGAAGGGGAGACAACTTTCCTTGGATTTAGGTGTTTTCCTTATCTTCCCTTTATATCACATAAAAACTCATCTTTTTATTTTCTCACCTTCACACCCACGAAAATGGAGGGAAAAAATAGATTAGTTACTTTTATCTATTTTTCTTTAATATTTATAAATGCGGACATTTGTGTTCCCTTTTCGCCCTTTAAATCACATAAATCAGTATCTGTTTTCCGTTGCCTTTTTTTCAAATAGTAAAATATGCAAATTGATCTGCAAAAACAGTTTTTTTATTATTTCAATCTTACAACTAAATTTTTTTAGAGGAAAAAGGATGCTGATCGTAAAAGCGGATGTCCAAAAACTACGACTAATATTCTTGAATTGTGTTGATAGAAAGGAAAATGATTTATCATTGATAGAGGAAAAAATGTATCCCTTTGATTGTTAGTTCATCATAAACGACTGTGCTGATCGTAAACGATTTATCATTGAATTGTGCTGATCGTAAACGATTGTCTGGGTCATCATGGCTATATCTTACAATGATGTTAAAATTATATATATATATATATATATATATATATATATATATATATATATTGCAAAGTTACCCTGTATCTGTTGGCACTTGACATAACCTTTCAATTAAGACATTGCCAAGTTCGGGATTATTAAAGCCTATTCTAGATTTCTATATGGATATATTGTTGCTTATAAGTTATTACATAATCAGTGTATACGTAATCATATTATTGCACCGTTTGAAGTTAGTAGTCCTTTGCAAATCTAGATGATATGGAAATGGAAATTCATAACATCTGATTCAAATATCCTTTCAAAAAAATTATAATCGGAACATTTTGTATGCATGCAGGGCTTAGAATGCTAACACTTTTTGCTATTCTCCCACATTTCAACCCCAAATGTAACACTCCCAAGACTTGCAAGCCTACAACCTTTTGCATGGTCTTCTTCTTCATTGCAGTGTACTTAAGGATGAAAACTATCAGATACGAATATGAATATAGATATAATCATATCATTATCCATTTAAAATACAAGTACGGATGCGGATACGGATATTAACAAATATGAAAAATGTGTTACCATATTCTTAAAAACGAATGTGAATATAAAATGAATACAAATCAGATATGAATAATAACAAAAAAATATTTAATACATTAACTAAAATATACATGTTTATGATGATTTACATATAAAATATATATACCAAATATATTTATTTTGATAACAATTATATCAAGAATGGTCATGCAGTCATAAAATGTTGTTGCACACAATTATAGATAAATCTATGACTATATTTATATACTAAAATCGATATACGAATACGAATGTTAGCTAATGTCAAAGTGGTATCCATATCCACATCTACTTCAAAATGAATACGAATGCGAATGTCAAAATATGTATAAAACAAATAAGATAGCAAATCGGATACGAATATATCCATACTCGTTTTCATCCCTAAGTGTACTTGGCAGCCCTTGCATAAGGTTGCCATAAACCAAATGCGCAGGCCTTCGCCGCCGACCAATTTGACGAATCTGACAAGGATGAATGCAAAGCGAAGAGCTCCTTCAACTGGTGGTACTTGGAGAATGAGCATTGGTGCCACTGTTGTCATCGGTGTAGTGAACTATGTCGAGGACAACATCAATTGAGGAATTGGACTCGGCATCCCATTGGCTGCAATGGTCATTGTTGTCGTCTTGTTTTTGCTCAGCATCCGGACTTGTCGATATTATATGACAATAAATAGCAAAAATCCATTTGCTATAATTGTCGATGCGGTTTTCGCATTATGGAGGAGAATAAAAACAATTACGGGATCACCAGATTTGAACGAGATGGAAGCTAGCCAGAAACAACGGTTGAGGTAATCGAATCGATCATGTTAATTTAATTGATATTCTTATCTCCTTGCTTCAAATTGAACAAACTGTCCATAACTTGCAGTTCAGACGGTGGTAATGACATTGGAAGAAGATTCTGGAAGCTATTCCCGATATGGGTAACATGTCTTATGTATGTGGTATGCTTCGCACAAACCACAACCGTGCTCACTAAACAAGGCAGTACTATGGAGAGGACTATAAGAAAAAATCCTAAAGTCCCTGCGGTAACACTCCGAATCTTTGTCAGTTGTACTATCATTATTGTCCTTCCTCTCTACGATCGCATATTCGTACCTGCTGCTTGACACATCCGTTCAGGAATAACTACACTCCAATGAATTGGTATAGGACAATTTCTAACTCTTTTGTCCATGATTTCTGCTGCAATCGTTGAGATGTGACGCCTAAAAATTGTGCAGGAGAACGGACTTTCAGGACTCCCTACGGCAATTGTTCCAACGAAGGTGTGGTGGTTGATTCCACAATATGTGCTATTTGGTGGAGCAGATGTATTTGCAATGGTAGGATTGGAGGAGTTCTTATACAATGAAGTGTTGTATGGCTTAAGGATCGTCAAGTTGTCATTTTACTTAGTGTCTTCGGCTTCGGGAGCTTCTTGAATAGCATCATGGTTTCTTTGATTGACAATTAGCAAGAAGAGCGGGATGAGTTGGTTCTCTAGTAACCTTAATGCAGCTCATTTGGACTACTTCTACTGGTAGCTTGCGGTACTTGTTGCATTGGAGATGCTTCTGTTCATGTTCTTTGTCGAATCCTGCCGATACAGGAGGAAAGGAAACGACACTGGTTGACTATAGTTGTGGCATATTGATGGAATGTTTTAGTAAAAAATATTAAAGGTAGATTAAGCTAACTATGACGTCGCAGATATTAACTTAGGCCTTATTTGGATTGGTGCCATGTAATATCATGTAAGAGCAAACCAATCAATACTACTTCGATATGTCGTTATAATTTGCATGTTTGGGGTTGGCTGTAATGTATAACTTCCGCATCTGTGTTGATTATAATTAGAGATGCAAATGGGTGGATATGGATAATGATATAGGTATTATCATATCTTTATATGTTTTTAAATATGAATACATATACTGTTATGGATATTGATGGACATGAAAACTATGCCACCATATCTTTACAAAATGGATACAGCTATAAAATGAATGCCGATCAAATACAAATAATACTAGAAATACTATATAAATTAGTTTAAATATACATTTATTGAATGGAATATACATGATATAAATATACTAAATAAGCTTATATCATAATAATTATACCCAAATATGGTGATGTGATGTATAAAGCTATACTATATATGGTTAAAAATAAATCTCATGCTATATTTATATACGAAAACTTATATGCAGATACAAAAGTTTGCATATGTTTTAAAACATATATGGATACATATGTCAAAATACTTATAAAATAAATACGACGGAGGATCGGATACAGTCTCAGAAACTTTGGTCTAAAATAGAAATTTTATACATTGTTAAACCTCCTTTATTATTATTACAAAATTTGATATTTAAATATTAAATATTCAAAAGTTTAATAAATATTTTAAGTTTATGGATTGTTTCATATATACATGAATTAAAATGGATTTGTTCCAATTTCTAAGTCTTTCATTATTTCTTCTTAATTCCTCAAAATTTATTTGGTATATTACTTGAAGTCATCATTTTATTTAACTTATCGTTTTATTTTGCCATTTTTAGAAATAATAAAAAATCACTAAAAATATATTAAACATAAAAATAATATTCTTTCATAATTTTGAGCATTTTGATGGTTGTAAAAATGGTTAGATGTTAAATTTATATATTTTTGAATATTAAAACTCTTTTCAAAATTATAAACTAATAAAAAATATAAAATAACAATTAAAATAAAAATTAAATATAATAAAAATTAGATATAAAACAAATAAAAATATATAATATAAAATGTGTATTTACGGTTAAATTAAAACAATATAAAAAATAAATCACATAAAATGAAATAAAAATTCATAAAAAAGCATTTTAAAATAAATAAAAATGCATAGATTTGGAGTAAATAAATTAAACAGTGGGATGTATAGACTCTATTATCTGAATGTGTGTATGTATGCATGTATGTATATAACACATTATCATAATATATTATAAATCTAAATATAAGATGAAAAATGGAAATTAAAATTTTACTAATATATATGATATATAAGAGAAATTATAAAAAAATACAACAAAGTTTGTTTTTGTAAAAAATCATAAGATATTGTAGATCTAATAAATACCAACTATGATGGGATCAACATCGATAATAAAATAGATACGCCTTTTTCCACCAAAACTCCCTCTCCTCCCCTTCTTAATTTGAACTTTTATTCTCTTATTGGTCCTTATTTTGATTAGATGTGTACTATTTATTGTATATAATGTTATCTTTTAAGTCAAGAAAATAAAGTATGCTATTTGGAAAGCATATCTTCCAGATCATTTAAATTTCTTCGCAATATGTTCATACTTCACATATTATGATCTCAATATGTTCTTATGCATTATCTTGAAAAAAATGCTCACGTCGCGAAGCGTTGGTATGCACCTCTAGTGAACTTAAAAATGTGGGATCCCACCCACATGTGTAAAGCATAAGTTTATGGTGGTATACCTAAAAATTCTCATCCAATTTAATACCGGATGACAATCGTAGCCTCTTACCATAAAAATAATCACCAATCCACATGTGATTGTGAACACAAAAAGTCATGCTCCATAGTCAATAGCTAAGCATGGATGGGGGGTTATGGAATAAATATGGTAATCTACCATAGTCCACAATAGCTAAAGAACCTAACATAGTCAAGTCAAGAGATATTGGGTGTTACATATCATTAGGGAAGAGATAGTAAAGAACTTGACATTAGGGATGCAAATGGATGGATGTAAAATATCCTATTTTTAGATACGAATAAGAATGTAGATTCAAATATTGATAGATATGAAAAGAATGTTACTGTATCCTTGAAAACAGATACAAACATAAAACGAATATTGATCGCAAATGAAAAATACTAGAAATACTCTATAGATAAGCTTAACATGCATTAGATGGAATGCACATGACGTAAATATGCTAAATGTGCTTATATCATAATAATTATACCAAATAAGATGAAAGAAGATATAAAATTATGTTATATGTAGTTAAGAATAAACTTACAACTATGTTTATGTATGAAAACAACTTAACATAACATATATATTCTTATGTGTTTGCATCCCAACATGACGTTGTTAGGATTCCATAAGGCCCTCAGGACTCCAACCTCTAAATAAACCCTTATGAGTGTCGTGTATGCATTTATGCTATCAAGTCATATTGATACCCCATTGATGTGGCTTGCTCTAGGGCATCAACGCTATGGGTGTCAGGAAAGCTTAGGGTTGATGAGGTCGACTCAAACTCAACTCGATAAGAGCTCATGAGCCAAGATTGAAAAGTTGTTGCCTTTGATTCTGAGTCAGGAAAATAATTTGTTAGGATTATCAAGCAAAGTTCAACTTGAAGTGTGTTCAACTCGCAAACTTGTATAAACTTTATTAATTTTTTATACATTTTTCATATGATATGTGTATACATAATGTCTAAATAATGAATATAAGAAGGAAAAGATGCAGCACCAGATAATGTTTAGAGTTGTGTCATATGCTGATATCCAAATCATTTCCTTGTCCAAGAGATGGCCAAGTAATGCCATTCAAAAGTCGGGTAAGGAGGGCGAATACGTTGAGTATCTCCTACCTTTCTTTACTTTTGCTATTATACTTGTATTACATGTCAATTTTTAAGTTCTTATAAAATATACGTGAATAAATACATTTATATATATTGAGGAAAAGGGAGTCTAGTTCATGAAGTAGGTAATCTTAACCACTTCATACCCATTTTAGTCAATTTTTTTATTTTTTTGAAAAATACCACCATAGATTTTTCATCATTGTATCCCCATAATACACCATTCCAATTTCGTCAAAAACAAACTCTTATGCCCTCCATGTAGACCAAGCTATTTTGACGGTCTTAGAATAGGTGTAATCGACATGTTCTGGATGGAAGGCATATGAGTCTCTGTTTATGACAATTGGAATGATATATTATAAAGATATAGTTATGAAAATCCATGATGGTATTTTCCATAAAAAATATAAAAAATGGCTAAAAATATGCATGAAGTAGGTAAGTTACCTACTTCATGAAGCAGGCTCCCTTATCTCATATATATTATCAAAAAAATCAAACATTATCATTGTTAAAGATATTTCCAATGAGTTTTGTTGCTTCTTCAAATAAAGTGGATAGACAAAATATAAAATCAACCTGCTACAAAAGGACCTATTAAACGGCTCGCAAGCCAACTTGAACTCATGATTCCAACTCTCAAAGCTTATCAAGCCCACACTTGAGTCTAAGTTTTGTTATCGAGTTTGAATCCGAGTCGGGACCGACTCAACTCGTTCAACTCAATAAACACCCCTAATCAACCTACCAATTTTCGATCATTGAATTCTCAAGCATACAATGCATTCGAGACACTTGTGCCCATGCGAAACATGAAATTACAATCATACCTCAACCTTTTTCATATTATACTGACCCTCCATTAAACTTCTAGGTTCGCATTCATCTCTGTTGGGATTTAACGTCAGTTGTATGTAATTTAGAAGGTTTATGGGGATCTGTAAATATGAAAAATATACGGATATAAGTACAATTGTAACGTTTTGCAGGGTTATCAATCTAAAACAAACGGATAAAGCAAGCTCTTCTGCGAACCTTGTCGAAGAAAGTCGATAGATGAACGAACTACTCTGTAGGACCTGCCACTCTTTGACAATAATTTACATTTCCAAAATGACAACAAAATCTAACAAGAGCATAATGATCATGTGTAGATGATGCACATTTTCAACTAACAATACAAAACTGGGATAAGAAATGGGAAGGTGAAATTTGACAATCTATACCGACTGGACCATTGCGCCATATTTTCCAGAATCTGCAAAATTGTGAAACCAGGAAACACTGGCTATGGTTTTATATATACAAATTATGCCGTGAAAAAAAATATCATAAAGGGGACGCCAAGAGGGAAAAAAAGTTAGCAGCATCAACCGTCCTCAGAGCTATATCTTACACAACGGTTATCTTTCCCCCATCAGTGACTCAAGAAGAGCTGCCTCCTCCTCCTGCATATATATTGACATATTGTATAATTCATCACCAACTAAATTATGAAAGAAAAAAATAAATTAAGATTATTTAAACTTGATTGTTTGAGGATAGATAGACCTTGAAGGCTTGACCAGTGTTTAAAAGCATGGCATTGTTCATTGTGAGGTTTGTTCATAGACCACCTCTGAATTTTGAAAGAGTTGCCTGACTTGTGCTGCATAGGGAATATATGCAGGAGTTGGTTTGTTCAATTTGCGTTACTCCCACTTTGTGTGCCCCTTGCCCGCAACGAGACAATCGTCTCGATACTCTATGTTAATGAATGACATGGAGATGGCAATAATACCATCTAGAATTCATGCATGCAGTGCATTGAAACTAATCAATCTAGCTGCATAATTTTGTTGGCGGATATTCCTTAAAAAATGTGTTTCAGGAAAAATGTCATCGGGAATATAGAATGTTGTCGTCAAAAGATCATGCAGACAGTCCTACATTGCCTGGATTCGATGATCTATGCGTAGATAAGTACTCAGGCCTAGTCTCCACACTTCAAACAATGAGAATTGGTTTTGAAGAGGATTGGAAATTGGATAGTAACGACAACTCGTAACTGCTCCAACTGCTTTCATCTCTCAATCCATTGATTTCAGGAATATCTAGCCAGCAAAAGGAAAATCCGATAAACCAAAAATCAGCCCATGTAGAAATACTCGCAGGATGATAGCGACATTTTAACAAACTACTCTTGCAATTAAAACCAGCAACTGAAACCATGGCTCATACAGCCACCATTCTTCTAAACAAGGTACAGACTTGGAACTAAAATAACCTCATCAAATCTCGGACTCCCTGACATTGTAGCAATTCCTCCCCAACAAATAAAAAACGGGAGTATTAATGTTGGTGTCTTAGAGTTAACCTCATAAAAGGGAAAGAAGATTGGAAAATGAAGGATTGGACCAGAATTTCGCCAAATAGAGATTTCAGGGGTCAGGGTCGCTTTCTAATCTAGACAAGTTGGAAAACCACACACGGCCCATGACAACCAAATTGTAAATAACCGGCTAGGTTTTAAAAACCAAACCGGACATCAAATCGGACAAATACCGGTTTTTGATTTTCAAGGTCAGATCAATGGGACTGATCGGTCGAAGCAGTGATGACATCAGCCATTCATAAAAATCAGAACCGTTGTATTGTTGGTTTGGTTCGTATGGTTCAACCGGTCGAATTAGAGAGGTATATCATACAAATATATATATATATATATGAAAATATACTACATAATACTTTTAGAGGGTTTGTAAACTCGTGTCCTTCTAAAATTTTTCAATAACACTTGTACCCCTATATTTTTATAATTACATGTGTGCTCCTACATTTTTACAGAATGCATACTAGTGGTCTTTTATTAGTACACTTGTGCTCCTATACTATACCAACACGAGGATAATATTGTGATTTTTGTAAGAATATAGAAGCACAAGTTAAATGGCAAAAAAACTTAAGGGTATAATGTGATCAGAAAAACTCAGAAGGACATAATAACATATTTGTAAAATTCATATAAATACATATATGTGATGTATAAAATTAACGATTTTAAACTAATTAAACTTTACTTCATGACAAGTGTTGTTAATTTACCGCTTCTCATAGTATGAATATGACAACATCTTCTTCATTTGTTGTAGTAAGTAGACAACCTCATGCACAATGGGAAGAGAGGCAACGGGCGTATGACGAGAAGAGAGAGGCGATAATGGGTCATTGACACATGTGGAAAGAGAAGAGCTAAAGGATTATTATACCACGTATTGCAATGATACTAGATTATGAATAGTTATTACAAGTTTGCATTTTAATAAATTATTTGAAATTATTTTTTCTCAAAAAATGGATGGTTGAGAAGCGGTGATTTGGTTAAATTGGTTCAATCGGATTTAAATGGTCCAATCGGATTTTGACTGATTTTTGTTTTTTGAATAAAAATTGGATGGTTGAACTATTTTTCTTCTTGTTCTTGGTTTAACCGGTCATTCTTGGTTTAACGGGTCGAACCACCCAGTTCAGTTTTGTTTTCAAAATCTTGATAATGGCACAAAGTTGGAAAGATAACATGATTAATCCTAATCAAATCAAAGTCCATATAAAAGCATCCGGTAACTTTTAGGAAAAGTGATAGCACAATCCTCCAGATTTCTCCATGACATATTTGATAAGATCAGAAGGAAAGTTGGTGGAGCTCGGAAAGACGATAAAATGCGAGAAAATCGCTTAATATGGTTTGACCATTTGCAAAGGAGATCGGTTGATGCACCAATTAGAAGATGTGAGATTTGAGATGTTGAGTCGGTTAAGAAAGAGTGAGGAAGACCCAAGAAGTGTTGAAATGAGATGATCGAAGGGAACTTAATTATTTGGATTTAAGTCTGAGAATGACCCAAAATAGTCAGAATGGAGGCAAAAAATCCATGTAGCCAACTCTATTTAATTGTGAGAAAAGACTTGATTATTGTTTAATGTATATTTGGAATCGCCTTTTGTAAACAAGTATTTTGCCTGTCAAAGGATCGTGGGAATTTTTAGAGCCATCTGGGCCGTTCAACATCTCATTACCCCATAACCCAATCCTCTGTGCAAATCCAAGAGGCTTGAATCACCTGACACTCTTCGCACAATGCACACAAAAAGGATGGTTATGGATCCATTGTCAACAGTTTGAATATTACATTTAAAAGTTTGCAGCTGAGCCTTCCTAGAACATTATGAAAGGCAAGCTAAAGTGCTTCAGGCCATTAAAAGAAACTAGGGATGATTTCAATTAGGAGAACGTAAAATAAATACCATATTGATTTTGGACAAGATTATATGGACAGGGATTCCAATGTGTTCACTGATCTGACCCACATGTGCAAAGAAAGAAAAATTCATACCACCAAAGCATTGAACTCAGTCTCCTCATCAATTGCAGCAACTATAGCAGGGTCTTCCAGTAGATCCTGTTTCCCAAGCAAATACAAATATTAGACGGGCAAACACAATTTTCCTACCAGCGTAAAAAATAATAGTGATTCTGCGCCAAAACTCCAAGGAAACCATTTACTCATTCCAGTTGAAAAATACAGCCAAGGAGATCTTTCTTCACAAGCTTTTCGAGGAGATAGTGAAAATGAAACTTATAAGTAATATTCTGCACTCTGCAGATAATGCATTTGGTTGGAAGATAGACATATAAAGAGAAACAAAGACCCCTTTCCATTAGTAAAAACTTAGAATTATTTAACTTCCGGGAATGGTTCTTTGGGTCCACTACAGTTGACTTGGGGACTATGAATCACTCAACCAAGTTGGTTTACATTGTACAAAAAAATACGTTCTGTGGTAGTCGATGGTGTTGTTTAGTCGCTGGATTATATCATAAAACAATGGAACAAGCTAATGTGGTTGTCAAAGAAATTAGTTTTTTTTCCAGAAAGTGAGGACATTCTAGGATAACTATTCTCATAATGAACTAGAAAAGAGACGATTTAGTGCTGATTCCTTGTCAAAATAACCATTAGATGCATATGCCAACTCAAAGGCAAAAGCAAGTAAAAATCGGTAAAGTTTTTTTTTGCATAGTTGGCCCAATAAACATCTGATGTTACAAGCACCTTATCATTTCACATAACCTGATAAGCATCAATTTCTTTACAGACATCCTTCTTTTTTATGTACAACCTGAACCCTACCAAGATAATCTAGAAGATTTTCACCCATAAATACATAATCCAGGGTCAAGATGCACTCAAATTGCAACAAAAGTAATAATAATTGAAATACAACGACTCACATAGTTATATTATTTGAATTTCAATGTCGTTAGTACAGAAACATGATGTAATTTAAGCACCATTAAGAATAAATCACCAATCAACAGGATTGGTAGGGGAAATTTGACTCTCTTAAATTCTGGCAATGTATTTAATAAGTGTAATCAGAGGGGACATTTTGTAAAGGTTGTTAATTTTGCAAGCTATCTGTGCAAATATAAAATTGGAAGGCGTTTCTTTAATATCAAATGTTTATATAGTTATCCACCTAGAAGTATCTATGTAAAACATCCCTAAAACTTATCCAAGGAAACAAGTGTGTAACTAAATTCTGTGAAATTTACCGTCTTACTTCAGACTAATCAGATTAGAATTCGTAAATGGAATGCAAAACAAATGAACAGAACACTGTTAATGTATCCAGATGCTAGAGCTATTTGAACAACAAAAAAGAATAACAATGCTCACATCTTCAGCAATTTGCAAAAGGCCTTCTTGATTCTGCATAAGAAAAGAGAGGTTCTTTTGAGCAAACTTTTAAATGAACTCGCAAAATACAATTTCAAAGGATCATAGAATCTAATTACTATCATCACCTTATAAAATGATGGCAAAGACAGGTTTATATGTTTTGTTTAGTATCTCAGTCAAAGTCACAATAATTATACAATGAATTAGAAATACTGAACATATACCCTGATAGCAACGAATAGCAATGGATCTGAAGGTGTATAAATCATATAGTGTGTCCCATCCTGCAAAACCAATGAAAATATACGATCAAGAAAATGCAAGGAACCGGAATTGTGCAGTTGAAAGCTCCTGGCAGTTGGATAGACTTTATGAGAGCTGTATATGGGCTGGGACCCGTAGAGATAACAAGACAGAATAAGAGGTCTAGACTTCTTGCCCCTACCCAAGGGACAAGGAGAGACGGAGCAGAACTAACACATATCCAGGTTATGTAGAAACCAAAATGCAGCTACATACAAGACAAGCTCATTCATGGATGTACACATCTAAACGAAGTTGGTAAAGCACATCCATACATAGCTGTTGAGATATTTGTTATTTCTGGGCTTCTTTTGTATTATCTATTCTCTTCGTCCTCTTTATGTAATTTGCCCAACAAGTATCTCCTCTATATAAGAGAAACCCATGACCTCATGAATAAGCAATTTATTATTTTTCCTAACAAGATATGAGAGCGACGTTCCTAGACCGAAATTCTCGTACCCCAAAACCCCGACCCGCCTTCTTCTCTCTCCTTCCATGCCTCGCACAGCCGCCTCCACCAAAGGACACTCCCCCCCCCCCTGTGGTGCTGCCTAGCAGCATTTAATCACAGATAGTGATGGACAATACTAATAGTCATACCAACATTCTAAATCACTATGAACTTTCATATATCAGCAAGCAAAAACTCAACAAATTAAACTTCTTTCCCGACAAGAACAATACCGTTAAACTGGACCCATTTCCAAGAACCATTTTCGCATCCCATTCCAAACACATAGCAAATCAAACTGAAGATGAAAAGCCTAACATGAGCATGAAATCTTCACACAAGCCCGACCACCATTCACCAAAACCGCATAAAATGAAACTGAAGATCAAAACCCATGAACCAAACATGCAGAGCAGCACACAGTGATACCTCAAAGGAGGAAGGAAGAGACTGCGTGGTGAGGCACCTCGGGGAAGAACGGAGGCGACGACCGGCAAGGAGGATCGAAGGAGGCGAACGATGAGGAGGATCAAATATTGCAGGGCCTGCTAGGGTCTTTCGTGCGAGGGTTTTTCGTGTGAGAGGAGGCATGAAGCAGAGAATCGCGTTAGAGGGTTCTTCGTGGGGATATCTCCCAAGTTCCCAATCTCCTAATCAGATAATCGGATCCATAAACGGATCCGATTAAATGGGTTAACCGAGAAGCAACCCAGAACCGCCCAAATTTCGCATATGCGGACGCCTAGGCGGTATATATGATCCGATTAGGCATTGGATCCGCATATGGACTGCATATTAAGTATGCACTTCGGGGAGGGGACCGAATACACATGCGCTGTAAAGACCGCATTTATGAACACTGCGTATTGTAGTAATGATAATATCGCAAAGGTATGTCTAAGGCTTAAGGATGCGTTTCGGAAAGGGGATCGAATACACATATGCGGCTGCACAGACCGCATTTATGAACACCACATATTGTAGTAATGATAATATAGCAAAGGTGTGTTTCTGTTACCTCATATCATGGCATCAACATCCTTGTTAGGCGTAAGGCTTCAGGCACGTCGAGCTACGATCAAGGAGAAGTCCTAGCCTTCGAACATGTCAAATATGCTCAGAACAACGTTGTCTATGGAAGGGTGAGGTGACTCCATCAGCCTCGGATTTGGAGAGAATGGTGATGTGAGAGGGCGACATCGATGCTTTTAGAGAGGCAGTTGCCATGATTGAAAGTGGCTCGAGCATCATTTTCTCAAGGATATTGTTTGTCTTGACCATGGGGTAGCGGTCGTGGGGCAACTGCTAGCGGACGATTTGGTTGACTAGACTAGCCATAGTCAGCCATTGATCGACCAACCGACTAAGTGGCCTAATTAGCCGACTAATTGGCCATATAGGGTTAGCTTAACCCAAACTCAACCCACCTATCCCTCCGTAAAAACTAATAAACCTACTTGCTTGATAAATCGATAAACCAATATTTTGTCCCATTGTGGAGCAGAATATCTCTCTCACTCGACCAAAAAATTTTAAACCATACAGTCTTAGTGGCAGATGGCAGATGCTATGAGGATCACGGTTAACCATACGATTTTGGGCGGCTTTTGCGGTGGCTACTCTAGGGATGGGTTGTCGATACCTATCCTTTAATAAGTTGATGAAACCATTATTTTCGCAGAAGGGGCTCAGAAAGTTGCAGGTAGGGATGAAAACGGTCAGATACAGATACGAATATAGGTATAATCATATCCTTATCCATTTTAAAATACGAATGCGGATACGAATATTGACGGATGTAAAAAATAGGTTACCATATCCTTAAAAACGAATACGAATCAGATACGAATAATAACGGATTTTTTTAATAAATTAACTAAAATATATATGTTTAGGATGATTTACACATAAAATAGGTATATAGACAGTAATTCCATAACAATTATATCAACAATGGTTAATGCAATCATAAAATATTGTTATGCACAGTTATAAATAAATATATTGCTATACTTATGTACAAAAATGAATATATGAATACGAATGTGAATATTAGCGAATGTAAAAGTGGCATCCATATCCGCATCCATTTTAAAACAAATACGGATACGAATGTCAAAATATGTATAAAACGAATACGATAGCGGATTGGATACGAATATATTCACATTCGTTTTCATCCCTAGTCGCAGGGGTATGTCGATGGTTCTTGACCACTTTGGTTTGGTTTCTATATTGAAGTTGAATAGAACTATGTTTGAATTCGTGCCTTTTGGCATGTATAAGAATGAAATTGTTCTCTGTATGAGCTGGTTGAGTTTACCCAAGGTTCCGCCATAGATTCGTTTTCTTGGCCTCTCCCTAACAGGCGGTAGGTTGATGCAGATTGATTGGCTCCCTCTTATCGAGAAGCTAGAGAAGAAACTAGTTGGCTGGAAGGCAACTTGTTTATCGAGAGATGGCAGGCTTGTTCTCTCACTAATGGTCCTTTCGACCATACATATCTATTTTTCTCTCCATTAGACTTGTTCCCACTGGCATCTGGATGTACTTAGAAAGCATTATGAGGCGCTTGTCCTCATCGAGTGAATCTAAGGGTATGGCACTGATTGATTGGAAAACGTTTACCAGGTCCAAGGAGGAAGAAGGCCTTGGATACACAGTTTACAGAAGATGAGCAAGGCCCTAACGTCCAAATGGAACAACCGTATATGGAAAGAATGCGACCGTTGGGTTTGTACTCTGGTGTGCACGATCTATGGGGTTTTCGCAACCCTCCAAGAGAAAGGACATATGGGTGTGACCCCATCTCACTTCCGGCTTGATGATTGGACAGAAGGGGAAGCTCTAGCTTTGAGATTTCCATGGTTGGTGGCCTTAGTAGTAGATCATGATGCTAAGATTGCAGACGTTTGGGATAAAACATCCTTTTCCCAGCGAGCTCTATGATCAAAGACATAGTGAGTTAATGGAGATCTTGACGACTCAAGCAGACCAAGAGGGGCCCTCAGAAGGGCGTGATTGTTGGAGTTGGTTTGATGGTTGATTCTTCGTTGGTAAGGCATACAGGTCATCACGGAATCAATGCCTTTCGATCCTGGTAATTGTGTTGGTGATTGCAAAATAATTTGGAGGTGGAAGATTCCCTTGTGTGTTAAGGTCTTCCCCTAGATCTTGAGACATGGGCTAATCATGATGGGAGCTCGACAAGCTCGATTATTTCCAAACACCTTTGTTGCCTATCCTAGTTGCACGAGTGGTGTTGAAGATGTGGACTGCCTATTTTCAATGATTCCAAGGAGGTTTGGACGAGATCGGGTGTCACTCAAGTGCTAATGGATTACAACGCGAGCTTTGGGGAAACAACTAGAGCCAATTGGAGGGGTTCAGAAAATGAGAGATTTGTAATAGTCGCTATAATCTGGGCATTGTGGTTGGCCAGGAATGGGGTAATATTTAGTAGCGAGCGTTTTTATTAATTTCACGTGGAAGGTCTTTAGTTAAAAATTGGTATGTGAGGTTACTTGTAGTCTCATACTCTAATTTGTGATTAATGGTGAAATTTTTGGTCACACAACTATATGGTGGAAGTCCTTTTTTCTTTCAAAAAAATGAGGAGGTTTTTCCAGGTTCAAGATTAACTTGGGATTCAATAGCAAATGCAAGTGGTGCTAAGGAAATTTGGAACCAAGAGAAGTCAAAGAGGTGAACTTAGAAGGGAGCTTTCACTTTCGGCTCAACCGATGTGCCTATAAACGAGAAAGAGGAGGAAATTGATTCTGAAGGAATAAATGAAGAAGAAGATGATGATGAAGATGTGATGATGACATTGATGAGAATCATGGCCTCAAATTTCAGCGAAATTCGGTCGAATTTCTGTCGAATATCGATATCCAGTCGAAATCGAAATTTGACCGAAATGACCGAAATGACCGAAATATAGGGGTCCTGGTACAAAAAATGACCGAAATAACCGAAATTTCGGTCGAAATTCCACCGAAATTCCATCGAAATTCTGTTTTGGTCGATACCGAAATGGTGACCGAAACCGACATTTAAGGCCTTGATGAGAATAACTAGCGTCAATTTCTATTATAAATTATTTTTGTTAAGCAAGTTTGTGATTTGAGATTCTGTATTTGGTGTAAAACATAAGCTCTTGTTTTATAATAAACATTCTTCTCAACTTGCTTCTTTTATTGCAATTGCTTTTTATTTCATTATGACAATATTGAAGACAAACTCCTTTTCATGTTTTTATTTCATTATCATCACCGTTTATGCACCGCAAATTGGTTTAGATGATAGGATTAAACAAGCTTTTTGGGAGGATTTGGATAAGATTATGCAATGAATCCCACAAAGAGAGATGATTTGCCTAGGTGGAGATCTTAATGGACATGCGGGAAAGGATGCTTCAGGGTATGCTAGTGTTCATGAAGGACATGGCTTCGGGGATAGAAATGAAGAGAGAAAAGTCATTCTGAATGCGTAACGGCTTATGATCTTTTCATGATCCACTTAAATGGTCTGGTGATAGTGCAATGTGCCTACCACCCAAAACATCAGGTTTCAAATCCCCTCTTATGGGGTTGCGTTAAGTAATCGACAACCAACGTAAAAAATAGTTGAATCTTTCAACATAGATTTGAGCAAGAATCCATGTAGTCGACCCTACTTATAGTGGGAGAAGGCTTCGCCATTTTTTTATGATCTTTTCATTGCAAATACTCTCTTCAAGAAGAGGGAGGAGTATTTAATTACTTATAAGAGTGGCTCGACTAGAACAGAGATAGATTACTTTACATTGAGAAAAAGAGTTTGACTGTAATGCAAAGACTGCAAAGTAATCCCAGGAGAGAGTTTGACCATCCAACGTCGCTTATTAGTAATGGATGTGCAAATAAAAGGGCTAGTAAAGAAAAGGAGAGTTTCCAAGATCACTAGAACTAGATGGTGGAATCTTAAATTGAAGCAATCAAGATTCAGGGAGAAGGTTTTAGAAGACTTATCTTGGGATTGTAACGGAAGTGCAGATGAGATGTGAGAGGCGATAGCATTTTGTATCCGAAGGGTAGCCAAAGAAATGCTAGGCAACTCAAACAGAGGAGCTCCATGCCAAAAGGAGGCTTGGTGGTGGAGTGAAGGAGTGCAAGAGAAGCTCAAAATTAAAGAACTTGCTTTAAAGCTATGTCTAAGGATAGAACAGATGAAACTATCACAAACTACAAAATAGCGAAGAAGACAACAAAGAAGGCAGTAAGCGAAGCTAAGTCAAAAGCTTATGAAGTTTTGTACAACAATCTCGACTCTAAAGAGGGCCAAAAGGATATTTTCAGGATGGTTAAAGAAAGAGAAAGAAAGGCCAAAGATCTTTCTCAAGTGAGATGCATTAAGGATGAGGAAGGTCACGTGCTTGTTGCTCAGAAGGATATATAGACTAGATGGAAGCAATACTTCCATAAGTTTTCCATTGGGGAAGGAAATAGAGAGATCACTTTAGGAAAGCTAGCTAGTAGTGAAAAGCTACTTGAATTGTGCAAGCTATAGACGAATACAAAGGAAGGAAGTAGAGGAGGTGTTGAAGGTTATGAAACATAGGAAAGGTGTAGGACCTGATGACATTCCTATAGAAGTTTGGAGAGTTTTAGGTCAACGTGGTTTAACTTGGCTTACAAATTTACTCAATGTTATTTGACGAGCAAGAAAATACCTGAAGAATGGAGGAGAAGCATCGTGGTGCCTCTTTATAAGAACAAAGGAGACATTCAAAATTGTTCAAATTACAGTTACAGAGGTATCAAGTTGATGAGTAACACTATGAAAATTTGGGAACGTATGATCGAAAGAAGGTTGAGGCAAGTTTCCAAAGTAAAATAAAATCAATTCGGATTCATGCCAGGTCGCTCAACTATGAAAGTCATCCACTTGTTGTGGAGAACAATAGAGATTTACATAGTTAAAAGGAAGAATTTCCATATGATTTTTATTGATTTCGAGAAGGCTTATGATTCTGTCCCACTGGAGATATTGTGGAGAGTTTGGAGAAGAGACAGGTACATGTCCTATACATTAACCTCATAAAAGATATGTATGATAGATCTTCATCTTGTATAAAGATATAGTCTGGGAAGATTGACTATTTTGACATCAACATTGGTCTGCATCAAGGTTCAACTTTGAGTATACAGAAAAAAAGTGGTTCTAGTTATAATCCAGAAATGATTCGTATATATATTTCACAAAACGTGAAACCAAAGTGGGTGATAAAGTAACCGGAAGACATGAAAATAAAAGTATTATTTCCAAAGTTTTTCTCAGACAAGATATGCCCTATTTGCATGACGGAACACCGGTTGATATGGTCTTCGATTCCTTTTTAATTTGATTATGGACGAGTTGACAAGTCACATTCAGGATGAGATACCTTGGTGTATGTTATTCTCTAATGATATTGTGTTGATTGATGAGACTAGAGATGGAGTAAATAAGAAGCTTGAGGTATGGAGACATGCTTTGGAGACTAAAGGATTTCGTATAAATAGGGCTAAGACTGAATATATGGAGTGTACTTTTAATAGAAACAATGGTGAAGGAATCGATGTTAAGATTGGTGATGATAACATTCAGAAGAGAAATTCTTTTAGATACTTGGGATGTATGTTGCAACATGATAGATAAATTGATGGAGATCTTACAACTAGAATAAATATAGGTTGGCTAAAGTGGATAGGAGCCTCTACCATTCTCTGTGATAAGAAGATTCCTTTGAAAATCAAAGGAAATTTTTACAGAGCAGCTATGAGACTTGCTATGGTCTATGGATCTGAATGTTGGCCTATGAACCATAAACATGTGCAGAGAATGGCAGTAGCAGAAATGAAAATACTAAGGTGGATGTGTGGACACATACGTAGAGATCGATTCACAATTATGCCATCAGAAGGAAAGTTGGTGTTGTTGGACATGCGAGCCCACGGCGAGCCATTACGCAATAAATGTTATTGCAAATATCATTCCCTGATCTGAAATGAAGAATAATGAATTTGTATAATAGGTCCAAGGCCTTAAATGTCGGTTTCGGTCACCATTTCGGTATCAACCAAAACAGAATTTCGATGGAATTTCGGTGGAATTTCGACCGAAATTTCGGTCATTTCGGTCATTTTTTGTACTAGCACCCCCATATTTCGGTCGTTTCGGTCATTTCGGTCGAATTTCGATTTCGACTGGATATCGATATTCGACAGAAATTCGACCGAATTTCGCTGAAATTTGAGGCCATGAGTCCCATAGTACAATTAAGGTTATGTACCATGGCCATCTTATTGATTATACAACTGTTGATTCAATTGTTGAATCATAGAGGTTGGTGCTTGGATGAATATCTAAAGAGTTAGATTGAGGACTCATCAAGCATCGTCAAATGATTATTAAGAGATGATCTCCAGCCTGAGTAGGAGATGTCGATCCTTTTCTCTTCTGGTTGATATCTATCCTACCTCTTGATGCATGTCCTCTGCATAAGAATAGAGATTCAGATGTGTCAGATAAGTTAGGTCAAAGAGTTGACTTAGCGAGATCGAGATAACCAAGACCTATGATGTATGTTGTCACGATATAGGCACGCATCCTCTGACCGGAGACAGATGTGTTACTATATGTCTGAGTATGTACATTTCACAGACCGATAGGTTGATGGTCTAATCAAGGTCTATACACTGCCGCGTTGGTGTGCATATAAGGGCATATGAGTAAGATCTCTCAAAGGGATCATACAGGTTCATTACTGAACAGTAAGACATGAGCTCACTCATGAGATATTGGGAATCAAATTCAGTGCACGATCGTCCCGCTTTGAAAGCTTGACTGAATTTGCAAGTTTGATATGTGCTTTTGGAAAGTATATGATCAATACCTAGGTATGATATATGCTTTTGGAAAGTATGATCGATACTAACTCCTAATGATCAAATGAGAAACTTGATGATAAAAACCTGAAGAAGTCAGTCTAAATAAGATCTAAAACTTCGGGTTTATTCTAGGTCTTCTAGTATGCAGGATATACGGGTATTAGGAATACTCGAGGGTGATGTGATCAATAAACGATTGTATAACCATGACGCTTCCATTCCGAGAGAGTAATGAAACAGGTGTGGATTTTAGTGACTCCTCTCAATAGAGAAGTAATCTAATCTTCATCTAAATGTTGGACATTGATCTGAATGTGATTCAGATACAATGAAAAAATTAGATTTACGATTTTGATTTAATCAAACATCTGTGGGAGGTCTCCTTAATCTGGATTTGAGATATGATCTCAATATCCAAGTCATTGTATGTGGAATGTACAATCGCCATGTCCTTATCTCAAAGTATCCGCGAAGAAAGCGCATTG
This sequence comes from Ottelia alismoides, assembly GCA_037367405.1. Lineage (NCBI taxonomy): Eukaryota > Viridiplantae > Streptophyta > Magnoliopsida > Alismatales > Hydrocharitaceae > Ottelia > Ottelia alismoides. The sequence continues at coordinate 205,134 of JAZKJV010001035.1, read as the reverse complement.
TTCTTGAAAGAGATCAAGAATAATTCCATTATTGATAATGTATATGAGCATTGAGAAATTTTGATAATTAAATATATTTTTATCATAAATAATATGAATATGATTCATATTATTTGGGCACATGAGAAGAGTCATATTGGATAATTAAGTGTGATTTAATTATCAAAGATATGATTAATGTGGATATCACTATCCATAATAATCATGGATATTATAAATATGATTTATAATATGTTGGAGAGATTTATTTGTAAACAGAATTACAAATTATATGTTGTTGTGAATTGGATTCACAATAAACAAGTAATTGTAAATCCGATTTATATATTATGTTGGATATATGAATATGATTCATATTTACCAATGGCATGATTAATGTTTTCACAAATTTAATTTGGAATTGTTTTTGTAAAGATAAATGCAATAATATTTGTTGCACTTTAATATATATGTAATAAATATATTAATGAAGGCAAAACCACCAACAAAGGTGGATGTCCACTTTAACTAATTCAGGGGGGCGACCACCCATTTTTGGGGTGGTGGTTGTCTCCTTTATTATCTATTTATTATAATTGAAATTAAAATGAATCAGTTTAGTTTATTTTAATTAAATTAGTTGTTGCAAATTTGTAGCCACAAATCATGGCCATTGATTAATAACCTCTTAATTTAAACCGTGGGACTAAGAGGGCACATGGATTGAGATCCATGTGCATGCAACTAGTATAAAAGGAATGGTAGACCTTGTCTTTTAGACTAATATATATATTCAAGAGGAATTAAACTCTCTCCATCTCTCTCTTTAGTTGCCCCCCTCTCTAAATCAATATAATGGTCGTCCACTTATTGACTTAGAGAATCTCATAGTCACTGTGACGTTGTTGTGCTGCCGGATCGACTACTCGTGGATCTCCGCCTTCTTCGGTCCCTCTCGCTCGTGGAGAAGACGTCGAATCTCGTGAGCCGAGGTCAAGAAATTCGCCGCTTGGATTGTCAACTTGGATTGCGAGGAGCACCGATTCATCAACGCGCTCGCAAGTTCTCCTCTGTCGGATCGGACTTGAGACAGGAGGTCTCTTCGTTTAGAGACTCGATCGCAACCACGCTTCAAGTGATAACCCTAATACACGTTTGTGGTTTAGATTAAACAATCTGAGGAGTGTTCTGAGATCATGAGGTTTCATCGTTCAATTTTTTTAAATTCCGTAGTCCCGAGCAATTAGTATGATTAGTCGCTCTCGATCGCATATGAAGCGATCTTCACGTTTTCACAATGCACTTAAGGATCTTTTGATATCCTTCAGGTGTATCTCTGATCGAGAATAAGATGCGAGAAAATCACTTAATTTGGTTTGGCCATTTGCAAATGAGGCCAGCTGATGCACCGGTGAGAAGATGCAAGTTTTGGGATGTTGAGCCAGTTAAAAGAGGGCGAGGAAGGCCCAAGAAGTGCCGGAATGAGACTATACGAAGGGATCTTAGTTTTTTTATCTAAGCCTGAAAATGATCCAAGATAGATCTGAATGGAGGCAAAGAATCCATGTAGATGACCCTACTTAATGTGGGAAAAGGCTTTGTTGTTGTGTGATAATATTGAAAACATTCAAATCTATGTAAATACATAAAAAAATATGTATAAAAATATATTTTTTAAATAATTAAAAAATATAAAACTAACTAAAGACTGACTAAATTCAATTAGTCACCCACCTGCTAGTTAATCCTTAGTAAATGACCTGATCAACTTAAGACGACAGACTTCTACAAGCTTGGCTATACATGTGGTATTAAGGTGGAGAAGACCGGTATCTATGGTGCTTCATAGTGTGTGGGAGGTTGGATCAGAAGACACCTGCTAGATTTAAGATAGTGTACACGAGGATGTCGAGCACTTGTTCTTCACCTGCCCACATGCTACCAAATTATGGAGTGAAATGAGGATTCTGTGGATTGATTCAAGGAGAAAAGATGTGTTTATGACAAGCTTAGGGTCAGAAGGAGGAGGTGGAAGGTTGTGATGTAGATGTAGAAGCTTGTGATTTTTTGGTTGGACACTTTACAATGTCCCAGTTAACTGCAAAACCCGCACATATTTTGTTGCAAGATCTCCCTTATATCTATCACATTAAAAATCCTCATCGAATATGTCCTACCTTTTCTTCACTTCAGCTTCTTATCCACTGATCCAGTCATAATTCTGGATAGGTCATTATAGGCCATGTCTCCTGGTCCCCAATTGGAAAGAACTTCAATTGGTAGGCAAGAAACTGTCTCACCAACACAGGTGTCAACTTTGGCACGCCTTTGAGATATTACAGCGATTGTGTGAGAGCATGGGATGCAATATATTTGCCATTTCTGGCATGTACATGTTTGTTGGCTCAAAACAACAGTGTACCTTTTGTGTCCCCTGGTGATGGAGTGGGTTAGAATACTGGTCGCATCCTCGAAAAGGAAATTTGGTTACCTATGGATTCATGTAACCATGTGTCCATTGGTAGAAGCCATCTATGGTTGTATTTTCGTGGCCACCCATTTTGTAATTTTTTTCCCATTGCCTATAAGGGTGGAAGCCTCATATGCACGTTTATTGAAGTATAACATGCAGTTATAAAATGTTTTATCGATCAACGCAGCAATGGGAAGACATTGCGCATCTGTAAGGACTGCACACTTTCACTAAGATTGGTCGCCATCTCGCCGAATCTAAATCACCCATCGTATGCTAATGTCTATTGCTCTCTACGGCAATCATGGGTAGTAAACCATCTTGAGGCATTCTGATCCCACTCATGTAGCTTCCTCATGAAATATGCAAAATCTTTAAGTCCGAATAAATGCAGTGGTAACAAGTGTCTTCATGGAGCCATTCTTGAATACGGTGTTGAAATTTCTTGCAATGTTCCTAGGACAGAACCCAACTCAGCCATGGCCGGTCCCAAGCCCGGGTAAATGAGGAGGGTTGCGCGTTAGGTAGCTTACAGCCAGCGCAGGAGAGATAAATTCGTAAATAGTGTTCTTAAAGTTCTTCTAAGAACACTATTTATGAATTTATCTCGAAACCGTTCGGATATTTTAAACATGGATTTAAGCAAACATACAGATTTCGTTGGGGCGTTCCCTACTTGCGACGCGTTGCATCGCCCGAATGCAATGAAAAATTGGCAAGGGCCGCTATATCGCAGCCTGGATGTAGTTCAAAATTTACAAGGGTTCTCGCATGAGGAACGCATGCGGGTAAATAAGCTAGTTCCGCTGCATCACCGCACGGATGCAGTCCAAAATTCACAAGGGTTCTCGCACAATGGACGCATGCGAGTAAAGAAGTTAGTCCAAAAGAGATTGCAAAGGAAGTTACGGATTGGTAGTTGGAATATCGGCACTTTAACGGGAAAATTGATGGAGATAGTGGATACAATGGAAAGAAGGAAGATCCATATATTATGTCTTCAAGAGACTAAATGGGTTGGAGAGAAAGTAAGGGAGATCGAGAAGACAGGCTTTAAACTTTGGTATTCAGGTAAAGATAAGGGCAGAAACGGTGTTGGAGTGGTTGTTCATAAAGATTTGAAGGATTGTGTGGTTGAGGTGCAAAGATTTGGGGATCGGATTATTTTGCTAAAGTTGGTGCTTGAAGAAGAAATTCCGAATATCATCTCAATTTATGCACCGCAAATTGGTTTAGATGAAAGGACTAAACAAGCTTTTTGGGAGGATCTGGATAAGATTTTACAAGGAATCCCACAGAGAGAGATGGTTTGCATAGGTGGAGATCTTAATGGACATGTGGGAAAAGATGTTTCAGGGTATGCAAGTGTGCATGGAGGACATGGTTTTGGGGATAGAAATGAAGAGGGAAAAGTCATTCTGGATTTTGTAACTGCATATGATCTTTTCATAGCAAACACTCTTTTCAAGAAGAGGGAGGAGCATTTAATTACTTATAAGAGTGGCTCAATTAGAACACAGATAGATTACTTTGCGTTGAGGAGAAGAGATCGGATGTGTTGCAAAGATTGCAAAGTAATCCCTGGAGAGAGTTTGACAACCCAACAACGCTTGTTAGTCTTGGATTTACAAATAAAAGGGTTGGTAAAGAAAAGGAAGGTTCCTAAGATCACTAGAACTAGGTGGTGGAATCTTCCGCTGAAGCAATCAAACTTCAGGGAGAAGGTTTTAGAAGACTTATCTTGGGATTGTAGCGGTAGTGCAAACGAGATGTGGGAGGCATTAGCATCTTGTATCCGAAAGGTAGCCAAAGAGATGCTAGGCGAGTCAAAAGGAGGAGCTCCGGGTCAAAAGGAGGCTTGGTGGTGGAGTGAAGGGGTGCAAGAGAAGCTAAAAATTAAAAGAACTTGCTTTAAAGCTATGTCTAAGGATAGAACAGAGGAAACTGTCACAGACTATAAAATAGCAAAGAAGGAAACAAAGAAGGCTGTAAGCGAAGCTAAGTCAAAAGCTTATGAGGTTTTGTATAAAAATCTCAACTCTAAGGAGGGCCAGAAGGATATATTCAGGTTGGCCAAAGCAAGAGAAAGAAAGACCAAAGACCTTTCTCAAGTGAGATGCATTAAGGACGAGGAAGGTCACGTGCTTGTTACTCAGAAGGATATAGAGACTAGATGGGAGCAGTACTTCCATAAACTTTTCATTGGAGAAAGAAATAGAGAGATCACTTTGGGTGATCTAGCCAGCAGTGAAAGTTACTTGAATCGTGCATGCTATAGACGAATACAAAGAAAAGAAGTAGAGGATGCTTTGAAGGTTATGAGACCTGGGAAAGGTGTTGGACCGGATGACATCCCTGTAGAAGTATGGAAAGTTTTAGGTGAGCGTGGTTTGACTTGGCTTACGACTCTATTCAATGTTATTTGGCGAAGCAAGAAAATGCCTGAAGATTGGAGGAGTATCGTGGTGCCTCTTTATAAGAACAAAGGAGACATTCAAAATTGTTCAAATTACAGAGGTATCAAGCTGATGAGACACATTATGAAAATTTGGGAACGTGTGATCGAAAGAAGGTTGAGGCAAGTTTCTCAAGTAAAAGAAAATCAATTCGGATTCATGTCAGGTCGCTCAACTATTGAAGCCATCCGTTTGCTGAGGAGAACAATGGAGATTTATAGAGCTAAAAGGAAGAATCTTCATATGATCTTTATTGATTTGGAGAATGCTTATGATTCCGTCCCACGAGAGATACTGTGGAGAGTTTTGGAGAAGAGACAAGTACCTGTCCTATACATTAATCTCATAAAGGATATGTATGATAGGGCTTTATCTTGTGTAAGGACCCCGACGGGGAAGACTGACTATTTTGATATCAACATTGGTTTACATCAAGGTTCAGCTTTAAGTCCATTTCTTTTTACTTTGATTATGGATGAGTTGACAAGTCACATTCAGGATGAGTTACCTTGGTGTATGTTATTTGTTGATGATATTGTGTTTATTGACGAGACTAGAGATGGAGTAAATGAGAAGCTTGAGGTTTGGAGACAAGTATTAGAGACTAAAGGTTTTCGTATAAATAGGGTTAAGACAGAATATATGGAATGCACCTTTGATGGAAGCAATGGTGAAGGAATCGAGGTTAAGATTGGTGACGATAACATTCAGAAGAGAGATTCTTTTAGATATCTGGGATCTATTTTGCAACATGGTGGGGAAATTGATGGAGATATTACTGATAGAATAAATGCAGGCTGGCTAAAGTGGAGAGGAGCCTCCGCTGTTCTCTGTGATAAGAAAATTCCTTTAAAAATTAAAGGAAAGTTTTACAAAGCAGCCGTGAGACCTGCTATGCTTTATGGTTCTGAATGTTGGCCTGTGAACCATAGACATGTGCAGAGAATGGTTGTAGCAGAAATGAAAATGCTAAGATGGATGTGTGGACATACACGTAAAGATCGGATTCGGATGATGCAATCAGAAAGAAAGTTGGTGTAGCTCCGATCGAGGATAAGATGCGAGAAAACCGCTTAAGATGGTTTAGTCATTTGCAAAGAAGGTCAACTGATGCACCGGTTAGGAGATGCGAGTGTTGGGATGTTGAGCTGGCTAAGAGAGGGCGAGGACGGCCCAAGAAGTGTTGGAAAGAGACTATACGAAGGGATCTTAGTTTTTTGGATATAAGTCCGAGATTGACCCAAGATAGATCTGAACGGAGGCGAAAAATCCATGTAGCCGACCCTACTTAATTGTGGGAAAAGGCTTTGTTGTTGTTGTTGTGTTCCTAGGACAGAACCTCTAATGTGCAAAAGATGGACGGAAGTCGACATGATATCATTTGGAGTGGATTTATTACATGGATGACAATATAAGATTATATATATCAGACCAGGATGCATCCCCACGATCTTGATACGTAAAAGGGAAAGGAACTACTTCCACGTAGGTAAGGACTCTTCGTCAACTATAGCAAAGGATAGAGGGACGACATGTTTATCTCCATCAACCCCGCATACTATTAGTAGTTTACTTTTATACTTGCCATATAGTTTAGTACCATCAATACTTTTTAGTGGCCTGCAGTATTTGAAAGCTTCGATGCACATGCCAAAAGACTAGAAACACCATTGCAATTTTTGATAATGGGGCTTTGACGGGTCGGGGTGTTCAATATGCATAAACTTTAATCATGTTCCAGGTACAACTGTCTTTAATGCGTGCAACAAGTAAGGCATTTCTGGATAGGATTTCTTCCAATCACCATATGTTATACCTATTGCCTTCCTCCATGTATCCCATGCTCTCTTCTTGGTAACCCAGTAATCATACATTTCATGAATGTGAGCCCTCAGACTAGAAACACTAATAATAGGGCTCTCCCCCACTAGGATCAACATCCATCTTGCCATGAAGTTACAATCAAGTTGGGGGTGGTCCTGTTTGACAGACGGATTAACACAGTTGTAGGGGGAACCAATATTAGATATAATTCATACACCGTCGAATCTTCTCACGTGCCCTCAAAGAAACCATTGACAACCCTTTGATTCTTATTGCACAAAATTGACCAAACAAAGGTCGTTGACTCTTTGATCGAGAAGTTGTAAAGGGAGAGGATGTGATATTTTTAAACAGCATAAACAAGGTCGTCTTTTGTCTTGAAGGTCCTCCCTTTTTAAAGCTAATTGCTGATATTGTCAATCCCTATTTTCTTCCGAAAGTCTTCTTCATATGTCGCGCGACCGTCACCACCTTTCACCCCATAAAAGGGTATATGTGGCACAATTTCTTGGTCAATCGGTTCATCACAGCCCATTTGGTCAATCAGAATTGCATCCTCATCTGCCTCCTCGTCTACCTCCCCATCCATCTCGTCATTTGTTCCCTTTGGGGGTGCAATCGTTGAGGATACAATTCATGTCCCTCGTGATTGATTCACTAATAATTTCAATATTGACAGAGGGTTGCATTATGGGGAAATCAGAATTGTGATCCACAGATGAAGCTTCCGTGATATTACTCATAGCATTTGCTTCAGTCGATACCACATTTGAAGAAGACTCTATTACGAGCTCAGTTGGAAAAGCTTTCCCAATAATACATGAGTATAAGAAAATATCATGAATATCGTTATTGTCCATAATTGATGTGAACATAGGTTCGGACCCTATACTTCGAGTGATGCAATGTGGCATTGTGATCTTATGTGTGTTCTTGTCCAAGTCAAACTTTTGGCAAACCAAATCCAACAGTTCATCGTAGATGGTAGGCGGCTTTAATCCCAACACACGCACAATGTTATTTGTTGAGACTCCAACACCACCGCTCAAGTGAAACGTGCAATAAATGGATGCCATGGTGACCTAAAAATTATATAGACAACATATATATGAGTACAAAACCACTGCACATCAGTAGTAATTAACCCAATGTCCAACTAAAAGGCAAGAGAGTTCAAATCAAAACCCTTGAACAAAGTGAAGTTGTACATATCTAGGGTTGTGCGGAGAACAAAGTGCGAGGAGTGTCCCTGGCGACATTGCGCACTCAAGAAGAGGGTGTTTTCCACAGCAGAGAGAAGATCGAAAAAAAGGAGTAGGTCTCATCACCGTCGTCCTTGCAGGGAGAAACACAAGTGTGCGGTGCAGGGAAGTCATGTTCGAGTGGTGTGAATGAAGGACGGGGCACGGGTGGGGTTCCAAAGGAGGGTAAAATATAAGTGTTGCCAGCTTAACATGTGTCACAACATAGCACATTCAAGATATGTGACACCAGGTGACATCTTTAAGATGTGACACAGCTGCAGTATTCATGTAAAAAAATTGTGGCTTACATAGAGAATTATGCTATTACGTTGCACTACGTAGGAATTTACCTCAAATACTCATCCTTCAACATTTAAAAAAAAGGACCATTGACGTTCTACGACATGTGTTCCTTTTACATCTAATACAACCACAACCCTCATGGATTACTATCTCGTATACTAGATATCAACATGACACTTCTTTTTATCAGGATTCCTATCCTAATTTTGGAACGCTTACTGTAATTTGCTCAAAAAATACAAAAACCATGTAGAAATGGTAATTCAATACAATTAAGCCGACGAAACTTGCGTGATGGCATTATCCATAAAATGTTACATTCATAGAAATGCACTTCTAGGCTGATGCATTCAACTGTAATGCCTTGCCATACAAGCACTGCTGCAGCTGACTAGAAAATTTTAAGGAAAATTACAAAAAGGACCCCAGCTATGCATCAATTCCCAATTAGGGGACTCATCTCTCAAATGTAACAAAGCGGGGCCTAAGCTTTTAAATTTAGGGTTTAACATTGATATAAAAGTATCATGGATGCTTATAGAGACGTGGGCCTGTATTTGAGATGAAAAATAAAAGTATCATGGATGCATGTCTTTGTTACATTTGAAAGATGAGACCTCTAATTGTGAATGGATGCATAGTTGACGCCTTTTTCTGTAATTTACCCTATATTTTATAACAGGAACATTTCAAAGCTAAAGAAATAGAAGCAATGCGGGTTCATCTGTTTGAGGAGTTTGGAATTTTTCTTGTTGCTAAAACCTTTTCACCATTGTCCCGTATTTAATATTTACAAGTTCAAGGACTTTTTGTTGCCAAGACTTTTTCTCCACTGTATTTTCTATCTGATATTTAACAAGAAAAATGTAAAACCAATCACATATATGGGTAATAGAAAGTAGGGAAATAAATTAAAAGGATGTCTCGTTTTCACGTTTTCAGAAAATAAGGAAAAGAATGTCTAAACAATAGAAAGCAAGCAGCCATTTCACCTGATGAAAGCAAGTTATTTCAATGCCTTCAGCAGGCAACCCGTCAATGTCCTCACCGTCATCTGCACAGTTTAAAGGTAGCCAAAAAGTTAATAATTAATTATGGACATAACCAGTTTTTTAAGTGTCTAAAATATAACCAGTTTTTTAAGTGTCTAAAATAGCTTATGGATTGCAAACAAACATACTAAATCTTAGAATATTTAAAGCATCAAATCCATCTTATATAAAATGAGAAGGGTGTATTCCTATCGACATATGAAAGCTGTAACAATGGAGGATCGATACAGTATTGTTTTCTGTAACATTCAGGGATCTAAATCTCCAACAGTAAAAAATTAACTGCACGAATCACTGAGACGAAATAATACTTGATGCAATTAACCTAAGATATAAAGTATCTAGACCAATTTTATAAGGAACGGTGAATGATTTAACATTTAAAAAAACAGAGGTTAGACTTGCACCATCGTATAGCATCAGGTAGTGGGCATTCAGCAGTCAAAAAATGCTCAAAATGATTATACAGGAGACCTCCGCTTAAAGCATGACAGAATCATGGCACGCAATAAACATTTTAGCGCCCAGTAAATAACTGGTTGGTAATAGGGATAGTTAAGCGGAGTTAATTAGGTGAATATATCTTGTGGGAGATCCATCTCTTGTGTAGAATATGATCATGTGTTTAGTCCCACATCACTGAGTCATGAGAGTTGGGTGTGATTGCGCACATGTATTGGACCTTGAACTATAACTTTTACAGAGAATCATCAATCTACAAACAGAAATATTAGGCTGCTTCTCTTGCAAAGTAGGATGGCCATTCCAACCGTTTTAAATCGTATAAATTAATGGACTTTTATCACTTGTGCCTTCCTGAGATATTGCAATATCAGCTATGTCCCTCCCAGTTTTGCCCATGACTTCTTTCTTCATTATCGCGTATGCCATTCCGTTAGTTTGACCGTCAATAAGCTGAAACATGGCTTATTCAAACCATGGTTGGTGTAGGAGGGGCATAACAGTAAAAACAAATCTAACCCCTTGTGCAACAAAGATCAAGCATTAAATCCACGATTCCTCAACTTGTCACGTCTTTCAATCTCTATGGCTCTAATAATCTGATTTTAATGGATGCAAGGAGATTTGATCATATGACTCTGGTTGCTTCTCACATGATGATCGAATGGTAACTGTACTTCCTGGAAAGGGACCATGTTCTTCCCTAATTTGAAAGCTCCAGGAGGCGGTGTGTTCAACTCAAGCAGATTTGAAGCTGCGCACCAAGATCTGAAAGTGGCTGAGAGAGCAGGGAAGGAGGTCGGGGAAGGTGGTTGGGCGCAGGGAGGACGGAAGAGGAGGTCGGGGAAGGTGGTTGTACAGAGGAGTGTTATTTGCAATTTCTTGCCTAATTATCATTATCTTACACTAATGCTACAGACAATACTTTGTATGTCTTTTTAATAGAAAGACAGCCATCATATCACACCCAATGAACCTTAGTAGAATTTAAGCCCTCATCACTCATAACAGATACGCCAACCCAGAAAATCCTTTTATAGTATGAGAACCCTGAATGGAATGTTGGAGCCCAAACTCCTTCATTAGACAGGGCATGAACCACCTTCTCATCCTTGTCTAAAGCAAGCATGAACCTTGAGTTAACCCTCTACTCATCCATCTAAAATAAAAAAATATAGGCACCGATCACCATTGCCAAGAATATGCAACAGGAGGGGCATTGTGTCCAAATACTCTCCATAAAGTAGTTTGGTGATCTCATGTTAATCCGTTAATGAAAAGATGTCGTAAATCTGCAGGTTAGGTTCTCACTGTCATACCGGATTCACACTATCCATTCATCAATGGAACCATATTCATCTCTTCTCTCGTGAAGTCAACAAATGATGTCTTAAGATCAGATTATAGATCACTAGTAGTCAATGTTTCATGATTAAAACTTAAGAGATTTGGGGTGATTAACAAGAAATTAAGATCAATTAAAAAGATCACTAATCAGTCAATGTTTTCATGATTAAAAATTGAGAGTTGGGTGAATTAGCATGCAAATTGAGACTAAATTTAGATCTAATAAGTAGCTTTAAAGTTTAAAAGTCAAAGAAGACATGAATTGGAAATTTGTATTGTTTTGAACATAAATCCAAGATCTAATGAGTAAATCTTAATCCTCTGATTTTGGGAATCTAACATTGATCTAAACTTGAATCTAGATCTAATGAACAACTTATAATCTCATGATTTGAAAAATGAGATCATTGGGATATTTTCATACAAGTTACTTAGAAAATATAGATCAATAAGAAGGCCGCCAAATTATGAGATAAGCTATAATCAATGACTGAAAATCTTCATGATCAATCTTTTAGGTATGAATCACTAATTATGGATTACTATTCAATAAGATTGTTGACAAGATGCCTATATCAGTAAAATTAACCACAACATATATCGAGAGAGGATGAGGAATCAAGTCAGTGATGGTGATTTAGTGATGATTGATAATTAAGAGTGTCGGTCATGGCGGTCCTTATACCTGTTTGTGCGAGGGTGCGATGACCCTCAACTGGACGGGAGATAGGACGCCCAGTTAGGGCAGCGGTCGCTTAGTGCACGGGTATCAGATCCCAATCGTTTCTCGATTTTTCGCGAGCGCTCGCAGTTTTACGCATCTCTAGGATCTACAGGTTCTTTTATTTACTAGTTCCGCTGACCATGTGTTCTTTAAGGTGCCTAGGTTGGAGGGCCCTCAATTTTCGTTTATCGAGCTAGTTTGCCTGTACCGGTCGGGCTGATTTTTCTGGGCTGACTTGTTCCAGAAAGTCTCTCTCCCATCTCAGGGACGTAGTTTTGGAATAGGCCTAGCCTCCCCTGGACCGCACTTCCATTGGATGGGCGAGAAGGAAGGGTCTCTTCGGAAACTTCCTCACCGCTTGAGTTTTCGTTACTGTTCTTGAGAGTTGGTTACAGATTAAATTGATTACAGTTGAGCTAGTTTCTATTCCGAAAGCAGGTCTTGGCGAAGAGAAAATATCATATCATGAAAATTATCCTTATCAGTCTAAGAGATACTACCACGGATGACAGAGAAGCTAGTGGACATGTTGGGAACTTAGTTAGGATGCATTTAACCCCAATGTATGCCCACAGAGGCAATCCAACCATAAGGCTTCCTTATTGCCTTAGAGTCATAGCGTCAGGTCTCACCCAAACCAAGACCACAGACTATCTAGTAAGCTTGAGAAATTTGACAAGAAAAGAATCAGAACACAAGATATATCATCTATACTTACTAAGATCTATCCACATGACTCATAAACATCGGAAAAAGATCTAGATCACCTCAATCATAATAAACATTTTATAAATTAAAGAATCTGAAATAGGATGGGAAAGAATGGAAATCTTATACGATTATATACTAGGAACTACGATCGTTAGATGGAGCTATTGGACGTATTGGGAACTTAGTTAGGATGCATTACACTCTACCGCATGCCTACGGAGGCCCCCAACCCTAAGGCATTCTTCACGCCTTAGAATCATAGTGTGAGTTCACACTCAGACCAAGATCACAGACTACTAACTAAGCTTGAGAGATTATATAAAGGCAGATCAGAAATGAGACTCATCATCCACATTTCCAAGATCCATCAATATGATTTATAATTAAATAATAATAAGACGATAGCTTAAATATGAATCATACAATCAATATGGAAGATATTAAATATGGGTAAATGAGTAGGATGAGTAAGATAGGGATTTACATACAGAACAACTTGAAAATCAATTTCCATGCAAGTAGCTCATTAAATCTAATTGTCAAACAATATCTACTTGCTTTCTTTTGGAACCACTAAATTACCTTTTTTATTAATTAAGATGTGCTCAACTTTTGTTGATGTTCTATTCTCCCTAATGCATGAATTGCAAAATAAGTACCTGCATCGCAGTAGTCCGACAGCTGAACCTGAGCTTTCGCAGTTATTCTTGTCAGGTACACATGTTATAGTTTATGTTCAGGATAATATAAATGTTTTTCTTTCTCTTCTGTTGCATTTTTGGGATATGTGTACATAATGCACTTTCTTTTGTTACATCTTAATTTATATGGAAACTAATTCAATATAAATTGGTGACACATTGTTAGTTATGTGGCTTGTTAGTTAAATGTAAATGTCATTCAAAACGCGAAAAAATTTCCCTCATTTTCGATATCCTAACACGATCTCTAGCGAACATGATACTACGAGTAATGTGTAAACGGGTATCCCGGATCCGTAGACGTGGGCGTCACAATTGACCCAGAGCACGATGTCGCACAATCTCAATTACTTGCGAATGTTACCATATCACCCATAGAGGAAGTATACCACAGACTCGGTAGGATTACAGTCCCTTCTTCGACCTCCACTCATATCTCATTGGCTATGGCTGCATCCGAAGGTACATGATGATCTTCTCAATTTAGAGGACGTGGTGCTCATGGTAGGGGAGGTACTCGTCTACGTCGACCATGCACTTACTATCACTATTCTGGTCACTCCAAGGATACACACTATTTGAAGCATGGTTTTCCATCCTCTACATGTACCGCAAAGCACGTTGAGACACATGTTGCTCGTGCCACTTCTATCAGACTTCTTGATATGATCAGGACTCTTCTTGATGTAACCACATGTCACAAACACTGTCATCTTCTTGACGTGACCAGGACTCTTCTTATTCAGAGCCGTGCTCCCTATTCTTTCTGAGGAGATGTCGTTCTCACATCCTGCTATCTGGTCAATTGGATATCGTCATCTGTATTAGGAGAAAAGGTTCCTTTTTCGATTACGTTTCTCGATAAGGATCTTTTCTCTCTAATACATCGTATCTTTGGTTGAGTGGTATTTATTCACTAGCTGACCCCTGGCCGTGACAAGTTGTTGCCCAAAGCTATCAAGTGTGTCTTTGTGGGATACTCTCGTACCCAAAATTGGTACCAATTCTTTAATCTAGTTAGAAGGAAGTGTTGTATTTGTGCTGATGTCACATTTTTTAGTCGGTCATGTATTTTTCTCCTAGAGGTGATAGGTTGACCAACATCTGAGTCTGGTGAGGAGGTTTACATTCTTCTTTCTACGTCACCACCACCTCCACTTGTGGCTCCTCATACGCCTCCACCACCTCCACCTCCTCCTGAAGAGCCTACTCCTGTGGTTCAGCCTTGACTTTATTTTTAAACTTGCAGGCAACCAATTGTACACCATGCTCATGTGCCTTCCCAGTCATCCAACACGTCCCAGATAAATTCTAAACACTTGATTTCTACTGATGGTATTGATTTATATGTTCTGCAAGACACTTTATAGGTAGAGTAGCTTATACAAGGATTTGGATCATCTCATTGCTCTTCGGAAGCTGAGGTGTACTTGTGCTATGTATCCACTCATTGTCCATGTTTCTTTGGGGCATCTGACAGCGGATTTTAGGAGGTTTGTTGTGGGTCTCTCAGTTATGGAGATCCCATGAACATATTAAGAGGCTATGCGAGACAATCAATGGTGTCTAACTATGAAGAAGGAGATGGCAACACTTCAGTCATGTGGCATATGGAGCTTGATTACTCCTTCAACTCAGGCATCCATGGTTGGCTATAAATTGGTGTTTACAATGAAGCACTTTACAAATGGCAATGTTGATCACTACATGGCTAGGCTTGTGGCTTCTGGGTTCCCCAAACCTATGAGGTAGACTATCATGACACATTCTACCCGGTGGCTCGTCTTTCTACTCTTCGGATCCTCCTCTCACTTGCAGTGATACGAGACCACTCCATGTCTCAGTTGGATGTGAAGAATGCCTTTCTATATGGTGATATGTACGAGGAAGTCTACATGCAACAGCCACATGGGTTCGCTGCTAGAAGGGATGTTAGAAGGTTTGTAAACTTCATAAGGTTATCTATGGCCTTAAGCAAAGTCCCAAAGCATGTTTCCAGAAACTCTCGAACTTAATAGAGCAACAGGGCTTCACCGGATTGACTGCAGGTCATTTACTATTTGTTGAGAGGACTCAGAGAGGTATCGTTGTGATTCTGGTCTATGTTGACAATATCGTTGTTACAGAAGATTATTTACAAGGTATTAGTGCAGCTAAGGATAGCAGTTTGTCACCAAGGACCTTGACGAATTACGACATTTCCTAGGGCTTGAGTTTGCCTAGAACCACCAGGGTCTTGTGGATGACCTAGAGGAAGTATGTTATAAATCTCCTCTTAGAGACAAGCATGACATATTGCAGACCTACCATTACTCCTATGGATGAAGCCATATGATGATAATATAGAGGAGGTAAGACAAGCGGAGATACATGGAGCTTGTTGGGAAGCTCCTATACGTGACTATAACCGGGCTCGACATCTCTCTTATTGTAAGCAAAGTTATCTAATTTATGTAGCAACCGAGACAGGTACACATGGATGTGGTTCACATGAATATGAGGTACTTGAACTCCTCTCTAGGTATTGGATTGTTCTTCAACAGAAGGACATCCCTTGCCATCACGATGTATGCAGATGCAGACTATACAAGATGGCCCAAGGACAAGAAATCGACCTCCAGCATTTCAACATTCATAGGGAGCTCTTTGGTGTCATGGAAGAGCAAGAAGCAGGCCATGGTTGCTAGATTGGTGCTAAGACAAAGTACAAAGCCATGGTGCATTGGAGCACTGAGATGATGTTGTTCAGGCCAGTTCTGACTGACCTAACTGTTGACGCTCCTCTTCTCATGCAATTACAATGCGACAAACAAACTGCTCTTTTCATTGCCAACAACCATGTCTGCCATGAGAGGAGCAAGTATATTGAGGTACATTGTCACTATATACAAGACATGATTCAGAAGGATGTTGTTTCTACTTCCCACATTAGCTCAGGGAAACAGATAACAGATGTTTTTACCAAGGTTCTGGCCAGAGGGTTGTTCTAGAGATGTTCCAAGATGAGCAATAGAAATAAAGAACCTAATAATGTGAAGCCCTAAAACCTAATAGGTGGCAATCACAAAATAGTCCCCAGAGAGTTACAAATACAAATAGAAAAGTTGGAAATAAACTAAATTATAAACTATCATTGGCGATATTTGCAAAATGACATCATCAATCGGTTTACTCAAAAAGTGAAATGAGCGATTAAATAGAGCAGTCCTAAATGACTAACAATATGGATTATCTGGTAGATGCCTGCAAAAACGAGATGGATATCAATTGCTAAAAAGGATGTAATTTTTACGAAAATATATTCATTTTTATCAAAGATAATTGTGCTCTGCATTTTACAAATGTGACAAATTTTGATTAACAAGTTCAATGAACTTTCCTTAAAAAGTTTGAGATATTGTTGCATAGTTTGTCACCTTACAACTTATTTAGATACCAAGTGAAGTTATATATATGACCTTTCTAATTAGTCATGACCTAATTAGCATGTTAATAAGCACGCAATCTCATCCTTACATTTTTTATCTTTCATCACCATTAATTTAACAAAAAAACATTTTGTGATTTTACACAAATGGTAATTTTATTTGTTCTGACTCAGCAATGGTCGATCCCAATCCTGGGTAAATTGAGGAGGGTTGCACGTTCGGTAGCCAACCGTTAGCGCAAGAGAGACAAATTCCTAAATAGTGATCTTTTTAAGAACATTACTTAGAAATTTGTCTCAAAACAGATCGAATCTTTTCAACATGGATTTAAGCGGCACTTTGACAGGCAAATCGATGAAGATAGTAGATACAATGGAAAGAAGGAAGAATCATATACTATGTCTCCAAGTGATAAAATGGGTTGGAGAAAAAGCAAGGGAGATCGAGAAAACAGGCTTTAAACTTTGGTATTTAGGTAAAGATAAGGACAGAAATGGCATTGGAGTGGTTGTTCAGAAGGATTTGAAGGATTGTGTGGTTGAGGTGCAAAGATTCAGGGATCAAATTATTTTGCTAAAATTGGTGCTCGAAGAAGAAATTCTAAATATAATCTCAGTTTATGTATTGAAAATTGATTTAGATGAAAGAAATAAACAAGCTTTTTGAGAGGATTTGGACAAGATTATGTAAGGAATCCAATAAAGAGAGATGATTTGACTTGGTGGAGATCTTAATGGACATGTGGGAAATGATGCTTTAGAGTATACAAGTGTTCATGGAGGCCATGGCTTCACAGATAGAAATGAAGAGGGAAAGTCATTCTGGATTTTGTAATGACTCATGATCTTTTCATAGCAAACACTCTCTTCAAGAAGAGTGAGGAGCATTTAATTACTTAGATTGACCCGACTAGAACACAAATAGATTACTTTGTATTGAGGAGAAGAGATCAGATGTCTTGCAAAGACTGTAAAGTAATCACAGGAGAGAGTTTGACAACCCAACATTGCTTGTTAGTCATGGATGTGCAAATAAAAGGGTTGGTAAACAAAAGGAGGGATTCCAAGATCACTAAAACTAGATGGTGGAATCTTTAATTGAAGCAATCAAGCTTCATGGAGAAGGTTTTAGATGACTTATATTGCGATTTTAATGGAAGTACAAACGAGATGTGGGAGGCGGTAGCATCTTGTATCCGAAGGGTAGCCAAAGAGATGCTACGTGAGTCAAAGGGAGGAGCTCCAGGCCAAAAGAAGGCTTGGTGGTGGAGTATAGGTGTGCAAGAGAAGATAAAATTAAAAGAGCATGCTTTAAAGCTATGTCTAAGGGTAAAACAGAGGAAATTGTCACAATCTACAAAATAGCAAAGAAGGAAGCAAAGAGGGCTGTAAGCGAAGCTAAGTCAAAATCTTATGAAGTTCTGTACAAAAATCTTGACTTTAAGGAGGGCTAGAAGGATACATTTAAGTTTGCCAAAGCAAGAGAAAGAAAGACCAAAAATCTTTCTCAAGTGAGATGCATTAAGGATGAGGAAGGTCATGTATTTGTTATTCAGAAGGATATAAAAACTAGATGGAACTAGTATTTCCATAAGCTTTTCATTGGAGAAGGAAGTAGAGAGATCACTTTAGGAGATCTAGTTAGTAGTAAAAGTTGCTTGAATCGTGCAAGCTATAGAAGAATATAAAGGAAGTAGAGGAAGCTTTGAAGGTTCTGAGACCTCGGAAAGGTGTAAGATCCGATGACATTTCTATAAAAGTATGGAGAGTTTTAGGTGAGCATGATTTGACTTGACTTGCAAATTTATTCAATGTTGTTTGGTAAACCAAGAAAATGCCCGAAGATTGGAGGGGAAGCATCGTGGTGCCTCTTTATAAGAACAAATGAGACATTCAAAATTGTTCAAATTACAGAGATATCAACCTGGTGAGTCACACTATGAAATTTTGGAAATGTGTGATCGAAAGAAGGTTGAAACAAGTTTCCAAAGTAAAAGAAAATCAATTCGGATTCATGTCAGGTCGCTCAATTATTGAAGTCATCCACTTGTTGAGGAGAACAATGGAGATTTATAGAGCTAAAGGAAGAACCTTCATATAATTTTTATTGATTTGAAGAAGACATGATTCTGTCCCATGGGAGATATCGTAGAGAGTTTTGAAGAAGAGACAAGCATATGTCCTATACATTAACCTCATAAAGGATGCATATGACATGGCTTCATCTTGTGTAAGGATCCGGTCTGGGAAGACTGACTATTTTGACAATAACAATGGTCTGCGTCAAGGTTCAGCTTTAAGTCCATTCCTTCTTACTTTGATTATGGACGAGTTGACAAGTCACATTCAGGATGAGATACCATGGTGTATATGTTATTCGTCGATGATATTGTGTTGATTGATAAGACTAGAGATGGATTAAATGAGAAGCTTAAGGTCTGGAGACATGCATTGGAGACAAGGATTTCGTATAAGTAGGACTAAGACGAATACATGGGGTGATGGAAGTAGTGGTGAAGGAGTTGAGGTGAAGATCGGTGATGATAGCATTCAAAAGAGAGATTCTTTTAGATACATGGGATCTATTTAGCAACGTGATAGGGAAATTGATCGAGATGTTACTAATAGAATAAATGCAAGTTGACTAAAGTGGAGAGGAGCCTCTATTGTTCTCTGTGATAAGAAAATTCCTTTTAAAATCAAAGGAAAATTTTACAAGACAACTATGAGACCTACTATACTCTATGGATATGAATGTCGGCACGTGAACCATAGATGTGCGCAGAGAATGGCAATAGCAGAAATGCAAATGCTAAGGTGGATGTGTGGATATACACGTAAAGATCGGATTCGGAATGATGCAATCAGAAGGAAAGTTGGTGTAGCTCTGATCGAGGATAAGATGCGAGAAAACCGCTTAAGATGGTTTAGCCATTTGCAAAGGAGGTCACCTGATGCACCAGTTAGGAGATGCAGGTTTTGGAATGTTGAGTCGATTAAGAGAGGGCGAGGAAGGCCCAAGAAGTACTTAATGAAACTATAAGAAGGGATCTTAGTTTTTTGGATCTAAGCCCAAAAAATGACCCAAGACTAAATAGAGGCAAAGAATCCATGTAGTCAGCCCTACTTAATGTAGGAAAAGGCTTTGTAGTTGTTGCTAGTAATTTTATTTGTTCTTATTTTCACACATCAGCAATATAAGTATCTTAATTAATGCCTTTCTAAGAAGAATTTAAATATATTGTTTACAATTGCATGATTTACAACTATAGAGTAAAATTTTACTTTGGATCCATTTTACGATCTCATTCATTTTTTACTACTCAAAATCTACATTTTACAACTTGAATCAAAATTACAACTCTGTTTTTGTTATAACTATTTTTACGTAAAATAATGCACGAATGAAAAGTGCAAAGTTAAAGGTATTTTGTTAATATCTAATATTACATTAATTTAAATTACAACTTTCTTCTTTAATATTACAAATTTCTGCATAAATAACACATAATTGAGTAATTTAGAAGTTATTATTTACTACATAATAAATCAAAATTACAAATCCATTCGCTATTATTACGACCTTTGCATAACAAGTGAAAAGCACGAAAGTTACAGATGATGTATTATTATTTACTATTACTTAAATCAAAATTACAACCATCATTTTTAATATTACAACTTTCTGTACAAAATACATGAGAGAATCAAAATCCCTTCATCTGAACCCAACACATTCCCGTCGACCTCCTCCATCCATAGCCGGCCCCACACCTTCACCTTCCTCGACGTGGACCCTCGTGGGAGGTCATTCCACTTCCACCTACAAGCATCCTCCTTCATCCTCGTAGTGGCGCATAAGGAGTCGTCACCATGATTTGTTGCCGCCATGTGACTATCAACGTGCCTTCTTCAGCGCCATGGTGTTTCCTGTCACCGAGGTGTTGATATGGGAGAGGGATGTGGTAAGGAGGACGGGTGGCGCAGGGGGCATAGCTTGAGGAGATAGACTCGATGCGGCAAAGGAGTTGATATTTATATGAAGATTGAGAGGACGAGAGATGGATTTTGGGGGAAAGAGGACCACTTTCCTATTTTAATGGTGAGAGAGTACAACAACAACAACAACAAAGCCTTTTCCCACAATTAAGTAGGGTCGGCTACATGGATTTTTCGCCTCCATTCAGATCTATCTTGGGTCAATCTCGGACTTATATCCAAAAAACTAAGATCCCTTCGTATAGTCTCTTTCCAACACTTCTTGGGCCGTCCTCGCCCTCTCTTAGCCGACTCAACATCCCAACACTCGCATCTCCTAACCGGTGCATCAGTTGACCTTCTTTGCAAATGACCAAACCATCTTAAGCGGTTTTCTCGCATCTTATCCTCGATCGGAGCTACACCAACTTTCTTTCTGATTGCATCATTCCGAATCCGATCTTTACGTGTATGTCCACACATCCATCTTAGCATTTTCATTTCTGCTACAGCCATTCTCTGCACATGTCTATGGTTCACAGGCCAACTTTAATGGTGAGAGAGTAATTAGGAAAAAATATCTATCATAATCACTTGGCTATTCTAAAAGATTTCAAAACCACAAATGACGCTCAACGTTGTTTTGATCCTTATTGCCAAATGTAAAATTGATGGATGAGATCGTGTACTCATCAACTTCCTAATGAGCTTAGGGCTCATTGGAAAATACATATATCTCTCTTTATATAGACACACGCATACATACATACATATATCTTACAACAGTTAAGATTTGAACCTTCAAATGTCTCCCCCACCAAACACACAAAATGAAAAAGTCCAGCACAAAATTGTCTATAGTGCTGGAGAGACTATGTTAGAAAAATTTAAGGATGACTATTAGATGTTAGTAGCCATCAAATATATAAGTACAAAAAAACTACCTGTGCGAAATTCAAGTATATCTTCTTCCGAGTAACAAAATCCACCCCGTGCTGTGTAGCAAAATCTGCAAAACTAAGAACTATGTCAACAATAATAACAAAATGGTAAATAATACGGTACATCAACATTTTAAAGAAACTGTATTCATGTCCCCATTACATATAAGAAGGGTCGTTTTCGACATTTCTCTACCCCTAAAGCTTAAAGATGGCAATTTAAATTCCCCCAAAGGTAAAAATCGAATCTGCGAAAAAAATTGAGTCTGGATGTATTACCCGCTAACTACTAGATGCATATGAATCTTCGCAAGTGCATAGGCAGCTGCTGGAATGATGGCTTCCTCTTCTTCGTCATTGACCTATAAGAGAAAGGTAAATGGCAATAAGACAATAGGAATAAACAAAGCTAAAATGTTGCAGAAGACCAAGAATGAACTTAACTGCAAAAATAACATGCAAAAGAACCATGAATTCACATATTATGTTATATTGAACCAAAGGAAAAGAGAAATTATCAATTCATAAGATATCAATGGTGGATATGTTGGAGAATGTAATAGAGTGATAATTGGATCTCTCCAGGATCCAGTTACCACCACTCACGTTTCGTCCGACATCTACTATATGTGGGACTCCAGTCTGTCTGTGGGGCCATATAAGGAGCCCCATACCTCATGTACTCATCGAGAAAGTTCAATAGAAATTTATATGGTCCTTTGAGGCCTTCTCCCGTGGTTTCATCCCGCTCCATAGGTAGTAAAGTTCCATATAAAATCTCAGCGTTCAATGTTTATTCTTTCTTTATTTCTTACCATGTTTATCGATTCGTTTCCGCATTCTATATTTCAACATGGTATCAGAGCGATCGATTCTAGGGTTTATTCTTGAAGATCTATTTTATTCATACTAGTTTTTGGATCTAGTTTTTCAAAGTTTTTTTTAAGAGTTCATCTTTTGTTTGTAAATCCTGCTGAAAATCTGTCATGATTGTGCTATTTGGTTCCTCCCTGTGAAACCCTAAATCAAAGGAAAAGATGGAGGCAATCATCGGGCAACAGGCAACAGCGTACTAAGGCACCAGTTCCAATCATGGAGCCTCCTATCGTGCGAAAGCTGCTACCCTAATGGCAGACCAACACTATTGGAAGAAGAAAAGAGGATGCACACAAAGACTCCAACGATGGAGATCTCTCCTGGCGGCAGCGACAAACTCGGATCCTCATGTGGAACCCTACCCCACGTGCAACTCCTAGCAACATTGGGTTCCTTCATGAAGATCGCAGGTGCGAGGCGGTACGATGTGCACTACATCTTGGCGGTGGTGATAGACACCCATCTTCACGTCGCACCTCATCTCCAACGAGGCATCGAGTCCTCCTCTCAGTAGCGACGCGCGGACGCATATCCAACGAGGCATCTCCGTTGAGACGTCAGCGAGATTCCATCTACATGCACAGACGACAACAACCCTCCCGGTGGCGGCATGGGTTCCTCTCGATAGGAACCCTAGACTTTGCGAATAGAAAGGGGAGAGCTCGATCCCAATGCCCCTTTTCTAAAGGGGAGGTCTACTATGCTCTTTTTTTTCCCTACCCCCCCCTCTTTTCCAAGCCCAACGGGCCAAATTATGTATTCTTGCGAGTAAAAAAAGGAGAGGAAGGTCAAAAACGTTGCATGTTTTGAAAAAAAAGGAGTGCGTACAAAAAAAGAAGGAAAGGCGAGAAAAAAATGATGAATGGTTTAGAAAAAAGAGGTTGCATACAAAAAGAAGTCGTACGTAAAAGAAAAAACGATTGATTTGTGCAAAAATGGAGCACAAAAAAATACAACAACAACAACAAAACCTTTTCCCACAATTAAGTAGGATCGGCTACATGAATTCTTTGCCTCCATTCAGATCTATCTTGGGTCAATCCCGGGCTTATATCCACAAAACAAGGATCCCTTCGTATGGTCTCTTTCCAACACTTCTTGGGTCGTCCCCGCTCTCTCTTAGCCGGCTCAACATCCCAACACTCGCATCTTCTAACCGGTGCATCAGCTGATCTTCTTTGCAAATGACCAAACCATCTTAAGCGGTTTTCTCGCATCTTATCTTCGATCGGAGCAACACCAACTTTCTTTCTGATTGCATCATTCCGAATCCGATTTTTACGTGTGTGTCCACACATCCATCTTAGCATTTTCATTTCTGCTACAGCCATTCTCTGCACATGTCTATGGTTCACAGGCCAACATTCAGATCCATATAGCATAGCAGGTCTCACGGCTGCTTTGTAAAACTTTCCTTTAATTTTTAAAGGAATTTTCTTATCACAGAGAACAGCAAAGGCTCCTCTCCACTTTAGCCAACCTGCATTTATTCTATTAGTAACATCTCCATCAATTTCCCCATCATGTTGCAAAATAGATCCCAGATATCTAAAAGAATCTCTCTTCAGAATGTTATCATCACCAATCTTCACCTCAATTCCTTCACCATTGCTTCCATCAAAGATGCACTCCATATATTCTGTCTTAGCCCTACTTATACAAAATCCTTTACTCTCCAACTCATGTCTCCAGACCTCAAGCTTCTCATTTACTCCATCTCTAGTCTCATCAATCAACACAATAACATCAACAAATAACATACACCAAGGTAACTCATCCTGAATGTGACTTGTCAACTCGTCCATAATCAAAGTAAAAAAGAAATGGACTCAAAGCTGAACCTTGATGTAAACCAATGTTGATGTCAAAATAGCCAGTCTTCCCAAACGGGATCCTTACACAAGATAAAGCCATATCATACATGTCCTTTATAAGGTTAATGTATAGGACATGCACGTGTCTCTTCTCCAAAACTCTCCACAATATCTCTCATGGGACAGAATCATAAGCCTTCTCCAAATCAATAAAGATCATATGGAGGTTCTTCCTTTTAGCTCTATAAATCTCCATTGTTCTCCTCAGTAAATGGATGGCTTCAATAGTTGAGCGACCTGGCATGAATCCGAATTGGTTTTCTTTGACGTTGGAAACTTGCCTCAACCTTCTCTCGATCACACGCTCCCAAATTTTCATAGTGTGACTCATCAGCTTGATACCTCTACAATTCGAACAATTTTGAATGTCTCCTTTATTATAAAGAGGCACCACGATACTCCTCCTCCAATCTTCAGGCATTTTCTTGCTTCGCCAAATAACATTGAATAGATTCGTAAACCAAGTCAAACCACGCTCACCTAAAACTTTCCATACTTCTACAAGGATGTCATCCAATCCTACACCTTTCCCAGGTCTCATAACCTTCAAAGCCTCCTCTACTTCCTTTCTTTGTATCCGTCTATAGCTTGCACGATTCAAATAACTTTCACTACTAGCTAGATCACCCAAAGTGATCTCTCTATTTCCTTCCCCAATGAAAAGTTTATGGAAGTATTGCTCCCATCTAGTCTCTATATCCTTCTGAGTAACAAGCACGTGACCTTCCTCGTCCTTAATGCATCTCACTTGAGAAAGGTCTTTGGTCTTTCTTTCTCTTACTTTGGCCAACCTGAATATATCCTTCTGGCCCTCCTTAGAGTCAAGATTTTTATACAAAACTTCGTAAGCTTTCGACTTAGCATCGCTTACAGCTTTCTTTGCTTCCTTCTTTGTTATTTTGTAGTTTGTGACAGTTTCCTCTATTCTATCCTTAGACATAGCTTTAAAGCATGTTCTTTTAATTATTTAGCTTCTCTTGCACCCCTTCACTCCACCACCAAGCCTCCTTTTGACCTGAGGCTCCTCCCTTTGACTCGCCTAGCATCTCTTTGGCTACCTTTCGGATACAATATGCTACTGCCTCCCACATCTCGTTTGCACTTCCACTACAATCCCAAGATAAATCTTCTAAAACCTTCTCCCTGAAGCTCGATTGCTTCAGTGGAAGATTCCACCATCTAGTTCTAGTGATCTTAGGAACCCTCCTTTTCTTTACCAGCCCTTTTATTTGTACATCCAAGACTAACAAGCGATGTTGGGCTGTCAAACTCTCTCCTGGGATTACTTTGCAGTCTTTACAACACAACCGATCTCTTCTCCTCAACGTAAAATAATCTATCTGTGTTCTCGTTGGACCACTCTTATAAGTAATTAAATGCTCCTCCCTCTTCTTGAAGAGAGTGTTTGCTATGAAAAGATCATATGCCGTTACAAAATCCAGGATGACTTTTCCCTCTTCATTTCTATCCCCAAAACCATGTCCTCCGTGAACACTAGCATACGCTGAAGCATCTTTTCCCACATATCCATTAAGATCTCCACATATGCACATCATCTCTCTTTGTGGGATTCCTTGTAAAATCTTATCTAGATCCTTCCAAAAAGCTTGTTTAGTCCTTTCATCTAAACCAATTTGTGGTGCATAAACTGAGATTATATTCAGAATTTCTTCTTCAAGCACTAATTTTAGCAAAATAATCCGATCCCCGAATCTTTGCACCTCAACCACACAATCCTTCAAATCCTTATGAACAACCACTCCAACATTGTTT
Source organism: Ottelia alismoides (assembly GCA_037367405.1). Classification (NCBI taxonomy): domain Eukaryota; kingdom Viridiplantae; phylum Streptophyta; class Magnoliopsida; order Alismatales; family Hydrocharitaceae; genus Ottelia; species Ottelia alismoides. The sequence goes on along the minus strand of JAZKJV010001035.1, from coordinate 178,989 downwards.
CTGCCCTTATCTTTACCTGAATACCAAAGTTTAAAGCATGTCTTCTCGATCTCCTTTGCTTTCTCTCCAACCCATTTACTCTCTTGAAGACATAGTATATGAATCTTCCTTCTTTCCATCGTATCCACTATCTCCATCGATTTTCCAGTCAAAGTGCCAATATTCCAAGTACCAATCCGCAACTTCCGTTGCAATCTCTTTTGGACTAACTTCTTTACTCGCATGCGTCCATTATGCGAGAACCCTTGTAAATTTTGGACTGCATCCGGGCGGTGATGCAGCGGAACTAGCTTAATTACTCGCATGCATTCCTCATGCGAGGACCCTTGCAAATTTTGAACTACATCCAGGCTGCGATGTAGCGGCCCTTGCCAATTTTTTATTGCATTCAGGCGATGCAACACGTCGCAAGTAGGGAACGCCCCAATGAAATCTGTATGTTTGCTTAAATCCATGTCGAAAAGATCCGACTGTCATGAGGCAACATCCTAAATAATATTTTAAAAAAAATTATATTTAGGAAGTTGTCTCCGACTGTTTTACGCCGGTTGTCTGCTACCTAACGCAACCCTCCTCATTTACCCGAGCTTGGGACCGGCCATGGCTGAGTTGAGCACAAAAAAATAAAAAGAAAAAAATGCATGTTTTGTTTCTCCCAACTTGATGTTTCATGCTCTTTATTCTATCAAGTATGAGAGAAAGGGGGAGTCCGAGATGGATTCTTTAGGACTTCTACATGTCAATGACTGACAGACCATCATTCCATACTACTACTTTTATCATTTGTCTTCACCAAGCATCGACTGCACCGGGACTTCTACTGCGATTCTTCTCCAGACACGACAAAGATACGTTCCGATGACTTGATATCGCAATGACTCTACAAGCATGGCAGAGATATGTTCTGGTGACTTGAAAGTTGCAGACCCATCCTCAAACGAGGTTTTCTACCACAGCGGATATATATTTTCTTGTGATGTATCATGTGAAGATGTGTTGTATACTTGTTCTTTTTGTTGCAAGCTGCAGCTTTCTCAGCTCCAGCTTAAGGGGGATGTTGTAGAATGTAATAGATTGGTAATTTGATCTCTTCAGGATCCAATTACCACCCACTCATGTTTAGTCCCACATCTACTATCTGTGGGACTCCAGTCTGTCTGTGGGGCTATATAAGGAGACTTACACCCCATGTAGTCATCGAGAAAGTTCAATAGAAACATGCGACCATTTGAGGCCTTCTCCCATGGTTTCATCCCACTCCTTAGGGAGTAGGGTTCCACGTAAAATCTCTGCGTTCAATGTTTATTCTTTCTTTATTTCTTCCTCTGTTTATCGATTCGCTTTCGCATTCTAGATTTCAACCGTGGAAAATAATACATTTTGATTATATAAAAATGACTATTTCTCAATAAAAGAACACTTAAATTAAACTTAGACATAATGAAGTAGATGAAGCCAATGGTATATATCTTAAAAAGAGTAGAAATATGAATAAAGCCTAACAAGGAGACAGATTATCATATAGGCAAGTGGTTTTGGGCTATATACCACTCCGCCATAAAAGAGTTTGCAAAGCCGCTAGAATTTCCCATTTTTTTGTTGCAATTGCAAAGGGGCTTAAGCTAACGCAATGCCCATTTGATGCCAAGATTCAATAAAAAAATCCAAAAACAAAAGTATAGGATCTTATAAATGTTGAGATATTTGTATCTGTTGAGACATTTATCTCTCAGTGGTTTGTTTATATTTCATATTTATATTATCTTCACTATGTAATTTTCTCATAGAGCTTTTTTTCCTATATAAGAGAGCTCTAAGGCTTCATGCAATATACAATTCTTATTTCTCCTTTCACATGGTATCAAAGCGACGGTCCTAGGCCAGAGCATGTGCCCTAGATACCCCTCCCCAGCAAAACCCTAATGCAAGCGCCGCCAAGGGCGGAGCGAGCAACGTCAACCACAACCACCGCCGCTACACCTACCGCAACAGCAGCGGCGTCCAACGCCGTTGCCGTCGCCGAGCAGCAGCAGCATTGGCTGTCGCCCCTTGGCCCTGGGTGCGTCACCCTAGGGCTCTGCGGACCTCATCTTCATTCTAGGGGGTGCATAGCTCCCTAGGGGTTCCTGATCGACGGCTTCGAGGTCTGATTTTTGAGTTTCCAAGGTTGATTTGCTTCCTAAAATCATCCTAGTTACTTAGAGAGAGCTCAAACGGATGGAAGAGGTTGTGGTATGAGCCTACACCGCAACCATCTTCCTGTATGTTTTTAGAGACACATTTAATCCAGTCTACAATCCCGGTCTTTGTCATTGTTGTCATCATGTCAGACAACAGAGTTGATTCTAAAGCCGAGGTTTCATCCCTGGGTGCCTTTAAAGGTCCGGCATCCATTGTCAAGATGGATGGGACAAATTATGATCTTTGGGCCATGCAGTTTATGAGCCTAATGCAGTGTAACGGCAAGAAGCGCATCCTCACACAGGATGAACCAAGCAACAAGACTGGGAGTAATGCCTCATGGGAGGCAGACGATGGCTATGCGCGTGTATGGCTATCTGGCACCGTCTCAATAGAGATAGCTAATGATATTCTGAATCAGCCTACTGCAAAGGCTATGTGGGACATCCTCGCCGCTACGTATTCCCCAACGAAAAATGAAACGAAGATACAGCAACTCCAGCATGATATCTTCACTTCGAAGCAGAATGGGCGTCCTCTACATACCCTCTACACTTCTCTAAGGGGTATGTTTGAGAAGCTTCATGGTTTCATCTCATTGATTGCTACTCCAGAACAACTTAAGGCCTACAAGAATTCCGTGATGATTGGAGTGTTTCTAGCAGCTCTTGATCCTGAGTACGATGCTGCTTGAGTGCAGATTCTTACAGATGCCACCATACCACCGATGAAGGAAGCATATCGTAGACTGAGCAGGCTTTCTATATCCTCTGGTAGTGCTACTCAGCAGCATCAGACTTCCTCTGCTGCGGATGCATCTCGTAGTAGAAGAAGTCCAACACGGTACCATGGTCGTGGCAACCGTGGTAGGGCTGGAGGTAGCCGACCTCGTCAGCCTTGCTCTTATTGCCGCAGGTTTGGACATTCCGAGGATACATGCTATTCTAAGCATGGCTTTCCTCCTTCAGCGCGTGTTGCGGAGCAGACTGAGCATGTTGGTATTCCTCTTGCTTCTGATCGGAGGTTTGATGATCTGGTTGCTCGTCTGAGAGAGATTATGCCTACATCCAGCCCGTCCAGTGCTCCTTCTGGATCATCAGAGGTAGTTGCCTCAGCGTCTGCATCAGCATCAGGTACAACATATGCTCTTACTAGTTGCTATAGGGCAGACTTATCCGAATGGATCGTGGATTCTGGAGCTTCACACCATCTTTGTGGTGATAGAAGCCAGTTTAGTACATACAAGTCGACTCATACGGTAGATCGGTTGTTTTAGCAGATGGAACCCACTCTCCTATTACTGGTCAGAAGGAGGTGTAGTTGACTTCAGGGATGCATTTACAGAATGTCCTTCATGCTCCTGATTTTTCCATAAATTTATTATCTATTAGTCAAATCACCAGAGATTTACATTGTCGTGCCATATTTGATCCTCCATCCCTTGTGCTTCAGGACATTCTTATAGAGTGGTCAGAAGGACGACTGTATAGAGTGGTTCAATCTCCTTATGCTCGTACATCGTCTCTACACAGTGGTTATGTCTCTCTGTATGTGGCATCTTCAATTTGGTCATCTTCCTCTGTAAAAGATGTGTCACATTCTTCTTCAGATCTCCCATCGTGCGACTTTTCGGTGCGAGGCTTACCAACTTGGGAAGCATCACCAGTCTACTTTCCAGAGTCGTCAGGGTCATAGTAGTAGCAGTATTTTTGAGTTAATCCAACTTCATATTTGCGGTCCGAGTCGTGTCCTAGACCATCAAGGACATAGATTTTATCTTGTTGCTATGGATGATTTTTCAAGGTTGTCTTAGGTCTTTCTGCTTAAAAACAAGTCTGATGTTGGTCATGTTATTCAAACGTTTATTAATGAAATAAAGAATGTCTTTTCTGCGAATGTCAAGTATATCCGTTCTGACAATGCTTTAGAATTTTGTAATTGTCAACTCTCACGGTTTCTCAAAACCCTTGGTGTTGTTCATCAGACTTCGTGCGCTTATACTTCCCAACAAAATGGGGTGGCTGAGCGCAAACATCGTCATCTTTTTGGATGTTACCAGGACTCTTTTGATCAAGAGTCATGCTCCTCATTCATATCGGGGAGATGTGGTTCTAACAGTTTGTTATCTGGTGAATCGTATGCCTTTGTCTGTGCTGAGAGAGAAGATCCCATTCTCGATTGCATTTCCCGAGAAGGACCTTTTCTCCCTCACTCCTCATGTGTTTGGGTCAGTTGTTTTTGTACATCATATGTCCCATGGTCATGACAAGCTCTCTCCTAGAGCTATCAAATGTGTCTTTGCGGGGTATTCCATGACTCAAATGGACATCATTGTTTTGACCATGTTCGAAGAAAGTATTGTGTTAGTGTTGATGTCACTTCTTTTGAGTCCGTTGTGTTCTTCTCTCTTACAGGTGATAAGCTGGTTTTTCAGAGTCTGGGGAAGAGGTTTACATGCCCTTATCTCCAAATGTGTCTCCACCAGACTCTACTTCCTCTCCACCTTCGTCACCACCTTTGCCGCCACATTCATCACCATCTACACCTCCACCTCCACCGCTTCCACCATCTACATCCGTTGCACCCCCATACTTTACACAGGTTTACCAGCGCCGACCTCGTGCTCGCATGCCTACTCCAACATCCAGCACGCCCCAGGTATGTTCTCAACACTTGGTTTCTAATGATGGCACCGGTGATTTGCATTTACAGCAGGATGAGCAGGAGGTTATAGATGTGATTGTTAATGAGGAGGATGAGGACCACGATATGCCCATAGCACTATGAAAGCAGAGGCGTACATGCACTTTGTATCCCCTTGCTTCCCATGTATCTCTTACATGCCTTTCAGAGGAGTTTCAACAATTTGTTATGGGTCTGTCTGTAGTTAAGATACCAAGATCCTACCACAAAGCATTGCAGGTTAGTCAGTGGCGTCTTGCTATGGAGGAAGAGATGGCAGCGTTGCAATCTCGAGGCACACAGAGTGTTGTTGATGCTCCCCCTGGTGGATCTATTGTCGGGAGCAAGTGGGTCTTTACAGTAAAGCACCGTGTTGATGGTACAGTGGATAGATACAAGATCAGATAGGTTGCACGTGGATTCACCCAGACGTATGGAGTGGATTACCAAGATATGTTTTCCCTTGTTGCCCGCCACTCTACTCTGCGGATTCTGATTTCTGTTGTTGTGGTATTGGTACGTGACGGGTCTATTTCAATAGGATGTCAAGAATGCCTTCTTGTATAGTGACTTGCAGGAGGAAGTCTACATGCAGCAGCCGCCTGGTTTTGTTGTGGAGGGGGAGTCGCATATGGTGTGTAGACTTCACAAGACGATATATGGTCTCAAACAGAGTCCGAGAGCTTACAGGTGATGATGAGCAGGGGATTCAGTCAGCTAAGGATTTCCTTGGTCAACAATTTGTGACCAAGGACCTTGGCGAACTTCGTTATTTTCTTGGTATTGAATTTGCAAGGAATCAGCAGGGCACGGTAATGTGCAACGAAAATATGTTACCGATCTCCTAAATGAAATGAGCATGGCAGGATGTAGGCCCGCTACCACTCCTATGGATTCCAATGCTAAGCTCTATGATGATGATTCTGAAGAAGTTGACAAGAGAAGATATAGAGAGCTAGTGGGGAAACCGTTATATGTCACAATTATCAGGCATGATATATCATTTGCAGTTAGTAGAGTCAGCCAGTTTATGGAGCAGTCTAGGCAAGTCCATATGGATGCAATAAATATGATCTTGAGATACGTGAAGTCCTCTCCAGGTGCAGGACTCTTGTTCAGAAGAGATGCATCTCTTACAGTGACAGGGCGTGCTGATGATGAGTATGCAGGATGCCCTGAGGACAAGAAGTTCACATCAGGCTTCACTGTGTTGTAGGGAGCTCACTGGCTTCATGGAAGAGTAAGAAACAGATAGTGGTAGCGAGATCTAGCGTTGAATCAGAATACAGAGCTATGGCACAAGGTAGTACGAAGATGATGCGGGTCTCTGTTCTAACTGACCTAACTATAGATGTGCCTCTTCCCATGCATCTCCAGTGTGACAACCAAGTTGCTCTATTTATAATCAATAATCTAACTTTCCGTGAAAGAACCAAGCACATCGAGGTAGATTGTCATTACACTCGAGATCTAATTCAAAAGGGACTCATTTCCACGTCTCATGTTGCGTCAGGTGACCAGATTGCAGATATGTTCACTAAAGCCCTTGCTAGAGGTCCTTTTCTCCGTTGTTGTTCCAAGCTGAGCATGGTAGACACCTATGCTCCAACTTGAGGGGGAGTGTTGAGATATTTCTCTTTGTAGTTTATTTATATTTCATATCTATATTGTCTTCACTATGGAAATTTCCCACAGAGTTTTTCTCCTATATAAGAGAGCTCTGACTTCATGCAATATAGAATTCTTATTTCTCCTTTCACAGTATCTCTCGGTGTTTATTTTATATTTCATATTTCTCCTGTCCACATTAGGTAATTTCCCCATAAGCTTTTCTCCTATATAAGAGAGCTCTAGGGCTCCGATGAATATACAATTCTATTTTTCACTCCATGTGGTATCAAAGCGATGGTCCTAGACCGGAGCCTCTACCCTAACCGCCCCTCCCCACCAAAACCCTAGCCATCGTCGACTACCTCTCCTCTCGTCGACCACCGTAGCCTGTGTTGTTGCCGCTTCCCCAGAGGGTCCCAGCAGCAGCAATGGGCTGCCATCGCATCGTTGGTGTCGCCGCACAGATGCAGTCGCACCATTATTGCCGTTGCACAGCCACAGCAGTCGCCCTAAGGCCTCCAGCGACTGAGAGCCACCATGTAGGGTCCTAGTGGTTGATTTCGTCACTCGCAGAGATCTGAAAATCGCTCCAAAAGGGTGATTTAGTTCCTGTTCGAACTGATTTTGGGTTTCTAGGGTGTGGTTTTCTCATCTAAATCTACTCTAGTTACTCTAAGAGGCAAATAACGCATGAAAGAGGATGTGGTATGAGTCTACATCCACAACCATCTTCCTGTATGTATGTGTAGACACAGTTGTTCCTGTTTGCAGCCCCAGTCTTGGTTATTAGTGTCATCATGTCAGACAACGGAGTTGACTCTAAAGCCGATGTTTCATCCATGGGTGCCTTCAAAGGTCTGGCACCCATTGTCAAGATGGATGGAACAAATTATAAATTATGGGCCATGTAATTCGCGAGCCTAATGTAGTGTAACAGCAAGAAGCACATCCTCACTCATGATGAGCCAAAAGACAAGATTGGGATTCACGCCTCGTGGGAGGCAGATGATATATATGTGTGTATGGTTGTCTGGTACAATTTCAATGGAGATAGCCAACGATATTCTGAACCAATCCCACAGCAAAGGCGATGTGGGATATCCTCGCAGCTACATACTCACCGGCGAAAAATGAGTTGAAGATACTGCAACTTCAGCACGATATCCTCACATCGAAGATTCGAAGCAGAACGGGTGTCCTCTCCATACCCTTTACACTTCTCTAAGGGGTATGTTCGAGAAGTTTCATGTGTTCATTCCCTTGACTGCTATGCCAGAACAGCCCAAGGCGTACATAGATTCGATGATGACCAGAATTTTTCTAGCAGCTCTTAACCCTGAGTATGATGCTGCTCGATCGCAGATTCTTACTGATACCACCATACCTCCAATGGAGGAGGCATACCGAAGACTAAGCAGGATCTCTATAGCTCCTGGTGGTGTTACTCAGCAGTTTCAGACCTCCTCGGCTATGGTTGCATCTCGTGGTAGTGGGAGATCGACACAGTACCGTGGGTGGGGTACCCGTGGTAGGGGAGGGGATAGTCGACCCCGTCAGTTGTCACCGATCAGGACATATTGAGGACACATGCTACTCTAAGCATGGCTTTCCTGTTTCAGTCCGAGTTGCAGAGCAGACTCAGCAAATTCTTTAATCTCTTAGCATGTTCGATCACATTTTCCATATACATCCGTTCCCCTAAAGATAGACCCATTTCATGCAAGCCATATAGACCACAAGATAGCTGCTACACATACTTTGGTCGGAGAAGTACCATTTCCAAGCGAGTCAAGGGACCCTCAGAGCTCATTCCAACCCCCATCAATATCCTTTCTACCATGGCCGCATCCCACACCCCCATCGATTGGCATTTTCACTGGTCGGCTTTAGCGAAGCAGTACCCTAACTTGTGGATTTCATGGATGAAGTGATATGCCATTACGACCTCCTACTATGCGTTGATCAATGCCAGATTAAATATGATTTCTTCCCATCACAATGTAACATTCGACAAGGATATCCCTTAGCCTTACTTCTTGTTGTCATTGTTGTGGATTCTCTCACTATCATGGTAAGCCATGTGATTCAAAAAGAGGGCACCTCTAGCTATCTTTGGAATGACATCTACATCTCCCTCTGGCATTATGTTGACGACACTGTCTTTTTTCATTATGAAGGTGTCAAAGGCCGAAGGGATTAGCACGATTCTTGACATTTTCGGAGAGCTTTCGAGTCTATCAATGAAAGATCCAAGTTCATCTTTTAGCCTTTTAGTCTAGGGGCTTCTAAAATCGGGTATTTTGTTGCAGTCAAAAACTCCCCCATGGGGCTCTCCCATCACTTATTTGGTCCTTCCTCTGACTTGTGGTAGATTGCGACAGGCAGACTGGTTCATGATCATCGAGAGGCTTGAGCGGAAGTTTTTTTTAAGAAAAAGGGTGGAATCCCAAGGTGGGATCCACCACAGTATACGAGTGTATATATATGAAAAATTACAAATAGTATTACATCATTTCATGTTTGCAATGCCCTATATAGAGCCCTACAATGCCTCATGACATTCTCAACATTAAAGACCTCTCCCTAAAAAATGATCATGTTCCTAGGGCACCATATTGTCCATATCACCGCAAACAGGAATGCACAATCCTCATGGATGATGCCACAAACCAACTGAATATCATGCCAAAAAGTGGCGCTATCGCCACACCCCAACCACATGATGTTGTCCCTATCTCATGTCTCCACTGATGACATGCAGGCAAAGAACAGATGATCAATATCCTCTCTTTACTTGTCGCATCTATCGTAAATGACATCTCCACACCCAACAGTTGCCCACGATGGTCATTGGTAAGGATCTTCCCGAATCTGAAGAGCCAGATCAGAACTTTCACTATGTTCAGCACATGGCACCGCCATATCAAGCCAGCATCCACCTGTACCTTATCATCCACCTCCTCGTTCTCCCCTACCAAAAAATGGTATGCCTTTCATACCGAGAATCTGCCATCGCCCCACACAAAATGATCCTCATCTGACGATGGATTCGCTCCCTGTTGTAGAGCCGTCTACAACGAGAGGAACTCCTCTACCCTTTGATCCTCCACTTGAGCGGAAGTTGTCTAGCGAGAAGGCCTCTTGTCTTTCTGAGGGATGCCTCGTTCTTTTAAAGATAATCTTGGCAACAGTGTCATTTTCTTCATATCCACTAGAGTCCTCCCAATGAGGATTCGCCATCATCATAAGGGTTATTATTCTTTTGAAGTAACAGGATTAATGTATCCAAGGGAATGCACCTAATGAGGTTAGATGCGGTCACATTACCTTAGGACGAAGGGGCATAGTTGTACTTAAGCTGGAGTAGACAAATAAGGCACTCTTGATTAAGTGGACGGCCTGACTTTGGGGCAATGATGAGGATCTGAGATGTCGCATGCTTATAACACATCTATGATATTCATGCCCAACATGCCATCTCCCTTCGAGGTTCATCCGCAATCTAGAAGGGAATCAACGGTGTTATCCACGTGTTACCCACAAACTTGCGCATGGTTATGGATGATGGTCATTCTTCTGTATTCTGGACTAATGATTTGACTAGGGGAGCCCTTGAGTGACCAGTTTCCTCGCTTGTTTGCTATTGCAGCAGATTATCGCTTCTTGGTCTAGGGGGTGCTGGCCACCCGTTTCCCTAGGCTGGTGGCTTTAGCTGCAGACAGAGGGGTATGTGTGGCCGAGGTGGTTGATTCGGGATCGTGGGCTCCGAGGTTTCATTCCGATCTCTCGGATCAAAGGGTGGAGGACTTTTTGCGGCTACTATCCGAGCTTCCCTCTGTTGGGGAGATGAATGGTGACCCTGACCACTTCGTCTGGGCTGATGGTAAGTTCTCAGTGAAGTTGGCGTACCGGAAGTTGAGCTGGAACAATGGTAATTGATGAAGACCTTTGCGCAGACATTAAAGTTATTTGGGCGGCCAAGATCCCTACTCGGGTCAAAGTCTTCCTTTAGTGCCTTAGGAGAAACCGTCTGTGTGATAAGGTGAGGAGGGGGAGGATTCTGGGTACGGCGGACCTGCAGTGTGACAGATGCGAGGAGAAGGTGGAGGACGCGGACCACATCTTCTTCGATTGCAGGACATCGGTATAGGTTTCGGATGCTGCGGGGATTTCTTGGGTCCAGACTTCCGGCCTGGGTCCTTTCTGGAGGTCTATCCGTTCGGTGGGGCTTGGGAACTCTGGGGATGTGTCCAGGCCCTTCGTCGTTTTATGGGCTATCTGGCTTGGCAGGAATGACCGTATTTTCAAGGGGCAGCGTTTCTATTGGGAAAATGTAATTATTGGAGTAAAAGGTGTATGCGCCTATTGTGTTGTAGCAGGGTAAATGGATCCTGGAGGAGATCCATTTACTCCATCCAGTGTTTAGTCCCACATCGTCCAACGGTGTGACTTGGAGGCTCTGGAGGGGCTATATAAGGAGCCCCAGACCTCCTGTATCCATTGAGAAAAAGCAATACATAACATGCCCCGTTGAGGGCTTCTCCCGTGGTTTCATCCCGCTCCTCACGGAGTAGGGTTCCACGTAAATCCCGTTGTTCTTTTCGTTATTTATCTTTTTCCATGTTTTCGCTTCCGCTTCCGATTTTCTAACATGGTATCAGAGCGGGATCGATTCTCGAGGAATCATGTTATGTTTTTTTTATTTAGTCGAGTTTCGATTATTGTTCTTGGAGATATTCTTTTTTCGATTCAAGTATAGGGTTTCATTCTGAAACCCTAATTATCGTTGCCGCTTCTCTCAGTTCCGCGGCAGGTGCATCTCCTTGTGGTGCCACAGATCGATTCATGCTGGTAACCTCAGGTGAAGTCCATCTTCCTCGCACCCTAGCGACACACAGGAAGCCTATACTCCCAGGCGGTTCTGGGCCTTGGGTTTCCCGCAAGGGTTGCTGCCCTCCCAGGCGATAATCATTCGTGGCTGCAAGTTCCCAAAGCCCTTGTCCCGAAGGCGTGCTCCAGGCAACGCAATCTTCAAGCATCTCTGCACGATTCAAGCATCTTCTCGTCGAAGCCGTATCTTCCAATGGTGCAAATCTGCTCGCCCAGGCGATTCTTCCTAAAATGCTCGCCCAGACGATTCTTCCTTTCCAGGCGGCGCCCCTTTTTTGCCGCACAGCAACATCGCGCATTGTGCGTTCCTCAGGCGAGCTCCAACTCCATCGCCAGTGCCCTCCCTCATTGCCTTCAGTCGTCCCATGCGCAATCAACCTGCGCGATGCCCTTCCTCATGTTCCAGAGACGGCGGCCTCACGAATCCTCTGCTTCAGCGATGCCCATCCAACAGGCCCTCCAGTCGTGGCCTCCACATGTCCTGCGAATCTTCGGCTTCCCCCTCGCACCTCCTGACGGAGGTGCCTCCAGCCGTCGTGACCAGTGGCGGCGCTCCAGACGACCTCCAAGTACGCAGAAGCCCAGATGGGGGCGGTGAAGAAGAGATCCCAGCAGGGGGGCAGTGGCCTCCTCCTTCAACCAAGTCGGCGGCAGCATTACGAAGGGGTTCCCAACATGGGAACCCTAAAGGGTAGCGGGCCCCTTTTATAAAAAAAAAAATTGTAAAGGCCCAAGTGGGCCGAAGTTATTTCAAAAGAAAAAAAAAGAGAGAGAGAAGAAGGGAGGGGGTCCTTTGGGTCGTATGTATTGAAAAGAAAAAAAGTGATGGGCCCAAGTGGGCCATGCTAAAAAAATTTAAAAAAAAAAAGAAAGAGAAAAAAAAGGTGCGTACAAACAAAAAAAACCGTACGCAAATAACAAAAAAATGCAAAAGCCAAAAAAAAGAGAGAGAAAAATTGTGTTTCGAAAAAAAAAGGTGCGTGCAATAAACAAAAAAAAAGAGCCGTACGCAAATTCAAAAAAAAAAGAGTTGAACGGCTTAAAAAATGAATGGAAAAATGTGACGGCTTACAAAAAAAGAGAAAAAAAAGAGGGAAAAGCCGCGAGAAATTTTTTTCTCTCCCCATCATTGTTGTCTTCTCCCAACTTGGTCGACGTCCGTGTTTTCCGACAAGTATGGGAGAAAGGGGGAGTATATGTAGAGTCACAGGTCTTGTGCTCCAGATTCAGATGCCAGATGCAGATTTCCAGACCAGCCATTTGTTCAGACTCTACAACAGATTATTCAGACTCGACGATTGTCTTCCGAGTCCTCAGTTTTCAGACACGCATATGTTTGCGGTCATTTTTCAGATGAGCATATGTTGCCATCATTGTCAGAGGTCCCCATCATTATTCTTGTTTTGTTGCCAGAGTTTTCATGTGAGCCATAGGGACTCCATAGCAGAGGACCATTCCCTATGCCATATGTTGGCAAGGGTTTTCATGTGGTATCATAGGTACACCAGAGCAGTGCACCATTCTCTGAGCCAGATGGGAGAGACCCAGTTCTCCGACGAGGAGACTTCAGGCGCAGTTTCAAACTCGATGGTCAGATTCCGAGTCTTCAGTTGACTCATACTCCAGCCCGTTCATCCTCCTCACCTGCACGGCATGAGAAGCAACGTCCTCGACTGCTGCAATGTGCGCGTTGGGTTGATATTGTCCGTAGTGTCCTGTAGCGTTGAGTTGAGTTTCTTTCTGTTTGTCCAAGCTGAGCATTGCATGCTCCAGCTTGAGGGGGAGTGTTGGAGCATAAGGTGTGTGCGCCTATTGTGTTGTAGCAGGGTAAATGGATCCTGGAGGAGATCCATTTACCCCATCCAGTGTTTAGTCCCACATCGTCCAACGGTGTAACTTGGAGGCTCTGGAGAAGCTATATAAGGAGCCCCAGATCTCCTGTATCCATTGAGAAAAAGCAATACATAGCATGCCCCGTTGAGGGCTTCTCCCGTGGTTTCATCCCGCTCCTCACGGAGTAGGGTTCCACGTAAATCCCGCTGTTCTTTTCGTTCTTTATCTTTTTCCATGTTTTCTCTTCCGCTTCCGATTTTCTAACAGTAATCGCTCATTGTAATGTTGTCTACAATTTCTGTATCTCTATCTGATGTACCTTTTGTTACTTAATGAATTTTTCGTATGGCGACTCCTGCCTTGGGAGGGCTCCCCCTTCTTTTTTAGTCCCAAAAAAATCACTTCTTGGTCTATGATGCATGGGTAGATTATCAATGGATGTCGAGTTCCTCCTCAACCTTCTCTGAACAACATCTTAGGAATTTCTGCACCTTGGAGAGGAGCTTTCTAGAAATGAGGGGCCAGTGCAGCGTCGTGACCATCAATCCTAATGTGATGGTCACATCTCTATCAAGTGAATCATGCTCTCACAGCTAACTTGATCTTTGATCCAAGGATTCGACAAAGAGATTGCAATATGATTAGGATTTTTTTCAATTATCCTGAAGATCAAGGTGAAGGCTATAAGCGAAGCTAAGTCGAAAGCTTATGAAGTTTTTTTATAAAAATCTCGACTCTAAGGAGGGTCAGAAGGATATATTCAGGTTGGCCAAAGCAAGAGAAAGAAAGATCAAAGACCTTTCTCAAGTGAGATGCATTAAGGACGAGGAAGGTCACGTGCTTGTTACTCAGAAGGACATAGAGACTAGATGGGAGCAGTACTTCCATAAACCTTTCATTGTGGAAGGAAATAGAGAGATCACTTTGGGTAATCTAGCTAGTAGTGAAAGTTACTTGAATCGTGCAAGCTATAGATGAATACAAAGAAAGGAAGTAGAGGAGACTTTGAAGGTTATGAGACCTGGGAAAGGTGTAGGACCGAATGACATCCCTGTAGAAGTATGGAGAGTTTTAGGTGAACGTGGTTTGACTTGACTTACGAATCTATTCAATGTTGTTTGGCGAAGCAAGAAAATGCCTGAGGATTGGAGGAAGAGTATCGTGGTGCCTCTTTATAAGAATAAAGGAGACATTCAAAATTGTTCAAATTACAGAGGTATCAAGCTGATGAGTCACACTATGAAAATTTGGGAACGTGTGATCGAAAGAAGGTTGGGGCAAGTTTCCAACGTAAAAGAAAATCAATTTGGATTCATGCCAAGTCGCTCAACTATTGAAGCCATCCATTTGTTGAGGAGAACAATGGAGATTTATAGAGCTGAAAGGAAAAACCTCCATATGATCTTTATTGACTTGGAGAAGGCTTATGATTCTGTCCCACAAGAGATATTGTGGAGAGTTTTGAAGAAGAAACAAGTACTTGTCCTATATATTAACCTCATAAAGGACATGTATGATAGCGCTTTATCTTGTGTAAGGACCTTGTCTGGGAAGACTGACTATTTCGACATCAACATTGGTTTACATCAAGGTTCAGCTTTGAGTCCATTTCTTTTTACTTTGATTATGGACGAGTTGACAAATCACATTCAGGATGAGTTACCTTGGTGTATGTTATTTGCTGATGATATTGTGTTGATTGACGAGACTAGAGATGGAGTAAATGAGAAGCTTGAGGTCTGGAGACATGCATTGGAGACTAACCCGGGGTACCCCTCCTTCCAAACATCCCAATCCTCCTCACAGTTTACTACTCACAGGGGTACCCCAATCCAACCCAACCCTGCCCAACCCTGCAACCAAACGGAGCCTAAAGGATTTAGTAGGGCTAAGACGGAATATATGGAGTGCACCTTTAATAGAAGCAATGGTGAAGGAATTGAGGTAAAGATTTGTGACAATAACATTCGGAAGAGAGATTCTTTTAGATATATGGGATCTATTTTGCAACAGGATGGGGAAATTGACGGAGATGTTACTAATAGAATAAATGCAGACTGGCTAAAGTGGAGAGGAGCCTCTGATGTTTTCTGTGATCAGAAAATTCCTTTAAAAATTAAAGGAAGGTTTTGTAAAGCTGACGTGAGACCTGATATGCTCTATGGATCTAAATGTTGGCATGTGAACCATAGACATGTGAAGAGAATGGATGTAGTAGAAATGAAAATGCTAAGGTGGATGTGTGGACACACGCGTAAAGATCGAATTCGGAATGATGCAATCAGAAAGAAAGTTGGTGTAGCTCCGATCGAGGATAAGATGCGAGAAAACTGCTTAAGATGGTTTTGTCATTTGCAAAGAAGATCAGCGGATGCACCAGTTAGGAGATGCGAGTGTTGGGATGTTGAGCCGGCTAAGAGAGGGTGAGGACGGCCCAGGAAGTGTTGGAAAGAGACTATACGAAGGGATCTTAGTTTTTTGAATATAAGCCCGAGATTGACTCAAGATAGATCTGAATGGAGGCGAAGAATCCATGTAGCTGACCCTACTTAATTGTGGGAAAAGGCTTTGTTGTTGTTGTTGTATCCTGAAGATCAAGGTGTTTCTCTGGCTCCATCAATTGGAGATAGTCTTGACCAAAATGTGAAAAACAAATTTTGCCTCGAGGGAAGATTGTACTTGTTCCCTCTGGGACGTGGTGCCTGGGGGACTTTGATCACCTTTTTATTTGCATGCTTGTGTCCGTGGAATCTGGGATTTAGACATACAATGACAGAACCTATCTTTGCACACGAACTTCTGGAATTCTTTGGTGGTTGGCCAATTAAGATCTATAGCTGAGCAGTTGAGGCTCCTCGCCTCATTGTGGGCGATTTGGCTCACACAAAACGGGATCATTTTCAAGGCCAAGATATTTTATGTATAGAATGTGATTCACCTTGCTGGATTTCTCCTTGAGACTTGGTTGTTATAATGTTGTTAAATCGTTGCTTATATATTATTGGGGCTGGAACCATTGCGGGTGTTTCCCCCTTTTTGACTCGAAAGAAAATAATAATACAGTTCAGCCCTTCTTAAATTACAAAAAACAAGAAAAACCAGAATATAAATGTATATTGATCTCAATAAATCTAAGTTATACGCACATGTGTAAACTAGCACAATGGATAAAGAATGTGATGATATAGTGCCTGACTGGAAAAACATGGCAATGGTCATATACGCTACAAAATGGACAAAAAAGCAACATAAAGTTTTCTTATGGATGCCAAGGTCATTGTATAGAAAACGCTAATAAAGAATGAGACATACAGCTGACCATCCATCAAAGTTCGTGCTCTTCAAAATTTGAATAGGTCTGCAAAAGCAACAAAAGTATTCAGCAATTTGAAAACAGAGGACTGAAAGCACGATTTCGGGAAAGATAAATCCAAAATATAATGAACCAAGAATACTTAGAGATGCTTACGTGTCAACTGGGCACAGAAGCATGCATTCGTCCCCTTGTGAACTTTGAAACACTCTCCGAATTACACATTCGAGAGGAAGATTATTGGAGGAATCAACCTGCAAAAAATAAAATATGATTCTTTTTAATCTGTGAGCTCTTTCTGGGGAATATGATTCACTCATCTTGTCGCAAACCCAACGAAAAATCTCAAAGATACCAATATATCTTATGCATAAAGACGTAAGAACAGTATTTTTACAAAACTCTTCAAATTATTAACAGAACTCAATAATACATCTTGTGTAAAAAATTGCAAGAACAGTATTTTACGTAACAGAAGAATCGGAGATATTTATATTGGATAAGAATTGCTACAGAAGCAGGGATGCTGGAATCTAGACAGTAAATGGATTAAATTTTCAGATATTTACAACACATCGCCGTCAGGTAAGGTCAGGAATCATTTGATTTCCAAACCGCCATGATTACCATAAGAAGCATTCTACCTTTAGAGGGCCGCACAAAGCCTCTACTTAAGCCAACAATCTAGAGTGCTAGCCTTCTCCATGGCTCATTGAGCAAACATCTACAATGCTGGTCTCCGCTCAGTAAAAGAATATGATCATATCCACGTAAGTTATTAAAAGAGACAATATGAATATGTAACAACATTGCAAGGATATATATAAAGGGTGTGTTTAACTTAATTTGTAATAGACCACCAACAATATTATATATAATCAAAAGGAGATGGGGAGTATCGGTCACATGATAGTACCAAACAATAAAACTTTCCTTATAATAGCTTTATGCAATGGATCGCATACGAGCAAAATCATCAGGGAAATGGATTCGGTCAAATCACCAATACCAAGAGTGTTGAGATATTTGCTATCTTTCTAATTGTTTTATTATTATCTCGCCGATCCTCTAGTGTGCATGCGCGCACCTCTACGGCTCGATCTGCAGTTTGATTCGGTCTGATTTTGACCGCGATTTCATACCTATAAATCGTGTTTTCCAGCCCAAGAGAGAAGCGGAGATTGATGAAGATGGTTGTATGAGTCTATACGTACAACCAATCTTGTGTATGATCGTGTGGACTTGTTCATATCAGTCTACTCCCCAGTTGAGTCCTGTTGTTCGATCGTTTTTCATTATGTCAAAGAACATGGGTGATATTTTTTTTATCCGGAGCCTTCAAGGGCCCGACTCCCATCGTTAAGATGGATGGGACCAACTATGACTTGTGGTCCAAGCAATTTCTCACCCTCATGCAGTGCAACAAGGAGCACATCTTGACAGATCCAGAGCCAACTGATAAGACCGAGGCAAATGCTTCGTGGAAGCAAGATGACGTGTATACGCTTGTTTGGCTTTATAGGACCTTCACCACAGAGATAGCCAATGATATTCTGAATCATCCCACCGCCAAGGCGATGTGGGACACTTTGACATACACCTATGCTCAAACGAAGAATGAGGCCAAGATTCTTCAGCTACAGTTCGATATCTACAATGTCAAGCAGGATGGTTGTCCTCTACACGTGTGCTACTCTTCGCTCTGTGGCATGTCCGAGAAGCTTCATAGCTACATGCCTATTACGATATCTATTGAGCAGCAGAAGATGTATAGGAACTCCATGATGGTTGGAGTCTTCATAGCTGGACTTGATACAGAGTATGATGTTGTGTGTACTCAGCTTCTTACCGGAGCTACCATACCTCCCATAGAGGAGGCCTACAACCATCTCAGTCGGATTATCATGCCTTCTACAACCACTTCTCCACCCTCTTCGGCGATGGCCGCTTCTCGTGGCCAAGGAGGGACGATCCAGTCCAGATGGTGCATCTCTCGTGGCAGAGGCAGTGGACGCCAGCGTGTCCTTGCACTTACTGTCGTCGGTCTGGACATGCAGAAGATACATGCTACCAGAAGCATGGATATCTTGCTTCTTGTCGCGTAGCAGAATAGATTGTGCCTTCAGAGACTCCAGCTTCCCAGGCCTATCCTTGTTTGGATGATATTGTCTCTCGTATTCGAGAGATCATGACTCCTACTGCTGGCACCACCACTACAGATACAACAGACGCAACCAGGGCCTCTTCGAGCTATTCAGTTATCGCATATTCTTTTACTGGTAGTACTGGTGCTGATGACAGAGTGGATTATGGATTCTGGCACTTCTTACCACATGTGTGGAGACAGAGCGCATCTGAGGCCCTACAGGATCATACCACCAGGCAGATGGGTTGTCATTGCTAATGACGACCACTTACCCGCTACAGGACAGGGGGAGGTGCATTCGACGTCGTCCACGGGCCTTCAGAATGTTTTATATGCTCCTACCTTTCAGTTGAATTTACTTTCCATCAGTCATATTACTAAGGATATGCATTGTCGTGCCATTTTTTATCCTTCATCTCTTGTGTTTTAGGACATACTTACAGGCAGGGTGATGGATGTGGCCGTGAGCAACGGGAGCTCTACAAACTGGTCCAACCTCCTCATGCTGGTGTTTCTACTATACCTATTGAACCAGTCTATCCATATCTGTGGCACCTTCGTTTTGCCCACCTTGCTCTGCAGAAGTTGTGTCACGTTCTCATATTTCTACGAGATCCTCCTTTCAGTGTGAGGCATGTCATTTTGGGAAGCACCATCGTTCCTCCTTTCCATCACATCAGAGTCGGAGCAGTTCTCAGTTATTTGAGCTCCTTCATTTAGACATTTGGAGTCCGATTCGTGTTCCTGATCACCAGGGACATCATTTTTATCTTGTTGCGATCGTTGATTTTTCTAGACTTTCCTGAGTCTTTTTATTGAAGAACAAGTCTAAGGTTGGATCTGTGATCAAATATTTTATTGAGATAAAGAATATTTTTCTACCAATGTCAAATATCTTTGTTCTGATAATACCTTAGAATTATGCACCTTAAAGCTTTCTGAATTTCTTAGATCTCTTGGCATAGTTCACCAGACCTCATGTGCTTATACTTCCAAGCAGAACGGTGTTGTCGAGCGCAAACACCGTCACTTACTTGATGTGACCAGAACCTTGTTGATACAGAGTCGTGCTCCTTACACTTACGAGGGCGATGTTGTCCTTATTGCTTGCTATCTGGTGAATCGTATGCCCCCGTCTGTGTTGGGAGAGAAGATTCTTTTTTCGATTACAGTTTCTGAAAAGGATCTTTTGTCTCTTACACCTCGTGTGTTCGGATCTGTTACTTTTATTCATGATGTCTCTCCAGGACGTGACAAGCTCTCTCCCAAAGCTGTCAAGTGCGTGTTTGATGGCTACTCTCGTACCCAGAAGGGGTACCATTGCTTTGATCCGCTAAGGCGAAAATATCTTGTCAATGCTAATGTTACTTTCTTTGAGTCTGTTGTATATTTTTCTACAGGTGACAGACTAGCCCCATCTGACTCCGACAATGAGATCTACATGCCTCCACATCCTACTACTGCTATTCTATCTCCCTATACTCCTGCTCTACCACCGCCTCCTCAACCACTACCACCTACACCTACTCCTGCCTTTACACTTGCTCCCGTGGATCCACCTCCTACTGTGACTCAGTTTTCGCCATATGTTTTTACTCGCAGGTCTCACTCCGTTCCCCCTACTCACAGGTATTGACCATCATCCAGCATGTCTCAGGTATGTAATGAGTACATTGTTTCTACTGATGGTACTGTTGAGTTGTATGTGCAGCAGAATTCCATACAGGATGAGCAGGTGTCCTCTCCATAAGGGAAATTACAGGATCGGGACTTGGCAGATGATCTTGATGTGTCGATTGCTCTGCGAAAGGACGTATGTGTGCTACTTATCCTCTTGGAGCTCAGGTTTCCTTGAGTAGATTGCCAGAGGATTTCATGAGGTTTATCTTGGCACTAAGATACCACGGACATATCAGGAGGCTCTTCAGGACAATCAGTGGAGGTAGGCCATGGAGGAGGAGATAGTCGCACTACAGTCATGTGGTACGTAGAGTCTTGTTTCTGCTCCAGTTGACGCATCCGTTGTGGGATGTAAATGGGTGTTCACTGTGAAACACTGTGCAGATGGCAGTGTGGATTGCTGTAAGACGAGACTTGTGCTACGCGAGTTCATCAAGACATATGGGGTGGGTTATAACGATACTTTCTCTCCGGTTGCCAGACATTCTACTCTGCATATTGTACTTCCTGTTGTTGTGACATGAGATTGGCCCATTTACCAGCTTGATGTGAAGAATGTCTTCCTCTGTGGTAATCTACAAGAGGAGGTCTACATGCAGCAGTCGCCTGGGTTTGTTGCTGAGGGGGGGTGTCAGAAGGTTTGTAGGTTACATAAGGCTATCTATGGCCTTAAGAAGAGTCCAAGAGCATGGTTCCAGAAGGTCTCGAACTTGATAGAGTAGCAGAGGTTTGTGAGATTGATTGTTGATCACTCTTTGTTTGTGCACAGGACCCAGAGAAGTAGTATTGTCATTCGTGTTTATGTTGATGACATTATTGTTATAAGCGATGACGAGCAGGGCATTCAGGGTGCCAAAGACTTCCTAGGTCAGCAGTTTGTGACCAAGGACCTTGGTAATTCACGTTACTTCCTTGGACTGGAGTTTGGCAGGAATCAGCGAGGTCTTCTGATGTCCTAGAGGAATTACATTACAGATCTTCTTTCAGAGACATGCATGGCATATTGCAGACCTGCCACTACTATTGACCCGAGCATGAAGCTCTATGATGATGACACTGAGAAGGTCGACAAGAGGAGGTACAAGGAGCTTGTTGGCAAGCTATTGTATGTGACTATTACCAAGCTCGGCATTTGTCGTGAGCAAAGTGAGTCAGTTTATGGAGCAGCCCATACAGGCACATATGGATGTTGTTCATATGATTCTGAGGTATCTGAAGACAATACCAGGTACGGGACTTCTTTTCAGTAGAGGCACATCTCTCTCATTTACAGCGTGTTCAGATGCAGACTATGTTGGGTGTCCAAAGGATAGGAAGTCTACTTCAGGCTCCGTTGTGTTCATAGGGAATTCACTGGTTTCATGGAAGAGCAAGAAGCAGACTGTGGTTGCCAGATCGAGTGTTGAGTAAGAATACAAGGCCATGGCACAAGCTAGCACAGAGATGATGTTGGTCAGATTTGTTTTTACCGACCTGACTATAGAGGTGTCTCTCCCCATGCACCTCCAATGTGATAACCAGTGTGCTCTTTTCATTGTCAACAACCCAGCTTTCATGATTGGACCAAGCACATATAGGTGGATCGTCACTACACTCGTGTCATGATACGTAAGGGTCTTATCGCCACTACGCATGTCAGCTCCGGAGACCAGACAGCTAAGGCCCTAGCTAGAGGGTCTTATTAGAGATATTGTTCCAAGCTGAGTCTGATCAATATCTATGCTCTAGCTTGAGGGGGAGTGTTGAGATATTTGTTATCTTTCTTATTGTTTTCCTATTATCTATTTATTTTGTCTTCCTCATGTAATTTGCCCAATAGGTTCCTCTCCTATATAAGAGAACCCAAGGGCCTCTCATTGATGCAAGTCATTCTTTTCCCTCTACAAAGAGGAAGCCTCCGAATCAGCTCATAAAAGTGCCCAACCACAGCAGTCCCAATAGCTGGATCCCCCTCCACTACTTCCCTCCCACCTTAGGTGCATGAATCAAGTTGTGCACTTGCCTCCCATCAGATATTGCATGAAATTTTGAATGTTGGAGTTTTCCTCCTTCAGCAAGACCTACCTAGACAGTCGTCGCCACTCAACCTCATGCTTCTTGTTTTATCAAGCGAGATCCTATGTTGTTCACTCCTTGCCACCTTTTCCTCCAACAACTTCATGGTATCCTTGAGGACGTCGAGGCAAACAACCTCCTCTACCCATGCATGTCGCTCCTAACGAATCTGCACCTCTTACGTGAACTCCAATAGCATCATATGCAAAGCCTCAAGATTTCCTGCCATCACCCTCGAAGTCACCCATACACAAGATGTCTAAGCTAGCACATGCTCCATGAAACCATACACAAACAACCAAGAAAGCTCGAAACAAAACATATTGCCCACTCAGCCATCCTCATCGGAATCCTAGCATATATATGGTATGATTAGGGTGTGAATGTGGCAAAAAGAACATAGATTCCAATGAGGAAGGCCTTCAACAGTTCCACAGACCCGAGGAAATGATTCAAGCAGAAACATGACGATAGTCAGAGTGCGTCGAATCAAAAACCTACAGGGACATGTACCCCACAAAATTAGCAAACAAAAGGCAGCCAAGATCCACACTTTCCCTCTCTTGAGGACGAATAGCAACAAACAAGTGACATTAGAGTCACCGTCCAAAGGCCATTAAAGATTGGGAAAATGGGCACGCTCCATCTACAGTTCATCCCACATGTCTGGAGAAGCAAGGGCCCCTAAAGGCTTGTACACCCCAAAAAATAAAAAATGCAAAAAAACACCGAAGAAAGATAACACCATTATGCAACATCCAAATAGCCCATATAATCACAATTGGTAGTAACTGTTAGAAAATATGAATGCGGAAGCGGTAATCAGAGCAAAGAATAAAACTTGGAATAACACATGATTTAACGTGGAACCCTACTCCCTAAGGACCAGGATGAAACCACAGGAGAGTGCCTCAAAGGGCTTATGTATGCATTGCACTTTCTCACTGGATATAGGGGTGAGGGGCTTCTTATATAGCCATCAATGAGTCTCCACATCTCATAGACGGTAGATGTGGGACTAAAGACTTATATGTGGTAAATGGATCCTGGAGTGATCCGTTTACCCATCTACAACATAAATGGCACACAACACATACTCCAACACTCCCCCTGCTCAGCTTAGACAAACAGAAAGAGATCTCAAACTCACACTACAGGATACTACAGGACACTACAGACAATATCAACTCAATGCGCACAATTGTCGGCTGCTCTCGAGGACGTTGCTTCTCATGTCGTGCAGGTGAGGACGAACGGGCTAGAGTGTGAGTCAAACTGAATCTCATGGTCAGAGAGCATATGCTCTGTACTGCGCCTGTCAGAGCCACTGCAACTGAAAATGAGTCTCCACTTGGAGAACTCTTGCCCGCTAAAACATGTGGACAATTGATCCATCTCTGAAAGGGCCGAATAAAGAACGTCGCTAATTATCCATACGTAGATCTCTGGAGATGGGTCTCTCACATAAGGACATCAAAATGGGTTCTTTCTCATATGAACCTCGGAATGATCTCGTACCGGAGTTCACGATTGCTGGAGAATGGAGTCTGAAGGTCTTCTCGTCGGAGAACTGGGTCTCTCCCATCTGGCTCAGAGAATGGTATTCTACTCTAGAGTCCCTATGAAACCACATAAAAACCCTAATATACATGGCATAGGGAATGGGATCTCTACTCTTGAGTCTTTGTGGATCACATGAAAACCCTAGCCGACAAAACAAGAATGATGGGGACCATTGAAAAGATGAAAAACAAGTGCAAATCAAACTGAAGATAGCATACACATCACACATGTGTGTCCGAAACTGAAGACTCGGAACCTGACGTCGAGTCTGAATATCTGGATTGTAGAATCTGAAAAACTAGTTGGTCTGGAATCTGGCATCTGACCTATGACTCTACACAATACTCCCCCTTTCTCCCATACTTGTCGGAAATCAATGGCATCAACAAAGTTGGGAGAAGACAATAAAATGGGGAAAACATCACATAATCCGATGCTTTAAAAAATGGAAATCATTTTTTTAATTAGTTGTCCATTCTCTCTCTTTTTTTCTTCGGCTCCTTTTTTCTTTCAGTTATTTTCTCTCTTTTTAATAGTTGCCGCCTCCTTTTATTCAAACAAGCCGTTCACATTTTTTACTGCTTTTCACTTCTCTTTTTTTCTCGTCGCGTACGATTTTTTTGTACGCACCCTTTTTTTAAACAAACCTTCTCCCCTTTCTTTTTTTATAAAATAGCCCAATCGACCCCTCCCCCTTTTTATAACACGATGGGCCTTTATTTTAGGGTTCCCGCTTGGGAACCTTTCTCAACAACTTCCGCCCCCGATGGGGGTCTCTTCACTAGCTGTTGCCGCCGAAGATTCAGGGGAAGGGAGACTGCGCCCTGGAGGGTATCGCGTACAGAGAGATGGAGCTCGGATGCATCTCGCGATGGCTAGGTTCACGATGGTTGGATCCTACGTGAGGATGAGAGAAGGGCGGCTGGAGATACGTCGCATGCGATCTGGATGTGGCGGCGGAAGTGGAGTGGCATCGCCGCCTGTGGATTTGCCCCGCGTTGCCTGCGCGAGACGAGGGAGGAGGTGTGTGCCGTGGAGCGGGAGCCCCACCAGTGTCGCCGCCTCCTAGGAGCACGAGGGAGGAGCGCCAACTTAGGTGCTCGAAATTCGGGAGATTGCGTGACCCAATGTCGCAGCCTGAGAGGCATCGTACGTGGCGCCTACG
Source organism: Ottelia alismoides (assembly GCA_037367405.1). Classification (NCBI taxonomy): domain Eukaryota; kingdom Viridiplantae; phylum Streptophyta; class Magnoliopsida; order Alismatales; family Hydrocharitaceae; genus Ottelia; species Ottelia alismoides. The sequence continues at coordinate 153,870 of JAZKJV010001035.1, read as the reverse complement.
CGCATAGGGAGGAGGTGTGGCAGTAGGCTGGAGAGAAAGGCGGCGTCGCGTGGACCTCTGCCTGAAGGTGTTGGTGCGGCAGGAGGGATGTAAGGAGCACCGCTTGGAGTGGTCTGGAGTGCCGCACTGTACGGTTAGGGCTTCTTGGAGATGCAAGGATGTGATGCACCATCGAGATGCTTTCTTTATTTCGCAGTAATGCGACCTGGATGTGTCATGTGGTTGGAGGGAGACACAGGAGTGTTATCTTGTGATGGAGGACCGTCAATGGCTAAAGATGCGGGTGACGCTTATCGGATCTGCGAGTGGTACGTCTTGGATCTGGAACAGCCTGGATCTGGAGCAAATCGTCTATCGAAGATGGTTGAAGGATGGCAGCGAACAGATTCTAGAAAACCCCCAAAAAATCTGCTCGAACGGAACATGAACATGAACAGAACAATCGTCTTCAAAATATTCTTCAAGAAAAATTAGGATTTCAATAGAAACAGTAGAATTGTATCTCGAACCTCGAACACAAAAATAAATAACATAAACATCCTCGAGAATCGACCCGCTCTGATACCATTGTAGAAAATATGAATGCGGGAGCAGTAATCAGAACAAAGAGTAAAACTTGGAATAGCACGGGATTTAACATAGAACCCTACTCCCTAAGGAGCGGGATGAAATCACGGGAGAACGCCTCAATGGGCGTATGTAGTGTACGCATTGCACTTTCTCACTGGATACAGAGGGTGAGGGCCTTCTTATATAGCCCTCACTAAGTCTCCACATCTCACAGACAATAGATGTGGGACTAAAGACTTGGATGTGGTAAATGGATCCTGGAGTGATCCATTTACCCATCTACAACATAAGTCGCACGCAACACATATACTCCAACAGTAACAACTCCTCGTTTGTACAGAAGCGAATGCTGAAAAGTGACTCTCGGCACCCAATGAGGTTGTTATGTTTAATCACTGAGTGCCCAGATGCATCCATCTATCCTTTCCTTCTCACATACAAAAAGAAGATGGTCAATCGTCTCCACACCTCCCGCACGAAGAGAACAATTATCATCTCTTGAACAAAATCATGCACGTTTCTCCATGGTTAGGATTCTACCAACCTTAGTAATCATAGGAATATTTTGGCTTGTGTTGGAATATTCATGTCCCAAATAAATTTGCAATCTCGAATTAAGTCATCAAGTAAAGGCCCAGCAGATCAACCATAGATTTTGTAGGCATCTTGTATTATAAAATCACCATCTCTCCACACCAAACGGTCTATTCCCTCTATCGGGCCCTCCAGAGGGGTTATGGCATTCATAACCTCAACAAAATCCTAGCAATAGTGTTCTGAAAAGTCTACATGGAAGGTGGGCAGCCATGCACCAGCATCCCATAATTCTAAAACCAGGGCATCACAGGTCATCGTCAACGCAAACGAACGTGGGAAAAGGGTGGTAAGAGACCCACTATTAGTCCAATCATCTGTCCAAAACACAAAGGAACATACATCGTAAGCAGTGGGAGTTGGGGTAGAACATAGCATATTCATTTCCGAAAAACAGAAGTATGAAGATGCAGACGAGGAGCTATGAATATCTGAGCATGAATAGCATATATCCGTGAATTAGTCTGCAACATTATCCTCGCCATCCCCCCAGATCCTTGCAACCCATTTCAACAGCAAGTACATGTTTATAGTCTCCACGTGGGGGATTCCCAATCCTCTTCCTTCTTAGGAAGTGTAAGTGTCACAATCAACAAGGTGTATGGCTAATGTGTTCCATCTGGACGTACCCCAGAAGTATCTCCACATTATCCTTTCCAAACCAATTGGGGATCCCTACAGGTACGGTCCCAATGACATAAAAAGGACCGGAATAGTTGCAAGGACGGTCTTTACTAAGACTAAGCTTGTAAAAAATGACCGACTAACTTATTTAGTTAGCCTGTTTAGTCTACAAGGTGTGGTGGTCGCTCGGACTAAGATTAATTAGCCCTTAGTCGGACAATTAGTCAGCCATTTTTTAGACTACTTTTTCAAGTTTTTTAAAGGTAAACTTAATCTAAGATGCTTAATGCGTGTATTGTTCAATCATAATTCAGTTATTTCTTTTATTTCATTATGATAGTATAAAAATGTACAGATTTAAGAAATTATATAAGAATATATGTCTATAAAATGATTTGTATATTTCAAATAATTAGAATATACAAAATTGATTATAGTCCGACTAAATCTTTTTAGTTGTCTGACTACCGATTAATCCTTAGTCAGTGATCCGGTCAGCCGACTACTAACAAACGACTTTTGCAACCTTGACTAAAACCGAACGACCCCCTCGCGAAAGCATCGAAGCCTTCGATTCAACGAGTTTCCATTCCATCTTCTCTATAACAAGTAATCAATCCGAAGGTTGGAGGTGCACACTACTCAAATGTAGGCCCAGATAACGAATCCACAAAGATCTGTAAGTCGTTCCAAGTTCAACTATGTATTCAATAGCATCTGCATCTGAGAGACCTAATGGTATTACTGACGAATTGTCCCTATGGATCCTCATGTTAGAAAATTCAACTAAGATGTTGAGAACGGTGCCATTCCGTGTGCCTATCGCTTGCATCCCACATTGAAGAAGATAATGTCATTTGCATATTGCAATATGGGAATGGAGATCTCTCCCAAGGTGTATCCTGCGAGGATGCCTTGGCTAACTACTGGCTCCATTATTCGTGTAAGCACATCAGTGGCCAGAACAAGATATGTGCGCCAGTAGGCACGCTTGTGAATACACCGTTATGGCTGGAAAAAAAAACACATTCTAGTTGTTCGTTCGTCATATTATAGTATAGCGCGGTTGTTACACATCGCTTCATCCAATAAATCCAGAAATCCGGACCACATCTCACTAAAGCATACTACATAAACCACCGATCAACACTATCTTAGGCTTTAGAAAAATCTACTTCCAAAGAGTCCACATGTTCATCTCCTCTTCCAATCAGCTATGATGGGAGAAAAGAAAACCATGTATGAGATGTACCCGAGGACTCTCTTATATAGGAGTAAGGAGAATAGCCCTGGGTTAATTACATGATAAGTACCCTGAGAAAGAAGAAATTAGACTAAGCCATACATAATACGATATTTTACTTAACACTCCCCCTCAAGCTGGAGCATATATATCTATCATGCTCAGCTTGGACCAACACTTCTGAAAAGGACTTCGTGCTAGAGCCTTGGTGAAGATATCAGCTGTCTGATCTCCTGTAGACACGTAAGCTGTAGATATGAGCCCCTTCTGGATCAGATCTCAAGTGTAATGGCAATCCACCTCAATATGCTTCGTTCGTTCATGGAAAGCAAGATTATTTGCAATAAATAATGCGGCTTGATTATCACATAATAGCTGCATAGGAAGAGGAATATCTATAGAAAGATCAGTCAACACCGATCTAACCCACATCATCTCTGTACTCCATTGAGCCATGGCTCTGTATTCTGATTCTGCACTTGATCTGGCAACAACAGTATGCTTCTTGCTTTTCCATGAGACAAGTGAGTGACCAACAAAAACAGCAAATCCTGAAGTAGACTTTCTGTCCGTGGGGCATCCTGCATAGTCAGCGTCTGCACATGCTGTTACCTCCAATGAACTGCCCCTACTGAATAGGAGTCCTGAACCAGGTGAGTTCTTCAGATATCTCAAGATCATATAGATAGCATCCATATGAGTCTTTCTGGGACACTCCATAAATTGGCTAACCTTGCTTACAGCAAACATAATATACGGTCTGGTGATGGTCACATATAGGAGCTTCCCCACTAGCTCCATGTACCTCCTGCTATCGACTTCCTCAGTGTCATCATCATACAGTTTCATATTTGGATCCATAGGCGTCATAGCTGGCTTGCACCCAGTCATACCTGTCTCGGACAGGAGATCCATGACAAACTTCCTCTGGGTCATTACTAGACCCCGATGATTCCTGGCAAATTCTAACCCCAGGAAGTAACGAAGAGTACCAACATCTTTGAACACAAATTCTTTTCCTAGGAACTTCTTGGCTACCTGAATGCCTCGAGCATCATCTCCTGTTACAATAATATCATCTACATAGACAAGAATGGCAACTGTACCTCGCTGTGTCTTCTGAACAAATAGAGAGTGGTCCGTCGTGGACATCTTGAATCCTTGTTGCTCAATCAATTCTGACAGCTTTTGATACCAGGCTCTAGGACTTTGCTTGAGTCCATATATGGCCTTATGTAGCCAGCATACCTTTTGTGACTCCCCCTCAGCAGTAAACCCAGGTGGTTGTTGCATGTAAACTTCCTCGTGAAGATCCACATATAGGAATGCATTCTTCACATCAAGCTGGAATAACGGCCAATCGCGTGAACCAGCAACTGCTAGTAAAATCCGGAGCATAGAGTGTCTCGCCACTGGAGAGAATGTGTCCTGATAATCTACCCCATATGTCTGGGTGAAGCCACGGGCCACCAACCTTGCCTTGTAGCGATCCACGCTCCCATCCGCATTATGCTTAATAGAAAATATCCATTTGCAGCTTACTATGGACGCACCCTGCGGAGGAGGGACAATAGACCATGTCCCGCGAGCTGTTAAGGCTGCCAATTCTTCTTCCATCGCATGACGCCACTTGTTGTCCTGTAATGCCTCCATATATGTTCTGGGTATAGTAATCGCGGATAGGCCAACAATAAACTTCTTGTACTACTCATCTGAAAGATGATCCAAAGAGACATGCGCTGCAATTGGATATTTAGCATATTGACGACGTGACTTCCTCAGCGCAATAGGAATATCCAGATCGCCCTCCACATTATCCTCTACAGCAAAGTCTTCATGTAAAACTCCAGGGCCATCAGTAGAAACAGTGTTATCATAACATACCTCAGGCTTGCTGGAAGATGTGGACGGCTGATGAGCAGAAGTGCTAGTAGAAGACCTGCGCGTGTAAACAATGGGTAAAAATTTCGACTGAGGTGGTGGTGGTGGTGGAGGAGGAGGCGGTGGAGGCGTGGGTGGTAGTGGGTTGGCTGATGTGGTAGATGGAGGTGGAGGAACCACAATATCGTTTGCATTGTCATTGGATAACCTGTCACCTGTAGGAGAAAAATACATGATAGACTCAAAGAAAGTGACGTCCACACTCACATAGTATCTCTTATTCGTCGGATCATAGCAGCGATACCCTTTTTGAGTACGAGAGTACCCAACAAACACACATTTGATAGCCCTTAGAGAGAGCTTATTACGACCAGGAGTACAATTATGCACAAACGCAACAGACCTAAAGACACAAGGTGTGAGAGAGAAAAGATCCTTCTCGGGAAACGCAATCAAGAAAGGGACATTTTCTCCTAGAACAGTAGACAGCATGTGATTCACTAAGTAGCATGCAGTGAGAACCGCATCCCCCAAAAGGAGTGAGGGGCACGACTATGGATCAACAATGTCCGGGTGACGTCTAGAAGGTGACAATGTTTGCGTTCCGCCACACCATTCTGTTGCGACGTGTAACTACAGGAGGTTTGATGAATGATTCCCTTTGAGCTGAGGAAATCGGATAAATGCAGTGTTGAATACTCCAACGCATTATCTGTTCGGATGACTTTGATATTGGTAGAAAAAATGTTATTAACTTCCAGAATGAATTTTCGAATAATAGCACCTGCTTCAGACTTTTGTTTTAACAAGAATACCCAAGATAATCTAAAATAATCATCAACTGCAACCATATAATACCGATGACCCTGAATATCAGGCACACGACTCGGACCCCAAATATCAAAGTGAAATAGTTCAAAAGACTGACTACTGTGACGACTCGGACGAACAGGAAACGAAGACCTATGGTGTTTCCCAAGCTGACAGGCTTCACAATCCAATGCAGTACGAGTAGATATCTGCGGCAAGACATGACACATTTTCTGCAGAGGCAGATGGCCAAATCGGAGATGCCAAAGGAAGGGAGAAGTGGATCCTGAGAGAGTAGTAGCGGCGCCAACACATGGTGATATTGCAAGCTTATACAAGCCTTTCTGCTCATGGCCACCAACAATCTTCCTGCCAGTCAGTATGTCCTGAAACACAAAAGTAGACGAGTCAAAAATGGCACGGCAGTGTAAATCTTTTGTAAGTTGGCTAATTGATAACAGGTTCATCTGAAAATCTGGTGCATGTAAGACATTCTGAAGAGTAAATGAAGATGTCAGGGTGATCTCCCCTGACCAATAATGGGTAATCGGACCCCATTGGCAATGACCACAGATCGTCCTCAGGCAAGTGGCTCTGTAGGTAGTAAACTGCCGTTTGTCGCCGCACATATGATGAGAGGCTCCGGAATCCATAATCCAGTCTGTCAGATCCGAGCAAGTAGTACCGGTATGTGCATAAGGGGTACCTAAAGAGCTAGAAGATGCTATGGTTGAAGCTGCAGCATCCGTTGAACCTGGAGACGAAGACGAGGGTGTAACAATCATATCTCGAAGGCGTGAGACGAGATCATCAAAGCGAACAGTTGGAAGAGGTGCAATTGTATTCTCAGTCTGCTCAGCTACCCGTGCAGTGACGGGATACCCATGCTTGTGAAAGCATGTCTCCTCAGAGTGGTTTGGTCGATGGCAGTGAGTACAGGGGCCACGGTGTCTTCCTCCCCCTCTACCACGAGGTCCACGACCTCGAAAATGTGACGCTCCTCCTCTGCTACGAGCGGCAGCTTATAGCTGTAGGAGTAGTCTGTGTTGTAGACGTCGATGTAGTAGGAATCATGCTCAATCGCTTATAAACCTCCTCCATTGGTGGGATAGACTCGCCAGTCAGAAGTTGAGTACGTGCAGCATCGTACTCTGAATCAAGGAAGATAGAAAGACGCCAATCATTGTAGCATTTCTGTAAGCCTATTGTTGCTCCGTACTGGTAGTGATCGGCATGAAGCTATGTAGTCTCTCGAACATGCCTCGTAGATGAGAGAAAGGAGCATGTAACGGCTTCCCATTCTGTTTCATAGAAAAGATGTCGAACTGTAACTGGAGAATTTTGCTTTCATTCTTTTTTTTTTGAAGCTCAAAAGCGGGGGACACACTCGGTGGTGCTCGCCCCAAATTTATTGAAAAAAAGTTAAGGAAAAACTTACAGCGGGATTTTGCTTTCATTCTTAGACTGCCCATATGTCGCAGCCAGGATATCCCACATAGCCTTAGCTGTGGGTTGTTCACAATATCATTTGCAATCTCCGTAGTCAGCATCCCAGATAGCCATATCCATGTCGCATTTACTCCAGCCTTGTCTTCGGGCTCGGATTCTGTCAGAATGTGCTCCTTGTTGTGGCACTGCATCAGGGTGCAAAACTGCATAGACCAAAGTTCATAATTGGTCCCATGCATCTTGACAATCGGGGCTGGGCCTTCGAAGGTACCCGAGGATGTAAAAACGTCACCCTTAATTTCTGACATGATTGATGAAGAGCCGAAGACCAACGGAGATAACTATAATATGCGGTCTACAAAATCATATGAGGGTTAGGTTGTATGTGTAGACTCATACAACCATTCCTCCTTGTTCGAGCGCCGACTTTAGTATTCAAAGTGCAAGTAGGACGTTGGCGAAGTCCTATGTCGCGCCGCTGGGTTGGAGTCCGCTGATAAGCACCGAAAAAAATGGCTAGGGCAACAGGGTACCGGTCGGCGAGACCCTTTGGAGAGGCGTTGGGGCGGCTTGATGCCGCTGGAGCTGTGTTAGGAGGCCACGAAAGCCGCTGGACCCAGATAGAGCCGCAGAGGGCGCCGCTGGAGGCGTAAAAACCGAGAGAGGGCGCGCCGCAGGAGGCGCAGACAGTCGCGAGAGACGCGGGACCCGGAGCCGCCGCAGGAGCCGTTGGAGGCGGCCTGGGAGCCGCTGAAGGGGGCGGCAAGGAGCGACGGAGAGCCTTAACGCCCGGCCGAGCACCCGGAGGCGCGCGACGCGGCGCTGAGAGCGCCCGGTGTCACGCGAAGCAGCGCTGGGAGCGCCTGGCGCCTGCGCGAGGAGCCCCTCGACCCGTTGGAGGCGTGCGGCGAGGGAGGGGGGGTCGGCGGGTAGAGGGATTAGGGTTAAGGTTTGGGTGGGATACCGAGACCCCGGTCTAGGACCGTTGCTCCGATACCATGATGGGAGAAAAGAAAACCATGTATTAGACGTACCTGAGGACTCTCTTATATAGGAGAATAGCCCTGGGATAATTACATGATAAGTACCCTGAGAAAGTAGAAATTAGACTAAGCCATATATAATACGATGTTTTACTTAACAAGCTATTATTTCTGTTTCCATAGACAAACCATCAACTATCTGCCTGCTTGGATAGAAGGCAAACTGTACGAGGGAGATAAGTTCATCAAGGACACCATTTGATCTGTTCACCAGATGCTTCACAATCACAAGGAAAATATCATCTGAGACTATGGGTAGAAGTCCTCAACTTTGTTTATCTACAGGAGGGGGAGGACCTTTATTCTTTTGCTCCTTTTTGTAGAAGACATTATTATAACTAGCAATCTCAAACCATTAGTTCTACTATGGAGCAACATCTAGATAATATTTTAATATTAAAGACCTTGATAAGCATCACTTTTTATTGTGGATCGAAGTTGATATTTGCATTGATCACCTCACCATGACTCAGCAAAGTGTGCAGTTGATCTTCTAAAGAGGTTCAATATGACATATTGTAAGCCAGAACTCACTCCGACTCTGTCTCAACAAAAATTGTTCAAGGTGGACAGTGATCTTATTCTCGATGCAGCTAATTATCGCAGTAGGGTTGGTGCGTTATCATATCTCGCTATTACTTGCCATGATATTACTTTTGCATTAAACCAAGTCTCCCAATATATGCATGTTCCTACTATTAATCACCTCGAAGCTGCCAAAAGAATTCTCAAACATCTTAAAGGCACCGGCACCCATGGTTAGATGCCTTGACATACTTCAAGGACCTTCATTTACTGAAGAATCACTTCCAAATTACTGCACTTTATGGTGCTAATTAGGCAATTCATATAGATAGATGTCATTCTGTCAGTGATTTCTGTGGGCTCCTTGGATAAAATCTCATTTCTTGAAAAACGAAAAATAGTGGTGTTTCTCGTTCTAGCAGAAAAACTGAATGTAGAGCTCCTGCAGCTGTTGTCAGCAAAGTTACTTGGGTTAGTTCCATTATTTACCTTTTAGGTTATAACATTAATTCTGTTACTACTATTTTTTTAGTAACAGTAATACATATGCCTTGGCTGAAAAACAAGTGTTTCAGGACCGTTCTAAGCACATCAAGATTGGCCATCATTTTATCCATGAAAATGTCTAGAACTAGAAGTCAATGTGAACCATGTCCCTGCTGGAGATCAGCTTGCTGATATTATCATCGTATCTGTTGCTGCAAAAGTCTTTGACAATATTCACACCAAATTGAGTCGTTACAGAAATCATGATCGGTTTGTTGAGGCTGACAAAGTTACATTGTTCATAATTCCCATGGTTATGTTTGCAACTGTTTCAGTATACATTCATGTGTGTGAGTGTCTCCGTACTGTGCTCATTACTTGGGATGCAAGATTACTCTTGTTGTGAAGCCTTAGGGCCTCTTCACTAACCATTGAGTATATGAGTATCCCTAGACCCGGGTGTAGATAGACACGAGTCACACGTCTCTCGAACTAGGTGATCAGATATTGTCTGTCTTGTTTCTCATATGTTTTCATACACATCAAAGCAGCAGGGCAGATAGTTGCATAAAGACAATGTAACAGATAAAACAAAATTCTACCTTGCTTAGATTGTATTTATCTATAATCCAACACAATATTCCTAATGTTAGAATTTTCATCCCTGCATTGTCACCTCCACAAGATAACCATCGATCTATAATATCACTCCCATTTGAGGTAAACAAAATGAATGCCTGCTCAAACCACCAGATGAGAGAACTTACACCTACTGCCTAGTGTGCAGATTATTTCCCTCTTTAATTTTGGATTTATGATAGTAATCATCCAAAGATTTTTTTTATTCTTCCCACTTTTTGTATATTGTATGCAAATGGCAAGAGAACCTTAAGTGAGTATAAGCACTATGTACACTTCCACATCATTTCCTTCCTCCCGCCACAACTCCCCAGAATTCGTCAGATCCTCAAAATTAAAATAATGCTAATCGAGATTTCAGGAACTACCATTCTCTTTCTATCTCGACTCAGTTCAACAATCATTTGCACCAAATATCAGATTTTTTTATCAAATCATCTTCAAGTTTATGCTAAAAAGATGATAGGATTACAGGCGCATGCTTCATGAGCTGCCCAAGCTTTGCATACTCATAGAAATCAAGAGAGCTAAAACAGATTAGCTCGCTCCTATAAGTTTTTGCCTGTTTCAACACACCGACAGATATCAAGTTGATCGAAATGGCTATTTGCCGTATCCATTTCCACATACACTTTGCAAATATGAATACACCGCAAATGTGCCCAACTGTACATCGTCGAATAACGGCCAAATGCACTCAATTCGGGAGTGTGCATCAAACACATTCACATAAAACATAACATATAATTAGAGTATCAGAAACGGCAATTATAAACCTAACTAGGAGCAAACGACAAGAAACAAAATCCACGTCCAATTTTATGTCAAGAGTTCTCTTGGACTTACAATGGTGGCGATCCTCTTGGACGACGCGAGCAGCACCTTCCCGTAGGCATCAATGACGAAGCCGGCGGGGGGCTTCGGGAGTGGCGGAGGGTGAGAGGAGCGGGTGCCCTGGGACTTGGTACTGGGGAGGACCTCCACCAGGGGCTTCTCCTTATCGGCGTCGGGCCGCCTCGGGGGACGCTTCTTCACGGGGGGACCGCTCTTCTGTTGGTGCTGCCTGGCGGCTCGGCAGTGAGGAACGCGGAGAGAGCGGGAGGAAGGCGGGGGCTTGGGGTGGAATCGGGGGAGGGGAGAGAAGGTGGGGAAGAGGAGCATGCTGCTGCTGCTGCCACTGCTGCTGATGGTGATGACTGAGAGGAGCATACTGGTGGTGGTGGTGGTGGATGAGAGAAGGGGTTGGGGGTGGCGAGGGGTGGATGACGACTGTGGCTATGGCAGAGAGGGAAGGCCTTGGAATGGTTCTGCGAGTATTGAGAGCCGTGTTGGCCGGATATTTTGGAGTGGGGGAGGAGAGGATGACAGGAGGAATTTCGCCCGCCTTCCTCGTGAGAGGGTTGGGTTGGGTTGGATAGTAGCTGAAGATGATTGTTTACTTGTTACCATTGTTTTTTGAGTTTTTATCACTTGTGCCCCTCCGAGATATCGCAATATCAGTTGTACCCCTATCTTTTTGGTAATATCAGTTGTGCCCCTCACTTCTTGTCGTTTTATCAGTTGTGCCCCTTGGGTTAGTTGTCGTCCATCCACAGTGCAAACGGATGTTAACTTTGAGGACATAAGCGGAATTAGTTTTAAAAAAAGATTCAAGGGTCATTCCTCCACCACCTCATCTTCTTCCTCCCCCATCTACTTCCTCTTCCTCCCTTCTCTTCCTCCTCCACAGCTCCTCTCTCCTCCTCCTTGAGCTCTCCTGCAGCCTACCCCGAGCCTCCGGCTCCGCCCACGTGCCTCGCCTCTGTCTACGTCCTCCTCCTCCTCCTCCGCCGCCCCCTGCACCTCCCCTCCGCCCCCCGCACCTCCCTCCACCCACCGCACCTCCCACAGCCCCTGCACCCCAGGCCCCACGCCTCTGCGCCCCCGCACCCTCGTCCTGCCTCCCCTCGCCCCTGCGCCTCGCGCCCCCACGACCCCCGGGCCGCCACGACCCATGTGCCCCCTCCCTCCTCCCCTTGCGCCCCTGCGACCCATGTGCCCCTTCCCTCCTCCCCCCGCCCCTACGCCTCGCGCCCTCGCGACCCCTGCACCCCCAGCCCTGCCTCCCCCCGTGTGCCTCCTCCCACAGCTGGGGATGAAAACGAATGTGAATATATTCGTATCCGATCCGCTATCGTATTCGTTTTATACATATTTTGACATTCGTATTCGTTTTAAAATAGATACGGATATGGATGTCACTTTAACATTCGTTAATATTCGCATTCGTATTCGTATATTCGTTTTCGAACATAAGTATAGTAATATATTTATTTATAAATGTGTGTAACAATATTTTATGATTACATCCACCATCGTTGATATAATTTTTATGAAATTGCATTATCTGGTATATTTATTTTATATTTAAACCATCCTAAACATGTGTATTAGTAGATTATTTTTGTTATTATTTGTATCTGATTCGTATTTGTTTTACATTCGTATTCGTTTTTAATGATATGGTAACAATTTTCACATTTGTCAATACTCGTATCCGCATTCGTATTTGTATTTATAAATGGATAAGGATATGATTATACATACATTCGTATCCGTATCCGATCGTTTTCATCCCTACCCGCAGCACATGCTCCTCCAGCGGACCCCCGCCCTCCGCGCCCCTGCGACCCCCGCGTCCCTCTGACCCTTGCACCCCCTCCCTCCTCCCTCCGCCCATGTGCCCTGCGCCCCCGCGACCCCTACACCCCTGCCCTATCTCCCCCGCGTGCCTCCTCCCGCAGCACATGCTCCTCCAGCGGACCCCTGCGCCCCCTACCCTGCCTCCCCCCGCGCCCCCTAGCCCCGTCACCCCTAGGTCGTCCTCCTGCCTGCCTCCCCCTCGCCCCCAGGTCGCCCCCTAGCCCGCCCCCAGGTTGCCCCCTAGCCCGCCGCCCCAGGTCACCCCCAAGGTCTTTCATTATTTGTTAAGTTAGAGATAAATTTTTAATTAATTGATTCATGAAAATTCACCGAAAATTCAATAAAATTCATCGTTTGATCCGTAATAAAGGAAGAAGAAGATGAAGAATTATGGACAATAATACCCCTCTTAAATGCACCAAGGTTTGAAAAAATCATGGTTAAGTCAACTCATTGACGGTCAATCTGACAGAAGGGCACAAGTGATAACGGAGAAAGAAGTGAGGGGCACAATTGATATTACCAAAAAGATCGGGGCATAACTGAAATTGCGATATCTCGGAGGGACACAAGTGATAATAACCCTTGTTTTTTTCCTTTCAATTTGCTTGCATTTTTAACTCGGAAAAACGGGAAAGACTCTCCATTCCCCACAGACATGTTCAGCTTGGGGGTTACTCACAAATCTCTCTTTTTCTCTCTCTTGCAGTGCTCACTTTTCCTCTCTTTTTTAATAAATTAAATAAATCATTCTCTTTTATCTATTCCAAAAAAATAATATATTATACCAACATATCGTCTAAAAAATATAAACTACTCAACTTCTACCTACTTTTCAAACTCAATACAATCAAATCACAATAACTACTCACTTTTCCAAACTTTAATACAATCATATCACAATAAACCCACAACAAATCCATCTCCAGTTTAACCATCTATCCAAATACCAAAACACAAAAACGGGTTACCTCCTCCCAGTTTACCCAGGAGTAACCCACGTACCAAACGCAACTCAAGGGGTTACCAGTACAGATGCAAACGGACGAATACGGATATAGGTATTATCATATCTTACGAATACGGATATTGACGGATATTAAAATTATCTTACCATATCCTTAAAAAAAGAGATATGGATGTAAAATGGATATTGGTCGCGTACGAGTAATGTTAGAAATATTCTATAGAATCGACTTAAATATATACAAATTAAATGGAAAATACATGATATGAATTTACTAAATGTGTTTGTATAATAAAAATTATACAAATATGGTAAAAGAATGTATAGAATTGTGTTATATAGGGTTAAAAATAAATCAATGACTATATTTATATACGAAAATGGATATATGGATACGGATACAGATGTTTGTGGATATCAAACGATATCCATACCCGTATCCATTTTAAAACGGAAACGGATATGGATGTCAAAATCTGTATAAAATGAATACGATGACGGATTGGATACAGATATATCCGTAACTGTTTGCATCCCTAGTTACCTCTCATTTGAGGGATTTTTCCCGTAAAATCCATGTTTCTTTCTCAAGTGAGGCACGCCCTCTCTCTCTTAATATATTAAATAACTTATTTCTCTTTCATCCATTCCATAAATATATGTATATATTATACCGTCATATCATCTCAAAATTATAAAAATACTCAACTTATACTCACTTTTTCAAACTTCAATACAATCGCATTACAACAACTAATCATTTTTTCCAAACTTTAAGGCAAAAACTTTATAACAAACCCTCTCAACTCCAAACCCTATGTATAAACACCAAATCGAGTTCAACGAGCCGAGTTGGCCTCAACTCGGACTCAAACTCGATAAGAAACCTAAGGCTCGAACTCGGGATCGATAATGGTCGAGCCCAGGATCACCAACTCGAACTCGTCGAGTTCGAGCTGACTCACGAGCCTCTTATCGAGCCACGAGTTTCTGAGCTGGCTCACGAGCCTCTGATCGAGTCATGAGTTTATGAGCTAACTCACGAGCCTCAAAATGAGCAGGCTCATGAACCTTTTAACGAGTCAGTGTTCCATTTTATACATTAAATTATGCAAATGCTATTTTGTAACTTTGATTTTTATCTGTAACTTTTTGAGCAAGCAAAATGTTAACCTTTATTTATACCAAACTCAAAGTGAAGTTTTGATATATATGTTTTCTACTTTTATTAAGAGGGGAAACGAGTTATCGAGTCGAGTTTCCGAGTTGAACAATGGCCAACTCGGACTCGACTCGATAAGCTAACAAGCCATAAAACCCAACTCGGGCTCGGGCTCATTAAGGTTTCAAGTCTGGCTTGTGAGCCCTTAACGAGCCAAGCCCGAGTTAAGCTCATCGAGCTTGAGCTTTCCTGACAGTCTTATCCATAAGCGCATCAAGACTTATTATGTCAATTCAAAGATAAAGGGTAACTAGGAAGTCTGTGGTCTTCCTTTGAATGTAGGCAAGGACGCATGGGAGAATTTATTAAAAGGATGGTAATACTCTTTCTTCATTCAAGATCCTTTCTAATGTTACTGAAAATCTATTGATCAATTAATACTTTGTCATTATATTTTATCCTTATTTGATATACTATCACTAACTTTATTTTATTGATGAAAAACATGTCTTTCTCCTCAACAAGTATATATCATGATTGGGAGGGTCTATTGTTAACTAATTATATTTGATCATGAGATTAGACCCCTCTCTTTTCATCATTCATGCAAAAAAAAAGATGATATATAGCACTTGTCTTTTGACCAGTTGTGACAGTGGCTACTAACTTCATCTCCAACTTCTTTATTGGCTAAAGTGACTTCACCCAAATTTTAAATAAGAAAGTTATACAACATTGCGCTCCTTACCGAGGGTAGTTTGTATAGCACTATGTAACATCTGGTATGTTATCGGATCCCACATTTAATCAACCCCAATCTGATCAAGTTGATGAGATTCACTCAGTTGAGCCAAATCTTATGACTCATACTCATCTTAATATCTTTTAAAATATAGCTTGATGAATTGAAAATTGTTGAATAAAAGAGAAATAAGTAAATTTGATTAATTTAAAAATTCAAAACGAGTACGCAAATAAAGAACTTTTAAAGTTTGAAGTGTAAATAGCTTAAAATTTTATGTTTATTGATTACTATGTTATTGAATTAAGCTATATCATATAATTAACAAATTGTTAGAGGTGGAAAAGAAACTTAAGGACAAATGAAGTTCCGCTACATTGAGCTTTTTCCAATTTTAGAGATTTAGTGCACAATTATTGCAATTTACCTAGGCCCTTGATCAATAAATAGAATAATTGAGAGAAGAAGTGGTTTTTGTCACCCCTCTTGTCCAACCAATTGAGAGCCTTTCCTAGCTCCATTTTGAGAAGAATCTCATGTAAGAAAGTTCCAACCCATATGTGACCTCAGAGAGGTTTCTTCAAGGTAAACTCTTCAAGTCTAGCACATTTGAATACTTAAAAGTGACACGATGATCATATTTACGCGTGTTTCATGTATTTGAATTCATGTTTGAATGTTAGATTAGTGTTACATGTATTGATTACATATCAATAGAACGCAGAAGAAGCAAGAATAAAAAAGGAGCTCAAGAACAAGTAATAAAATGTCATTTCTAAGCTTCCTTGGACTTAACTCTCAATAGTCACTTGATTTCCAATTGCAAATCATGAAGAATATTCATCCCCTTTAATGGAATGGAATGATGATTTAAGTCATTTATCTTGTTTTAAGTTGGCTAAAGCTCACGATTTGAGCAAGTATAGTTCGAGTTTTGCTATCATGCACATTGATTTTTTAATGCAAGATTTTTTGGACCCTAAGGTGTTTTGCAATGATCCGTAGTTATATATGTAAAGAACCATGGTGTATCTACTCTTCCACATAATTAAATGATGTTTTATAACCACAAATTCAATCTTGGTCAAGTTTTACAAATCAGTTTTGTGCTCGGTACTCAGCAGCTTTTCGTCCATGTCCATTCTAATAACATTATTATCAATTGATCGATTGTATGGAAGATTATTCTACAAGCATCGATTGACCGATGCAAGGATGCTGATATTTGAAAAATGTTCTGATGGTTTAGTTTGTAAGTGCAATCCAAATTTCTTATTATTATAAGGAGTTTACTATGAGTGGAATATTAACCTAAAGTTGCTTGAGTCAACTTAATCAATAGTGTCAACTAAGGGGTTAAGAAGTCAATTGACACAAGTATTAGTTGACTCATTTATTTTTCAGATGTTTGATTGATTTCTCGCATGTAAGCTCTTAGTACTTGGTTGATAATCACAGTTATACTTCGCCAAGTGTATTTCTTTAATCATTCAGTGATGTTTAATGCTACATAACATTATGTAATCATCCTTAAATCATCTAATCATGTTTTTGTTATATTGGTTTAGTTTCTCAACTACTGTTATATTGGTTTAGTTTTTTTTACATGTGCAGAGAATGTCTGTAGCAGAAATAAAAATGTTAAGGGGGATGTGTGGACACACACGTAAAGATCGGATTCGAAATGATGCAATCAGAAAGAAAGTTGGTGTAGCTCCGATCGAGGATAATATGCAAGAAAACTGCTTAAGATGGTTTGGTCATTTGCAAAGAAGATCAGTTGATGCACTAGTTAGGAGATACGAGTGTTGGGATTTTGAGTCGGCTAACAGAGGGTGAGGACGGTCCAAGAAGTGTTGGAAAGAGACCTTACGAAGGGATCTTAGTTTTGTGGATATAAGCCCAGGATCAGCCCAAGATAGATCTGAATGGAGACGAAGAATCCATGTAGCCTATTCTACTTAATTGTGGGAAAGGCTTTGTTGCTGTTGTTGTGGTTTAGTTTCTCAACAAAGCTCTTATAGAACCGAGAAGCCCAATAATCAATTTGTTGAAGTGTAAGTCAACTACTATAGCCATCATCTAACCGGTGTTTTCCCTATTGATTGATCCAATGTTCATCTGATTGAGAATTCTCTTGATCAACCAATTATCTACCAGTGAGTATTTTATTTCTTACTGTTGTGTGGTAAGGGTAGGTGATGAATCTCGAATTCATCACTCTAAATCTCATTTATTTAAGCTCAAAACCTTGTCAACAACATTCAGCATCTATTCTGCATAATTAGCATTCATATATGTTTTCATAAGAATTGCATTTTAGCACAAATTTCTGCACAAAATAAGAAGACAAAAATCCAAGCCAAAAGTGACCTGTAAATAGACTAACTTCCTCGATTTTTAACTCATTCATGCTAACTCCGAATGACCCAAAACTACTTCCACTATGTACATATCACTAACAAGAATAAATGAAAAATACAAAAAAAATAACTAACCCAAATAAGTAGACCAAAAACCCAAACCCTACTTTCAGGATTTTCGGACTAAAAACCTCATATCTTCCTCATTCAGTCTTTGATTTAATCCTACTCACTTTTGAACTAATGTACATTCAATTATCTTCAAAATAAGACCAAGTTCAAATGAATCGGAGCTCATATGTGAAAGTTGGGTTGTGGGCCTCTTCTGTATACTGTATATTTTAGCGGTTTTTGACCTACTATTTTATGTACATATCTTATTGATTAATAAAAATTCAAAAAATTACATTAATGTGTAATTATTTATCTCTGATTTATCATATTTTTTCCGGATTTTTATCTAATCTAAAAATGACATAAAAATTACAAAACCCCAAAATCAAGGTGTTCTATGTACATGGGATACCCCAAAAATACCACTTTGTGCAAATGATCTATTTTGGTTTTGATGTCTTCATAAAAGTTGTAGATCTCATCGAGACGAGCAATTTTTGTGAAGAAACTTTTTTAATCTGAGGTCATTTACTATTTTTATCGATTTTACAAAGGTTTTATTTTCGAAATTTTCTGGTGCAGACACGAGCCACGTGTCAGCCATTTTTCGAATTATTATTAATTCATTTTTATAAAAAAAAATAAATAGGCGTTCGTGCATCGCACGTGCCTCGCCTCTCTCCTTTCTCCCTGCCACGTGGCATGATCGCGACCGTCCGATCTCGGCCGATCGGACGACCGCTGGTCATCTTCGTCCCAAGCCCTCTTCCCAAATCGGAACCAACGTCGCCGCCCCTGTTTCTTCCCCGCGTATCGTCCATCGCCGCCGCGAATCTCGCGTCACGATCCATTCCCATCTCAATCTCCTTCCCTCTTCGAGCCATTACCTAAATCAAATCTCCTCGGATCCCCTTCTTCCCTAATCGAATCCTTCAAACTCCCCGACCTTCCATCTCCGGCAAACTCCCAGACCCTATTTAAAAGGCGCCGCCGCACGTCAACTACTTATCCGCCGATAAGCTGCAAGTTGGAGGAGCGGCGGTGACAGCGCCGCCTCCCCCCTTTCCTCGACGAGATCCAAGGCTTGTTCTACGCCTTGCCGCAGACGCTCTGCCGACCTGCTTCGCTCCGGCTAACGGTCGTCGAGCCAACGACTATCCTACTCTGCCTCGACTCATCTCCGATAACGCAACGACGATATCTCCGCCGCGCCACCATCGTCTTCATCGACTCCATCTCCAACTCTCACAGCTTGCCATCGCCGTTCAACTACGACAGCACCACCGCCTCCACCCACGACACTCCTCCACATCCACCTTCATCGTCCCTCTGGAAGCACATCCGCTTGGCCGGACCTCCCCTCGCCACCCCTCCACCATCGACGCCAAGGCCAACTTCGACGCCGACTGACCATCAGACTCGGCCACTCCACCTCGCCTCCGCCTTAGGCCGGCACAAAGGCCAAGACCTCCGCCACGTGCGTGGCACGTGAGGGCGGGGAGACGTCATCAGCCTTCATCCCCAGGGGCCACGTGCTCTGCACGTGACCCGCTGGGTCAATTGCATCCCAGCCCCCAGAGTACTCCATATTTGCGCAGACGCCCACTGACCAAGGTCACGTGCTTGGCACGTGACCTAGTGGTCATTTTGCAAACAGTTGCCCCCAACTCCTGGTAAATATAATTAGGTCCCCTCTACCTTTTTATATTTATTTTATTTATATTTATATTTGCATCTGTACCCCTGACTCTACCTTTAGTTTTAAATCTCTTTATTACTTTATTTTATTTATTCAAAAATAGCATGATGTTTGTCGTATAACTCTCTACATTTTGACATATTATGGGCATTTTTGTGATTGATGGTTAATTAATAAATAATTGTTTTGTGGAAATTTACCTACTTTGCCCAGTCTGTGCTCTAAAATTCATATTTGATTAACCATTGCTCTAAAAATCCTCGAAAAATCATATTTTGTAGAGTTAATTGTGCTTGACATTGTGCCAAAAAAGAATTGCATTTGCATACATAGTTTGCCTTGTAAAAATCATTTTGCTTATTTCAGAGTTTAATTTTAATAAGAATTAGATCTCACATTTTTGAGATTTAGGATTTTTCTGAGATCAATCACCTAGTGATATATCTTAGATAATTTTGATCCTTGAAAATAATTAGGTTTAATATTTATTATAATTAAATAATGAAATTCATTTTGTTTGTATTTAAAAATTCATAAAAATTTATATTGCATCAAAAATTCCAAAAAAATTACAATGCATTCATTTTGTCATATTTTGCATCGTGGCCAAGTTTCATATTTTTCGAACATCGTTTGAACGTAATTTATATTTTAGTCCCTAAAATAGGCCGAAATTGCATTTTGCACCCTTATTACATTGAAAATTCCAAAAAAAGATCGCCTCGAAAACTGTGCACAAATTTTGACAGACATCACTCTAGGTTGTTCATTTGCCTCCTTGTGATCGACCTTGGGACTTGCCCAAGTAAAACAAACATAAAACCACTTGATTAAAATTTATTAAATTTCCGTGGTTATTTTCTTGACTGATTCCGATTGCCACCTGCAACGAACGACAAATAAAAACAACTTCTTAACTCGGCAATTCCGGATCCGTCAGATGGCGCCGTTGTCGGGGAGGTAAACGACTTAGATTTTTGTCTTGAAAATTTTCGTTCGATTTTCCGCATTCGGGTAGTCTGACCCCCGAAGTTTTCATTGTAAATTCCATTTTTTCCCTACAATTTAGTTCAGCATTTATTTTTTATATATTTTTGAGCCACTCTCTTATACTCTCTCTTATTTTTTCTTGTGAGGTACCCGATACGTGGAGCGGTTTTTCTAGAACCGACGCAACTTCGCCGATTTCCGTAAAAGCCACAATTAACATTAAGATCGAGTCGAGTCGTGAGAGAGCGTAGAGTATAGGATTTATTTTTCTGAACTATAATTTCTGTAATTAATTGTACATTTACAGCGGTGTCCGTTTGGACTCTCGCGTGTGTAAAAAGACCTCTAACTTTATTCTGTGGTGTGTTGTGGCTTGTTTTACTCTCCGATGATGGTGGGGCCGACTTGAGTGACGATTAGGTTAGACCTGCACATACGGCTCTCAGAGCAATTTTTCTTCTTGATTGTGCTCATAAGATCTTAAGCTACACTTCACTATTAATCGAGACGCACATAGATCGTTCAACTTAGCCAAAAATTTAACTCAATTCTTCCCCGCTAATAGAACTTTCTGCTAGGTGCGGTTTTTCATCGACTTGCATTTCATCTAGAATAAATCTTCAATTTCTGTCTAGCATCCCACATGAAGATTGCGAGGATTCACTGTAAGTCTTCTAACTGAGCATACATCATTATTTTTGCGTGCATCGGCTTTCCCGAATTTCTCCCTCTCGTTTTGACACATAAATTTAAAGGAAACCAGGACTGGACGGTAGACATGTATTTTTGCTCACTTAAATTCTTCAGTAATCACCTAATTAAATTTGGGACTGCTAAATATAACCGATTCTAATTTAACTCATAAAATCAAGAATTTTTGCGGGAGAGTAACCCCGACCTTGGATGCTTTTTATTTTTCCGAGCGAGCAAGAGACGACACTTAGGCTTAAAACCAAGCTCTGATATTTGCTTTCAGACTACTGATTTTAAAAACGATTAGCTACTTCTCAGTGAGGAATACGGGTAGCCGGTAATCGGTCCGGACTTCCTTAGCAGAGCAGGTGGTTTAAAGGACACCGCATAAGGCTCCGTCCTTAAGTAATACGGGTACCCGTTTTACGGTCCGTATTTACACCTATACTGACTGAAAGTGGATGCAACTAGTCGTACAAACTCGAGACAGTCTTTAAGAAATTTCGGCACCTAACAGCTCGCTAAATTTTTTTCAAGATTAATTTATCACCAACATAAAATTGAAAAGATAATAGCCGAACTCTTACGGCTTCATCGTGTAAGTTGGTGAACCTAGGGTTTGACTTGTGTTTGCATTGGTATGCATGTACCGATTTCGAAGATCAAAAGCCGTACACTTGATAAAAATTCTTTTGACTATCCCGTGCAACCATCTCTCTCATTTCTTGATTTAATTCTCATCATGGAACTTTTGAGCAAAAACTCTTGCAGATCCAACCCATCATCTCTGACCGAACATTTATCTAAAAATCCATCAGAGATATACTATAAAAATAAATCTATCTCGGTTAGGCCCAAATCAACTACATCCACTTCTTTCAATGATCCTCCAACATTTGCGGGAAACTTTCACCCGCAGATGAATTCAGTCCCCTCATTGAATTCTTACTCGAATCATCCGATCGCAAATGACCACCTACCATCTTGGACTGAACCGCCTTATTCTCAGTTTCTCGCCAATGAAACATTTAAAGATCAAAATCCCTTCAAGTCTCATGACTGGCGGAGAAATCAAACCCAGATGGAAAGACATGCATTGAATGATCATCATCATTGGATTGACCATGACAGACCCCTCTTCAGACATAATACCCATACAGAGGACTGGACTGACCTCTTAGAAACACATAAACCATGTATGCTGACTCCACAATATCAAGGTCTAACCTATCATGATCAAAGGATTGAATTCTACTCAGATCAAATACACATGCCTGGACTATATGAGCAGCATCCTTCCATAATTTTTGAGGAGAAATTTTCAGAAAATGACCATATCATGGATATTCCAAGAAACTCTCCTCTCCGCGCATACAAAAATATGGAAGATGAAATCATTGAACACACACCGACTGCTCCCATGATTGATCATGAACAAAACTTTGAGGATGATATTTCGAGGATAAAAACAAGATTCTAATTGATGGAGGATATATTTCAAAAATTTACCGACCGAGTAATTTCATTCTATGGTGGCTCGGATATAAAAATAAATGAGGAAAGGATTGGATCCCATGATGAAAATTTTGAGGATATTCAAAGACCTAGGGATGATTCTAACATCAACACTTCTGCTTATTATTCCCCTAGGAATGATTGTGCCTCTGATCCTTACTCTAAATATAAAGGCCCCTTCTCATCTATGGAAGACACCACATCACCACCCCACTCAGAAAATACAAAAAAATTGAAATATTTGAAAACTACAAAAAATCGAAAATCCAGAAATTTTTATAAAAACTGAGACCGAAGAAGATCTAAGGAATTTGGATCCTTTTATACGGGAAGCACCGGAAAAACGCTTTATTTTTTTAACTTCCCTTTATAAAGGCCATTGAACACTTCCCTGACCTTAAAAAATTCTTAATAGACAAATTAATGAACAAAAAGTCGAGAAGGATTAGAACAAAAACTGAAAGACATATCTTATCAATGACCTCCTCCTTGGTGTTGAGGAGAAAAATCAAGAGCCGCATAGTGAAGCGGTTGCCCAGATTTGATTGTATGATCAAAGACACAAATTTCACGCATGCTCGAATTGATGACAATTCACCAATCAATATCCTCCCGACCTCCGTGTTTCACGAACTGAAACTCAGACCGATCAGAAAAATACGAGAGATTGTTCAATTGGCGGACCGATCAATAAAGCGACCGAAGGAAATCATTTCTATCATCATGATATTCCAAGGTGTTCCGCTCAAAATAGAATTCACGATCATTGATATTGAGCATCACAAAGAATTATCCCAGTCTCCAATTATTCTCAGAAAACCATTCTTAGCATTGTCAAAGGCAATTATCAATTGTGAGACCCGAGAAATCAATTTTACGGCATTGAAAGCACTTCGATCTGACACAATCTTTGAGGAACCACGATTTTCTGAGGTTACCCACGAAGTCCCTGACAACCGCAATCATGAAGAGGTAGAAGAGCCCTACCCCGCTACGACACCTGAGATAGCGGTTGTTGATGAGACTACTGAGAATCTCCCCCCTGCCCCATTCCCAGCTGCTCTCACCATGGAAAATCGAGCATATGAATCATATGATTCGGAGACTTATGCATGGTCACACCCTGGGTCAACCTATGCTGACTACATGGATTACATCAACTTGACACAGGAACGCTCCAACATCAAATCAATTGAGAATGAACATGCAGAGATTCTCCCCGGTATTTCAATTCCCGCGGATCTCAAAATAGATAAATCATTCTACTATGATTATGAGACATATGCATGGTCTCACCCTGGAGCAACCTACTCTGATTCTCTTGACCAAATCCTCCCAAATCGAGAGTGCACCAACATTCAGGAGACTAGGAACAAACACGCAGGCTGAACACCAACCAAGGAGAAGAATTCTAATGACTACTCATCTGGATACTCAAGTGAACCGACAACTTCACGAAACAAGAAAAAAAGAGTCAGATTTGACCTTTCGGAAGAGGAATCGGTTGATGATCCCTCATCAGGTCCGGAAAAGGTGGTCTACATGAGTGAAGTTTGTTTGGCAGCTCTAAATCCACATCTTCGCAAGGATCCAAAATTCGATTCTTGTTGGACAACTCCCGTTCCTAATTACTACTCATCCAAAGCTGATGCTTCTACCTTCCACAAGTACACTGGAATTATTTCTTATGAGCTAACTGAGACCGGAGCATCTGAATATTCATTTGAGGACAAATCGATTGATCTTAAAAAGGAACGAATTTTGAGGAAACAATTAAAGAAACAAAAAGACATGAATATCTGGAGTGTATCCACTTTCAAATACTATTCCTCTAAGGATAACTCTGATGATGGCTACCTTTCGTCTGACTCAAATGATTCATCTACTATCCATCATGATTTTTCTGAGGATGACACTGATAATAGTTAGGAATCACATGTTTCATCTCCGTCTCATCATTACGATCTCCCATCACAGGCTCACAAAATGATCAGCCGTAAACCGCCTTAATCATCGGCTACCCACCCTCCCTCCCGACCATATCAGTCTCCTTGTACAGCTTCTTCCTCTACTTAGGCCAAGGCCTAAGTATAGGGGGGGACCGATACCATCTGTATATAACATTTTTCCACATCACACTCCTTCTCCCGATCGCTCCATTTCCACCTTTCTCGTATACTTAGGCTGACCAGAGCCTAAGTATAGGGGGAACCGACATCCACCTGTATATACTCTCCTCATTTACATATCCCGTCCGCCTCTTTTTACGCTCTTCTTCTATACTTAGACTATTCACAGTCTAAGTATAGGGGTCAGACCATTGTATATCAATTTTCTACTCTCTTACGCTTAGCCCGAGCTATGTCTTCATTACGCTTCTTGTGCTCTGAGGACACAACACTCGCTAAGTATAGGGGGTATGTATATATACTATGTATATATTTTAGCCATACCTCGTACTTTCGCGTAAATCTATATGTATTTACGGGGTGGGTATTAATTCAAAAAAATCAAAAGAAAAAAATGTATCTGCATTCCACACACCTACACTTCATCCAGCATCGCATTCATTTGCATATGTGAAAAGTCATCGGATTCTGAACCGAGTTATGAGCCGAAATCGAGAGTGGTCTGGACTTGACCTTAATTCACCTAATTTTCAGAGGAACTTCACCGAGAAATCAGATTTTAGAGTTTTCAGGTCGTTGACTTAATTCTTTAAGTTCCACATAACAATGTGCAGAGTTTGACTCTTAGTGTCTAACCTGGTCTCTTCATTCTGGGTACAACTCTGGAATAAGGAATTAATTTGTACTCTCGCACTATGCACTTAGCTCAACTCAGACGGGATGTTGGAAGACTATGTGAGAACCTTTCTAAGACTCCAAAAAAATGTACGGAAACAAAAAAATTCTATGTCCGTAGGGGCAAAACAAGATCCAAGCAGAACCACCAAAAATTCCAAATACAAAGAAGCATTCTACCAAATAAATATCTGACCAAAAAAGGTCCGAGCTTCAAGAAACCTGCAGATCTTGGTGGAGACTCGGCTACACTGGCCACCTTCACAAGGAGAGGTGACTACACTGGTCACCCTCCAGTTCTTTTCTCCTTCTTCTAACTTCTCCCCCAATTCGATTGTGAACACAGCGCGACAGACCTTAGAAGGAAATACCTGACTTCCCGAGGACGAGTTAATGGAGAGGAGGTTTGCGTGGTAGTCCGACATTCTGGGTGGGAAGAGCTAAAACCTTTCACATACATGAGTTGGTTGTTCAATGTTCATAGGGTATGCTTTGAGAAGATGATTGATCTAAGATGACTTGAGCCGAAACTGTAGCAATGATTTGTAGAACTTGAGGGCTGTTGATTTTTAAAATTCTAAGACTCACAAAAGTTCCGCCAGACTATTAATCAAGAGGTCGAGTCTAGATTCATTTTCACCTTCAACTCATGGTCTTGGTATGGAACCCAATCTCATTTCAGTTCATGGCATTTCTTTCTGATGCTCAAGGACGAGCATGCTTTAAGTATAGGGGGATGATGAATCTCGAATTCATTAGTCTAAATCTCATTTATTTAAGCTCAAATTCCTTAAAATCAACAACATTTCGACATCTATTCTGCATAATTAGCATTCATGCATGTTTTCATAAGAATTGCATTTTAGCACAAATTTCTGCAAAAAATAAGAAGCCAAAAATCCAAGCCAAAGGTGACCTATAAATAGCCTAACTTCCCCGATTTTTAACTCATTCATGTTAACTCCGAATGGCCCAAAACCATTCCACTGTGTACATATCACTAACAAGAATAAATAAAAAATACAAAAAAACAAGTAACCCAAATAAGTGGACCAAAAACCCAAACTCTAGTTTCAGGATTTCCGGACTAAAAACCTCATATCTTCCTTATCCAGTGTCCGATTTAGTCCTACTCACTGTTGGACTAATGTACATTCAATTATCTTCAAAACAAGACCAAGTTCAAATGAATCGGAGCTCATAAGTGAAAGTTGGGTTTTGGGCCTCTCTTGTATACTGAATATTTTAGCGGTTTTTGACCTACTATTTTATGTACATATTTTATTGATTAATAAAAATTCAAAAAAATTAGATTAATGTGTAATTATTTATCTCTGATTTATCATATTTTTCCGGATTTTTATCTAATCTAAAAATGACATAAAAATTACAAAACCCCAAAATCAAGGTGTTCTATGTACATGGGATACCCCAAAAATACCACTTTGTGCAAATAATCGATTTTGGTTTTGATGTCACATGAAAGTTGTAGATCTCATCGATACGAGCAATTTTCGTGAAGAATCTTTTTTGATCCGAGATCATTTACTATTTTTTATCGATTTTACAAAGGTTTTATTTTCAAAATTTTCTGGTGCTGACATGTGGCAGCACCTGGTGCCGCCACGTGTCAACCATTTTTCAAATTATTATTAATTCATTTTTTATAAAAAAATTAAATAGGCGCACGTACGTCACACGTGCCTCCAAGGCACGTGCTCCGCATGTGCCTCGCCTCTCTCCTTTCTCCCTACCGTGTGGCATGATCGCGACCGTCCGATCTCTCGGCCGATCGGACGGCCGCCGGTCATCTTCCTCCCAAGCCCTCTTCCCAAATCGGGAACCAACGCTGTCGCCCCTGTTTCTTCCCCGCGTATCGTCCATCGCCGCCGCGAATCTCGCGTCACGATCCATTCCAATCTCAATCTCCTTCCCTCTTCGAGCCATTACCTAAATCAAATCTCCTCGGATCCCCTTCTGCCCTAATCGAATCCTTCAAACTCCCCGACCTTCCATCTCCGGCAAACTCCCATACCCTATTTAAAAGGTGCCGCCGCACGTCAACTACTCATCCGTCGATAAGCTGCAAGTTGGAGGAGCGGCGGTGACAGCGCCGCCTCCCCCCTTTCCTTGACGAGATCCAAGGCTTGTTCTACGCCTTGCCGCAGACGCTCTGCCGACCTTCGCTCCGGCTAACGGCCATCGAGCCAACGACTATCCTACTCCATCTCGACTCATCTCTGACAACGCAACAACGATATCTCCGCTGCGCCACCATAGTCTTCATCGACTCCATCTCCAACTCTCAGAACTCGCCATCACCGTTCAACTACGGCAGCACCACCGCCTCCACCCACGCCACCCACGACACTCCGCCACCTCCGCCTTCATCGGACCTCTGGAAGCACATCCGCTTGGCCGGACCTCCCCTCGCCACTCCTCCACCGCTGAAGCCAAGGCCAACTTCGATGCCGACTGACCATCAGACTCGGCCACTCCGCCTCGCCTCCACCATAGGCCGGCACAGAGGCCGAGACCCCCGCCACGTGCGTGGCACGTAAGGGCGGGGGGAGGTCATCAGCCTTCATCCCCAGGGGTCACGTGCTCTGCATGTGACCCGCTGGGTCAATTGCATCCCGGCCCCCGAAGTTCTCCATATTTGCGCCGACGCCCACTGAACAAGCACGTGACCTAGTGGTCATTTTGAAAACAGTACCCCCCAACTCCTGGTAAATACAATTAGGTCCCCTCTGCCTTTTTATATTTATTTTATTTATATTTATATTTGCATCTGTACCCCTAAATCTACCTTTAGTTTTAAATCTCTTTATTACTTTATTTTATTTATTCAAAAATAGCATGATGTTTGTCGTATAACTCTCTACGTTTTGACATATTGTGGGCATTTTTGTGATTGATGGTTAATTATAAATAATTGTTTTGTGGAAATTTACCAACTTTGCCGAGTCTGTGCTCTAAAATTCATATTTGATTAACCGTTGCTCTAAAAATCCTCGAAAAATCACATTTTGTAGAGTTAAGTGTGCTTGACATTGTGCCCAAAAAGAATTGCATTTGTATACATAGTTTGCCCTGTAAAAATCATTTTACATATTTAAGTGTTTAATTTTTATAGGCATTAGATCTCACATTTTCGAGATTTAGGATTTTTCTGATATCAGTCACCTAGTGATAGATCTTAGATAATTTTGATCCTTGAAAATAATTAGTTTTAATATTTATTATAATTAAATATTGAAATTCATTTTGTTTACATTTAAAAATTCATAAAAAATTCAAATTGCATCCAAAAATTCTAAAAAAATTAAAATGCAATCATTTCATCATATTTTGTATCGTGGCCAAGTTTCATATTTTTTGGACATCGTTTGAATATAATTTACATTTTAGTACCTAAAATAGGCCAAATTGCATTTTACATCCCTTATTACATTGAAAATTCCAAAAAAAGATCGTCTCGAAAACCGTGCACGAATTTTGATAGACATCACTCTAGGTTGTTCCTTTGCCTCTTTGTGATCGACCTTGGGACTTACCCAAGTAAAAAAAACATAAAACCACTTGATTAAAATTTATTAAATTTCTGTGGTTATTTTCTTGACCGATTCCGATTGCCGCCTACAACGAACGACAAATAAAAACAACTTCTTAACTCGACGATTCTGGATCCGTCAGTAGGTATCTTAGCTTTGATTATCCATTAGTTCTTCTTTGACATTTTAGAGATACCTAAGGCGCTTCCCTTTGTTTATTTATGTTCTCATGTATATATTCATGCATTATGTCGTTGTTTTTTTTATTGAACTTTGAGATAATATTGATATGATGACATGCTTTGGTTTGATGCTTTTTCAAATTATTGTTAGTATTTTATATCATGTTTTATAGGAGTTGGAGTGTTTTTTATGCTTATGATGCGGAGAATGACCCGAAAAATGGTCCACCTCATTTATATTTAAGATTATAATGTAATTACATCAGACAATCATTAAACAACTATCAAACATTTTTTCTCGTATAATAACTTTAACTTTTATACATCAAACTATCAAAAAGATCATTAATAAAAACATTTAAAGATAGATACTTCAGTAGAGTCGATTAGTTTTGATCAGCAGTCAGCTTGATGTTTTAAAGTTCAAATAACAATTATCAAATATAGAAATAATTCTTTGAAAGAAACATAATAACAAATAGTTGGTTGAATATAAAAACTGGTTGATTGAAACTAAGGAGTCAATCGAATAGAAATATTGACATACTGAAGTGATTATAAGTATTCGACAGTCGATTAAGTCGTAAGGAAGTGGATTATCAGCCCTACTCAATCAATTCGTCAATGTGATCAATTGATTGAGAATATTTTTGGTGGAGAATATTCTCAAAATTCATTTACGATTTTGTCTCTTTTGCATAAATCTTACTGAAAAACAAAATAAGTTAAGATTTTTGGTGGAGCATTTTCTTAACATGGACGACACACAACATGCTTTTCTCTTCTTTGGATCTCATATCGTAATATTAGTGTATGTTGAACAAAATAAGTTGACTTTTGGTGGAGAATTTTATTAATATGGACGACACACAACATGCTTTTTCCTTCTCTGGATCTCATATCGTAATATTAGAGTGCGTGCATGCATGCGTGCATGTGTGTGAAAAAAAGGAGGTTATTCTGTGTAACAGTCAAGTTGGCCGTTACACGGAGCAGTTTCCCCTACTTTTTATTTTTTTTTCAAAAATTCCACAATTTATATTCATCTATATATACCTCCTACATGTCATTCGAATTTCGGGAGAAACAGATACTCATATACCCTTCATCTAGAACAGGTTATTTTAACGATCTGAAATTTGTTGTAATCGACATGTTCTAGATGGAGTACATATGAGTCTCTGTTTCTCATGAAATTCGAATGACATGTAGTAGGGATACGTAGATGAATATATATGGAAGAATTTTTGAAAAAAATCAAAAATAGAGGAAATTGCTCCGTGTAACAGCTAACTCGGCTGTTACACAGAACAACTACCCCGGCCTATACATACATACATATATACATACATACATATATAGGGGAAACTTTCAATAAGGTGGACCTTTCCTGGATGTATGGGAAGCCACGTCAATTTAGGTATTTTTTATTTATTTTACAATTTATAACTCCATAAACTTAATGATAAATATTAACATAATATGTATATCAGGAAAGATTTATGAAATTATTACTATATTTGACAAAAAAAATAATTGTTACAATATGGATGATATATATTACAAACTATATATCATCATTAATATACAATGTGCATTTTAAATTTACAAAATTATTATACATTTTACAAATTTGGCAGTGAATTTCTAATTTCAGGAAAGACCCACCTTATTGGAAGGGCCCCTATATATATAGAGGGCTTATCCAGAGAGCCCCTTGCCCATTTGGGTTGTGGTGAGCACCAAACGTGGGCTCATCACGTGTATCGGTTGGTTCTATTTCACAGGAGATGGTTTTGACAATAACAATGTGCTTTGCATTATTAACATAATAAGAATTCGAGTTAAATCATTTCTTTAAAAATAGGTGGTCGGTCCACGTTTAAATTATTGATGGCATATAATTTATTTATGGAATGATCATTCCACGTTTATATTAGAAAAAGGTCAATTACTGATATAAATCAATTTAGTGATTACATAAATTACTAATGTCCATACAAAAATTATCGATTACAAATATCTATATTACTGAACGCATTATGATTGTTACCGAATTTATACTTATTTAGTACTTCCAAATATGTACTAGACAATTGAATGGATAAAATACTTATTTTTATATGAACAATTACTGAATATTCTTGTCCATATTACTGACTCAATGTTATTAGTTACTGAAATTATGGTTACACATCAATATATTCATTTGATAACTATATTTGTTATTACCTCTTGTATTAGTTACATGATGATTGGTTCTTAATAATATTGTCAAAAATGTTCTTCTCGCCTCTTTAATCAGGAAGTATACAACAATCATCAATGTTTCATTTTTTATTTTTTTTATTTAGGAATGATGTTGCGAGTAGTAACACATCAGAAGTATTCAAACATCTGGCATACCTGAAATAAAAATGTTAGTAAACCAGTAGTTGCGAGTTGTAAGAAGTAAAGAGGAAGCTGTAACAATTATGTAGGCTATAGTAAGTAAATTCAAATCCTTAATTTCAGACCAAAGAAATAGTCATTGTACACTTAATCGGTAATGTGATTGTTTATTCAAGTAATTATTTGTTGCGAGATCAGTAATACTGAAAACAATTGTTAGTAATTTACATTTGTACTATTACATTATACAAAAATCAGTAATTCATGATTTTTCTCAGTAATACATACTCATAAATCAAGTACTTTTTTTTGTGAGATAAGTATTATATTCAAATGTGAAGATAAAAATTATTAATGTACATATAACAAATACTGATTACAAATATCCATATTACTGAACTCATATTGATTGTTACTGATTTTATAGTTACTTAATACTTTAAGTGTTACTGAGATGCCCCTTATTTACTTGTATAAAATTTTTAATTACTTACAACACATCGAGTGTTACTGATAGCAATACATAAGTTACTGATCTCGTATTTTTTTTATAATTATTCAAAGTTACTGATTTCATTGTCTTCTCTTACTTTACAATTTGTTACATGTTACTGATGCTTTTCTCAATCTTACTTATTATATTATCTGTTTTGAATTACTATCAAACCACCCCCTCTTTACTTAGGTACCTTATTTTATTACTTGTAATACGTCAAGTGTTACTGATAGTCGTATGTAAATTACTAAATTATATGAAATCATAATGCCTTGAATAAAAAAATCAATTCTGACTACAGATCATGAATCATAAACCAACTGCAGGTCATCCATCGTCACTCCTTCTGATATGAATTCCGTTCATGATACGATCCATCGAGGATAGGGAAGCATCGCTCATAATGTCTTCGGATACATAACGATCAAACTGAAATCAAAATATGAATCGACAATGTATATCATACATGTGGCAGTTTCCCTAATTTTTTTATTTTTTTTTCAAATTTAAACCATGTATATTCATCTATATATCCCTTCTATATGTCATTCGAATTTAATGAGAAACATATACTCCTATATCCTCCATCCAGAATAGGTAATTTTAACGGTCTCATATTTGTTGTAATCGACCTGTTCTGGATGGAGGACATAGAAGTCTTTGTTTCTGTTGAAAATCGAATGACGTATATGAGGGATATATAGATGCATATAAATGTTTTAACTTTGAAACAACATAAAAAAATTGGAGAAACTAGCAGCCTCCCTAATCTCTCTCTCTATACATACATACATACATACATACATACATACATACATACATACATACATACATACATACATACATACATACATACATACATAGAGGAGTGATCCTATGAGATGAGATTTTGTGGACCACTAGTTTCTGTCTTCTCTCTCCTAGTTGTCTCTCTCCTAGTTGAAACTAGTGGTCCAGAATCTCCCATCTCACTATCTCACCAAAATCCCATCTCATAGGATCAGCCCTCTAGGGGAGCTAACTTAGCTCCTCCGAATCATTTTCCTCATTTTTTTCAAATACTTCTGTGGATTATTATTATTATATCAATGTATTATATTATTCAAATTTCCTGCGAAATAAAGACTCCTACGGTCTCCATCAAGACATGTTTGATCTCAACAATTATGTGATCGTTAAAAAATGACTGTCTAGATGGAGGCTTAGAAGTCTCTGTTTCTTATGAAACTTGAATGGCTTAATATAGGGAAAATATTATTTGAATTTATTTTTCAAAAAAATAAAAAATATAGAGAAAATAGGGTGGGGGAGCCAGGGTAGCTCCCCTAGGAGAAACCCTATTTTCCCTTTTATATGTTGATGTAAAATTATCTATATTAGAAGCTCGAGATGTTATGTCATTGTTTTTCATTTTTTGTTGTCACCTTTATTTAAAGGATAGGTCACAACAACAAAAAAATACCTCAATTATACTTCAATTCTCAATACAAACCTCATTGTAATAAAAATCAAAATATAATTGTAGTCTTTTTTGTATTTTTTTCCTAATCCATTCCATTTCCATACCCCGTCTGTTTGGCTGGAAAGGAATTATAATGGAATGGAATCAAAACAAGAATGGAAATTAACAACAGAATGGAAAAGAATATATTTTTTCATTCCATTGCTTAGTTCATATTAGGAATTGAAATATTTATTATGAGACACATTCATTTCTTATGTTTGGAAAGGGAAAAGAATATAAATAAAATAACCTTCTTATTTTATTTTTATAAAATGAGGCAACCTCATTTTACCGTATATATATATGAGAAAAATGGAGTTGTCAAATATTGTGGAAAAAGGAGAGAACCCTCTTAACCTTATCGGAAGAGCTCCACAATCGTGTGATCACCATCACGTCGTTGCGGTGGAGGGAGAGGATTGAATAGTTTAAGTTTCAATGGAAGGTGAAGGAGAAGCTCCGACAAACCTTGATTCTTGCGAAATCAAGGGGGGAAGTGAGGGGAAAGATGGAGAAATGGAGGGGTTACGATATGAAGGTGGAAAAGAGGCGAATAACAATAAAATCACAGTGGGTTAGAGCTGGAGCTTAAGGTCCCATCAAATTAAAATCTAAAATTACAGTAAGATGCGAACTAATTAATTAAACTAACATCTAATCTAAGATGAAGGAATGATTCTAATGAAAAAGATAAAGAAAGTAGATCAAACCTGACTATTTCAGGGAGTAGAGGGGACTAGTCTGAGAAGCCCGGTGGACCTTGGATCACCCTCCTTCGCCTCATCCATACCGACAAGGTCTGGAAACTCGTATTGTTATCACGAGCTTACTACAGGTGTCTCCTATCGAGGTTGCGAGGGGAAAATAGGGATTAAAATCAAAAAGAAGTTTCGGGTGGTTTATTTATAAATGACGATGGAAGTGGTTTCAAGGGGCGATAATGTGAGGAAGAAGGGTGGTAGGGGAATGCTAGAAGACTAACGAGATGGAGGGAAGCATGGGGAGCAATGTTGGTGAAGGAACGAAGGCATTTTGTGCCTTGGTTCATGGCCAAAAAAATGGGAGAACAATGTGCTCCCGTGAGCTCTGACATGGCAGACGGTGAGGGATGGAGATGGAATGTTGACCAGCGGGTCAACATTCCTTGCGTTCTAGTTGGTCCACATAGATCAATTAGGAAATTTTGTGGGATAAATTTTTTATTAAATAGATAAAAAATAATAAACGATTTTAATAATTTTAGTTTAGAATATAAAAATATTTTTTATCTAATGTATTATTTTATGGACATATTTATTTATTTGTGTAACACTATCTCTAAGGTGTTAATATTTGCATGTAGATATATAAGTATATTGACTTGCATTTGGGATATTTTTTTTATTTTATATTATGCATATTATTATTATATACGTGTATTATATATATTTAAAGTATACTTAAATACATATTTACATATTTTTATTATATTTTCCTGATTTTATTTTTTTACTTTAATAAAAAAGGGGTATATAATATAGGTATAATATACTTATATATTGTATTTCATTATTTATTTTAATTCATTCTAATGTTTTTTATGTTTATATTTTTAATGTGGTTTGAATATTATTTACAAGTATTTAAAAATATAAGAAATATAAAAATATAAATAATGAATATATTGAATAAACTATACATGACACAGTACAATAGGGACTCAAAAGCCAACTTTTGCTTAATAACTTCATTTTTAATGAAACACCTTCATTAGATAGATAATTAAATTTTATGAAAAATAAAGATGAGCTTGGTAAATTTTGAGTTTATATGGAGGAGATACCGGTATGTGAAAATTTTTTACAGCTTTTTGATTTGTGTCTCACAGTCATAATGTGTATTATTTTTATGTGCAATTAATTTTGTATTTTTCTTTATATTTTTATGTACAACTCTCATGTTGAGGGTTTTATTATTTGAGGTGTGTAAAAAAGAAAATAAAATAGTGTCCAAAAGTCTATTTATTTTTAATAGAATTAGGGTTTTAAGTGTATTTTTTAAACAATTTGGCATCCTATCTCCCCCTACCTTATTCCTTGTCTATTGACTTGGTCTCAAGGTCTAGATCATTCAGTGTCTTTGACACTTCATTTCTTGTCATTTTCTTTCCTTTATTCTTTTATTTTGGAATTAAACATATGCATTTGTACCGTATTTATATGTTAATTATTGAGTGTTATTTTGTACAAATTAATAATATTTACATGCATTTATTTAGGGATTTAAAGTCAAAATAAAAGAATAAAGGTGATGAAATGGAGATTCATCATTGGGTGTTATAACCTCCTCCAACTACATTCACAATGTCCTTGTTGCAGCCTCACACATTACTTATTCTCATTGATTGTTGCAAATGCAATCTCTATGTAAGGTTTTCTTCCTATCTCATTGTAAGGGCGACTCCATCTTTTGGGTAGTCCCTTCCACTGCCATATAGGAAAATTGACTCTAATATCATTTATAAACATCTCCGACTTAGGTCCTCGTACTGTTATTAAGGAAATTTGGCCCAGACAACTACTTAGATTCTGATCTGATTGGATCCATTGGCAACCACATAAAAGACTCAACCCCTAGTTATCAAGTAGTATTTCCCACAACCTATAACCCACTCTCACACTTTGTGAGTATCTGATATAGGAATATGTTGGGTGTAATAACTTCGCCCTCTTATATTTGCAACACTTAATTTTCTTTGCCGACTGCTGAATATTGCTATGTTCTAGATGTTGACCTGTACTTTAAAAAGGTAGAGTAATGTTAGATAATATTTGATGTTTGATCATCAAGAGCAACACAACTACTCAAAGCAAAACTAATTTATGACGATATTTAATATATTTATATTGTTTAATCTTAATAAAAGATTCAACAGTTTATAAAGGTCTTACCTAAAAAATTATGAAGATCAAGCAATTGTCTACCTAAGAGTATTTTAATATTTATAACATTTAATTTTCTTTGACGATTGTTGAATATTGCTCTGTTCTAGATGTTGATCTGCACTTTAAAAAGGTAGACTAATGTTAGATAATATTTGATGTTTGTAAAATACTATATGGAGTACTCAAGTTGTATGAATATGGAACATTCGTTGGATATACGCATATTAGTATTTATTACCCATCATGTATCTTGTCATTGTTGAATCCGATTATATTTGTTCCTTCTGATGTGTTAATGATTGTTGCTGCAGTGAATTCCCCACGAGAGGCAAAACAATGGTTTTTCTCCATTACACATATTTCAAAAACATGTCGTTTGAGAAAGCAAGAATTAGTGATCTCTTGTAGAAGGTGTTGTAAAAGTTGAAAGTGAGAAGTTTTGAAACGCAGGTAGATAATATGTATTCAAATTGTTATACCTTTTCAAGAACATGAAGTAATTCAGAAATAGTCAATCCCAATACTTTTTCTGTATTTTCCGCAAATGTGATGATGTATACATGAGTTGTGCCATCTATAACTTCAAATTTAACACTTAATAAATTGAAGAATATTGAGACGTCAGATATAGTTAAAATGTATTGACAATTGTAATAAGTAATTATAGAGAATAGGTTACTTGCAGTAGCATTGAGGGTTGTGTATTTCACAGTTGTTGCATGTATCTTCTTTCGTTAAACAATACATGGTATGACATGTCTAGAAACAATCGTACCATAACTTTGTGTTTGTTAGCACCTTGATAATAGTCATCTTTGTCGTATATGTCATGGGCTTTGTATCCATGTATAGGATGGCAACATTAGGTTAATTTTATAAAAATTATGAATTAAGTCTACCTATTAATTATTTTGTCAGCTTATATGAAGAATGTGCAAAGTGTGGCAATGCATGTATGAGATATAATAATGATTTAATTGTTACCATGGAAGGAGAATTATTACATGCTTCTAGAATTGATGCAAACGAGCTGTTGGATCTTCTATGCATAGAAAGACTTGTCAAAATATTGTTGCCAAAGTCCTTTTCTTGAGTTTTGTAAGTTCTAAACCTACGACAAATAGTAAAATCAAGAAAAATAGAGGAGTAAACTTGGAAGGGAACTTAAATGTTCATGTAATGTTCATGTTTCTTACCATGATTTGAGCATTGTTGCATCTGCCATTTTTAAGGATTCACCACAAGTATTGAGAAAGCGGTCGTACTGAGAGAGTAAGATCCTGAAAGAGCATATTATTGTGATTAAATAAAGAGGATGGGGAGCTTGCACCAAGGAGCATGTAACTTTACATGCACCGAGCCTTATATCTTCCACATTTTTT
Organism: Ottelia alismoides; assembly: GCA_037367405.1. Classification (NCBI taxonomy): domain Eukaryota; kingdom Viridiplantae; phylum Streptophyta; class Magnoliopsida; order Alismatales; family Hydrocharitaceae; genus Ottelia; species Ottelia alismoides. Next base: position 115,842 of record JAZKJV010001035.1, on the reverse strand, counting down.
TATTTTTTTTGAAAAATACCACCATGTATATTCATCTATATATCCCTCCAATATGTCATTCGAATTTCATCAGAAACAGAGACTCCTATGACCTCCATCTAGAATAGGTAATTTTAACGGTCTTAGAATTGCTGTAATCGACATGTTCTAGATGGAGGGCATATGAGTCTCTTTTTCTGACGAAATTCGAATGGAATATTCAAGGGATATATAGATGAATATATATGGCGATATTTTTCAAAAAAGTAAAAAAAAATGTGGAAGATATAAGGCCTGGTGCATGTAAAGTTACATGCACCTTGGTGCAAGCTCCCCCATCCTCTTAAATAAACTGATACATGAATATTGTGTAGAAGCTTAATTGCTAGATTCTAAATATATTTTACTTTGGTACATGGAATCTGAAACGTGATAAGCAAACAACACATCATTATTTATTGCAACATTTTTTAGGTCCTCCTCAAATTAGTGCAAGACTAGCCCATATGGTAATTTGAACCTTGGTTTCACTATAAAGAGAAGCATAGTAGGTATAGAACCATGAAATCTAATTAAAATATGGAGTAGTTGATGTCACCTTTGATCTATAAGTGTAGCATTTGATTTTTGTTGATAAAATCCAGCTCTTGTCTTGATGGGCGCAACAAGCTTTGCTTGTACAACAATTCTCAAAATATCTATGGAGTAGAGGCAGTTGTAATTAGAAATACATATGAGAGCATTGGTACAATCTAAGTTGTTAAATGGAAATTGATTTTATTGAACAAAGTGCACGTATTATATAAAAGGTAAATGATTATATCAATACCAATTGAGTAACAAAAGTAATGATGATAGATATAAGAAAATAATAGAATTGTATACAAATCTATAAGCGAGACACTATTCAACTCAACTGAATGCAGGTTGTCAAACATGACAAAATGATGTGTCATGTTTGGAAAAGCAGGATCGTCGTCCAACATATGAATCATCATTCTATTTTTGAGGACCATATAGTAGCGATGATTGACAATCTATGTTTCTTTCGTGCGTCATAAATATCTACATTTGTAAACAAATATACTTTATTGACTTGCAATCGATCTTTCCATTTTTCCAAGTTGGAATCTGAAACAGAGCCTCGCATCTCCACACCCTGTGATGTAAGTAAGATAGTATATCACACACACATATAGTTGAATGAAAACATGAGCATGAATACATACCTTCTCATCAATGACCACAAAAGTTAGTACATTGCCATAATTTGGCCCAAAAAGTTGATCATACCACAATCTATTGATTCGTAAACGATAGATAGCATTGTAAATATTCATATGTGCTTTGTCAAGTGTGATTGTTTTTCGGCTATATGGAAAGATTTATTTTTGTATTCTGTTGACATATTATCCTCGATTTGCTCTTTTCCTTTGATTGTATGAACATCTCGATGAACATTCTTTTGATGTTGCGTTTGTGAGATCTAGAAGAATTTCTTACTGTCAGGTTAAACTGTGTGTATATATACATACATATATTTATTTATATATAGGTATATACATATATATAGAGAGAGAGAGGGAGAGAGAGAGAGAGAGAAAGGGAATGCTGAGTACCATGGACCACAACACCACTTGGCTTGTGTTTTTTGTATGATGGTTCTTATTTGCTCTCCTTGTATTGTTCTTCTTTATGTAAATAGAGATTTTCATTTAGTTTTCGTTGTGGTAAAGATGATAAGCATGGTAAGACACACGTTAGTCAGATAAACCTGTCAGTATCAAAGTGTGTATATACATACATACATACATACATACATATATACCATAATTGATATTTTTTCAAAATCAGTTACTCAATGAATATCACATCCGTCGCTATATCATTAATGGCAGTCCATATAATGACGCTTATCCGTTGTTATTTTTTCGTGTATGTAAATGAATAGTGCCATAATATTATCCTTATATATATGTATATAGATCTTCGATAATACTATGGCTTTGAAAAATCTATCAAATAATTTTTATGCAGATCAAATAGTTTCATAATATTATGTGGGCATGTATTTTTAATTTCTACAGATGTGTTGTGCTTACCCGTGTATCTAAATGTGGCAATTTCCATTCATGCGTATTCATGTGTGAATATCTTCGATAGTATTCCAAGCACTGCCGGGTATTATAGGAACACATGAACATATAAAAATAATGCATATGGCTAACTATGTCCTATCCTAAAATGGTGCACGAGCATGCTCAGGGTTCTATCGTGTGCATGGTATGCTCTGTCTTGCATTGGAATTCAATCAAATGAATGAGGCATGTTGTTGATCTGACGACCGTTCTTCATTACCATCATATAATCGAATGGCGCCCAAAAAATTTGCAGCGAGAGAATGTGCTTTGTATTCTTCCCCAATTAATATTGCCTAATGTAACAACTGGACTGACGATGGATTTTTCAGCTCTCGTTCTTCAAATGATGGATTTCCTACGAAGGCTCGATTGAAGCTTGGTAATATATAATTTGTAAGGCTTGATGTGGTGAAAATCTCATATTACAAAGCGCTTCTTTTGAGCTACTACATATTGTGGTCCAGATACGATGCTCGAGTAGTCTTTTCTATGTTTTATCGAGCTTCTTGTGTTACGATCGATTATATATATTCTCAACTAATAGAATGTTCATAGCTATAAATTTTCAACTAATAGAAAATTCACCATTATCGATCTCGACTGGATGGAGGCTATAGGAGTTTCTGTTTCGTAGTAAGCATGAATGACATAATATAGGGATATAGTGATGAATTTTCCACATATTCATTTAAAAAATGAAAAATGAAAAAATGAGATCGGAGAAGCGAGCAAGTTACCTCCCCTAGGGAGGCAATCCCATTGTACCCTATATATGAGAAAAATGAGACTGTCAAAAATTGTGGAAAAATGGAGAGAACCCTCTTAACCTTGTCAGAAGAGCTCCACAGCCGTGTGATCACCATCATGTCATTGTAGTGGAGGGAGAGGATTGAATAGTCAGTGAGTGATGGGAGAGGAAGTAGTGCTGAGGAAATGATCACATAACATAAAAGCACATTAGAATAGGAGGGGTAAAAAAGGCAATGTGATGACAAAAATTAATGTATGTGGGTTGGATGCCCCTCGTTAATAGATAGTAATACACACACACACGTGAAAAGGGAGGCTGTAGCAGCTAACGTGGTTGCTACATGTGGCAGTTTCCCCTATTTTTAAATTTTTTTCAAAATTAAAACATTTATATTCATCTATATATCCCTCCTACATTCTATTAGAATTTACTCATAATCAGAGACTCCTATACCCCCACATCCAGAACAGGTAATTTTAACAGTCTAAATTTGTTGTCATCGACCTGTTATACATGGAGAACATATGAGTCTCTGTTTCTGATGAAATTTTAATAGAATGTTGGAGGGATATATACATGAATATACATGTTTTAATTTTAAAAAAATTTAAAAATAGGGGAAACTACCACATGTAGTAGCCACGTTGGCTACTACATGTAGCAACCTCCCTGGCCTCTCTCTCTCTCTAAATAAATATATATATATGTATATGTATATGAGGATGGGGAGCATGCACCCTGGTGCATGCAATTTTACATGCATCGGGGCCTATATCTCCCACATTTTTTTTACTTTTTTTTGAAAAATATCACCGTGTATATTGTATATTCATCTATATCCCTCTAATATACCATTCGAATTTCGTCAGAAACAGAGACCCCTATACCCTCCATCTAGAACATGTCGATTATAGCAATTCTAAGACCGTTAAAATTACATGTTCTAGATGGAGGGCATATTGGAGAGATATATAGATGAATATACACGGTGATATTTTCCAAAAAAGTAAAAAATATAGGAGATATAGGCCCCGGTGCATGTAAAATTACATGCACCAGGGTGCATACTCCCCATTCTCTATATGTGTGTATATATGTATACATGTATAGGATGCCTTACAAGTATAAATAAACTAAACATACTTATTTAATAAGAATTAAATCAAACATGATGGAAATGAGTGTACAAATTCTCTTTTTACCTCTGCTATTATAGTGTGAAATACAATGAAGTTTACACTAATATATTTAGGTTAATACATTATTTGATGATTGTTAAGTAGAGATACATAATTCCGGATACAAATATCATTGTAATTTATTATATCATAAGAATACGAATGTAGATACATGAATAACAAAAATGAAGAATAAGTTATCATATCCTAGAAAAGTATGGACATAGAATGAATGTAGATTGTATTATGATGATAACAAATATATTTTACAAATTAGCTTAAATATGTATATGTATAGGATGCTTTACATGAATGAATATACAAAGCTTATTTATTTAATGACAATTAAATCAAACATGACAAAATGGGTGTACATGTTCTATTTTTACCCATGCTATTATATGTGAAATACAACGAAATTGACATTGATATATTTACCTTATTACAGCAATTGATGAATATTAATTAGAGATATATAATATTGGATAGGAATTTATACTATTGTATTTTTATATCATATGGAAATAAGTATAGATACATGTATAACAACAATGAAGAATACATTAGCATGTCCAATAAAATATGGTCATAGAATGAATGCATATCGTATTCTGATGATAACAAATATAATTTACAAATTAACTTATATATATATATGTATACCTATAGGATGCCTTATATGAATAACAATTAAATAAAATGAGTATAAATAAATCTACATTTGTATTAAAATATAAAAAAAATATTTCTGTATCTTTTCAAAACTACATATGGTGTATAATCATTTTGATATTTAAATACTTATAAGTATGCATGTCAAAATCTATGTAAAATCTATTTGACATATATCTGATCCCATGCCAATGTACATTCAATTGACATATATCTGATCCCATGCCAATGTATATTCATCTACATTCTTAGTTTAGATTGTTTAAATAGAAACATTAGTGGATAAATGCAAAAAACATGTCCAACCGGTTCCAACTTATCTATAGATGCAACTAATATGGGTATATCTATATTTGTGTATCCATTTTAAGCGGATGATTTTTTATCTTTTTACCTATATGGAAGTGGGCACTATATGAATTTTTATGGTTTTATCGATATGGAAGTGAACATGGATATCATTTTCAATTTTCAGGATATGGACATATTTACATATTTTTTAAGGGATACAAAGGATATCCATACTATTGAATGTATGTCAGCATGTATAGACTCCCATATTATGTTGCATACTGGAGTGATTTTTAAATGCTAGAGGAAATATGATTAGTTCCTAAGCGACCAATTCCTTTTTTTTTTGTTTTATTGTATGCGTAGTTTATACAATCTTAATCTAATCAACTGTTTGTTTCAACTTTACATAAATGCATATAGCTGTTAAAAAATAATTTACTACCTACAAGATAATGCATATTCATTTGTGAAATATTCATATCCGAATTATGATTGTCCACATACATATATTCATATTTAAAATATGATTTTTGATTTTTAATATCCACAGGTTATTCATTTTCATATCCATAATTATATTTTAAAATGGATGATTCATTTGCATTACTTTATTTATCACATCATCACATATGTTAACTAAGAAGTTAACCTCCAAAAATAGTTTGAACTCTTCTATTACTATCTAATATGCAAGAGGTGAGCATCAACATTTATCATGGGATTTTTACCTCATGAACTCCAGAAACATATTAAATTACCTCCATGACCTTCTGCACAACGTAATTATCCCCTCGTTCCTATAAACTTGATAATCCTTACCTCAAGAAGTCAGCGGGGGGTAATTTACAGGGTCGAGGAGGGTAATTACACTGTGCAAAAGGTCGTAGAAGTAATTTAACAAGTTTTTAGAGTTCGTGGGGTAAATTATCATCGTTACTGCCGCGTTGGAAACCACTGCAACAACATCACGACCCCTCTCCAATGCATCGATCACAACCATTAATTGTTTGTTGTGTGCATGTCATTGCCACCAAGCAAGAGCCCTTGACTCGCCTACGACCGCAATGACCCCTCCCCAAGGTCATTGCAGCCATGGAAGGAAATTTCTCGATATATCGATATCGAGACGCGACTGATATGGATACCGATATGGCGATATATCTTAGTTTTCAGGCATTTCCTTCACCAAAGTTCGTCGACATGGGTGATATTTCAACGACATATCATGGAAATATCGTATCGATACGATATCGATACGACCTTCCCTGATTGCAGCCGCAGGATTAGCCCTTCTGTTGCCTCCGCCTTCACATGCAACATCATAGCTGAAAATCCGTAAATGGTGATCATCCGGATCACCAATCTTTCTTTTCCTCCAGTTCCCTTCGACTTTCGCTTCCCCTTCCTATCCTAGTATAAACCATCGACTAAATCTCATAGTTGAGCAAAATACATTAATTATTTATAAACAAGTCATTTGCTGTAAAGTTTAAAGGGGTTTATAAATAAAACACCATAATATTGTTATTAACATGAATTAGTCGGCATAATTACAAAAATAAACGATCGATTTGATTCATGTCTCTTTGAAATATAATGAATGTTCCCATTGGGCATGTCATTTTGATCCGTGTTTCATCATTGATCAAGAATACCTACGCATTACTACAAATGTGTAGTAGATATGTTTCAAATATAAAAGCAATGTACTATGCATGATATATTTACTGCATTTGTTATTTTATTTTATTATCTGAGATTCTGAGGCATACATCTCACTATTAATTATCGTATGAATATAATTGTCAAGATAAATGACATGTATCATATACATATACTCTTTCAATAGATGACAAAATTTGCCTCTTCATATTTCCCATTCATGTCTATCCACAGCAAGGGAGAGGATCCCATGCTTTAGAGGGGATTGCAGTTGAGGTGATGTAATTTCTAATAATTTTTTTGTGATTTGGATTTTAAAATCCAATCTTATAGATTGAATCTTAGATAATGATCTATATATCCTCCAAATTTTACTTAAATTTGAGATTATTTGATATTTTATCTTAATGTTTGAAGATTCAGATCTTTTTTTAAGAAAATTTAATTTGCTTAGATCTTGACCGATTATTTAACTATTAAGATAAAATAGCAAATAATTTCAGATTTAAGTGAAATTTGGAGGATATATAGATAATTAATTTAATATTTAATCTATAAGGTTGGATTTTAAAATCCAAATCACAAAAAAATATTGAGGATTACAACACCTCTGTTGTAATCCCCTCTACAGTAGAGGACGTTCTTCCCCGGAGTGAATTCCCATTGAGTATATCATGTTGGTCCATGTTTAATCAATCTATGGTAAATTACAAAAAAGAGACTCAACTATACCTCAATTCTCAATTAAGTGACTCATTTTTCAATTGTAACAAAGTGAGGCTTGACTTTATGTTTTTGTCTCAAATAGAAGCCTCTATAAGTTTCAACGACCCTTAAGTTGAAAGCACATGTTTCTATTTGTTACAATTGAAAAATAAAGCCTTTAATTGAGAATTGAAATATAGTTGAGGGTCCTTTTTTGTAAAATCTAATTATACACATCCATTCCCTCAATGTGGGGCTGACGTATTTCAAATATAAAAGAAATATATTATGCAATAACATGTTTATTGTGTGGATTTTATTTTATTCTTTTATGGAAAGCATACAACCCCTTCCATACGTAATGGGTTATTATTAGCAAATTAAAATTTGCAAGTCTTAATAGATGTGATAAAAGTATCAATTGAGTCAAAATTTCAACGAAAATATGATATGTGATATAAATCTCCCAAATATTTTTAGAAGAAATAAAAAAAACGAAGTTCACGTAACCAAATTGACCCTCCTTAGATAGCTCCACTAAATCATGTTTTTCTTCCACAGTGACCTAAACTTGTTATAAACAATATCTCGTTATTGCACCGAAACATATAAATGTTTACTAATCTGGCTAATGTTGAACTTGGTAAAATGAAATGGCTGAATAATTGAAAAATTAGATTATTCAGGAATATACATTGAATGCTGAGATTACGCATTGAATTTCTGGTAGTGGATCCGCAATCTAAAAAGTTTCTATGATTGTTCCAGAAGAAATGAAACAAAAGATAGGATAGAACTAGGACAGCTATTGTATGAGATCTACCCAATCATCTCTTTCTATATATGGAAATTTAAGAAATCATCATATAATAATCGAGAAATTGCAATAGAAAAGAAAAAATAGAGGTTTGTGATGATTTTGAAATTTTTTGTACTAGGTAATCTATTATCCTTATGCATGAAGATAATAAATTCGGTCGTTGTGGTAGGACTCTATTATGGATTTCTGACCATATTCTCCATAGGACCCTCTTATCTTTTCCTTCTCCGAGCTCGGCTTATGGAAGAAGGAACCTATAAGGAGATATCAACAACAACTATAACTTGAATCTCATTTGATATATTTAAGGGTTTTTATCCGTTGTGCCCCTCTGAGATATTACGATATCAGTTATGCCCAAGGACGTATCTAGGGGGGGGGGGGGGCAAGGAGGGGCAAGTGCCCCCCCCCTAAAATTTGAGATTACATACTATATGTATATGTAATGTTTTCCCTATGGATTTTTTAAGCTAAAAATAATCATAATATTTCATAATTACAATGCCTCATTTCGATTTTTGAAGGTAAAACTCGCATATGCCCCTCTCATTTCTTTAGAAAATATTCAGTAACTTTTACCAATAGATAAAATACCTCTTAATATAAAATTTTACCTCAAATCAACCTATATTGGATAATTTCTTCAATCGATCAACTTATAATAAACGCCTACCCTAATCTTATTGGTTATCCATTTTTTTTAGAATTGGACTATAGAATGAAGTGATCTTTCATCCAATCTTATTATCACTTATACATATACGTGGTCTAACTCGCAATCTAAAAAAATAAAAATTTAAAAAATTCATTTATTGTCAAGTCTCATATATTATTCATTGGTCCTATTTATTATCAAGTAAAGTGATCAAATGCACATATATTCTTGATCGGTGTATTTTTGTTCATAAATATTATTATTTCTTGTTATTGATAAAAAAGTATAGAATTAGGTATTTTATATTTTTGATTTGATACAAATTCGGAACAAGTGTAGTTTATATTGTAATTAATCAAAAAAATATATACTAAACTCAAAATAAATAAAATATTTGAATATAGCTTACTTTTTTAAAAAGTATAAATATCATTCACAAAAAATCCAACATTGTGGAACATATATGATACCAATTTATATAAAATTGAATAAAAAGATATAGTTGATCAAACAATAAGTTCAAAATTGACTATTCTTATATAATGAATAAGTTCAAAATTGATGAAAAATATACATGAAAACTATAGATATAATTTGTCCCCAATAATTATTGATATATAATGAATATGACTGTACTGTAATTGATAGACATATTTTTTTAAAAACCGCGTGCCCCCATCCTCAAAAATGTTCTAGCTCCGTCCTTGGTTATGGCCCTTCTTTTTTGAAATATCAGTTGTGCTCTCGACTTCTTACCGTACTTCTATCACTTGTACCACTCCATTACTTTACCCGTCAATGACTTGAACTTAACCATGATTTTTTCAAACCATAATGAGATTAAAAGGGTCATAAATGTCAAAAACTCCTCCCCTCCCCTCGTCCTTCCATTCACCATCTTCCTCAGCCTCCTAATTCTCCTCCCTCCCCCTCCTTCGGGGCCCCCTCGCGAACGCTGTCTCCAGATCTCAAGCAAAGCGTTTTCACCACGGCATCTGGAGCCCTGTCAGCCTTTCGGAGATACCGGCAGAAGCCACAGTTCCTCGAGGAAACACGATCTGTCCAGAGCACTCGTGAGTCGTGGCTCCACCACATCGGTATCGCCGTCACCTTCTCCTCAAGCAGATCAAGGGTCTTACCCTTGCAGGTTATCAAGGAGGGTCATCATCTATCGGGAGGCAGTGCGGAGCTACTGCTCCATATCCCGCAGGAGGAGAAGATGTGGCTTTATGCAACCTCAACTTGGGGATGGTTGTGTGTACGTTCCTCAACGGATTTGTAGATGGATTGGGGACCGAAACCTCGAATGAAAGATTAGATTCGAGTTGGAGGGTTGCGGAATGAAAATTAAGGAGATGTGGAGTAATCATAGGCGGAATCGGGCTGAATTTAGGTAAAAATGAAGGTGATAACTAGACTGTGATGGTGGTATCTGGGATGGACAGAGATAACAAGAGGATTGAAAATATTATTTCATGGACTGATTTTATTTGTAAAATCGATTCAAACAGCTAAATGAAAATAAACTTGTTTTTTTTTAAAAAAAAATCAAAACGATAGAATCAGGGAACGAATATGAAGTGCTTAGGAATGGATTCGAGGTCGGAGAATGGAACGGGATGAATAAGTGGTGTGAACGGTTACAAATCAGGATCAAAACATGACTGGGGAATCGAGACTGCATGGATGAACTGGAAATACAACAATTGTTGCTGCCATGATGGCAGTAGTACGAAGTGAAAACGGAAACAAAATCTAGATAATAACGACGATGAACTGGACATGTTCTATGTCGAATGAGAACGGCGACGAATACAATGGTGAACACAGGAGATGAAAAACACGTGGAGACTCGTGGCACCATCGATTACCCATGATGTGGCCCCGTCGATTACCCGGAGGGGGAGGCGCGGGGGCGGAGAGGGGGTCGGGGGGAGCTCGGGTGGAGGAGGCTGCAGGAGAGCTCGGGGCAGATGAGGAGCTGGGGAGGTGCGGGGGCGGAGGGAGGAGGAAGAGGAAGAAGATGAGGAAGGAGGAAGAGGATGACTTTTTAATCCTCTTTTTTAAATTTAATTCCATTGGTATCCTCAAAGTTAAAGGGCACTGGTTATAGATGATCACTAATTTGAGGAGCACGGAGTGATGGAATAGGAAGAAATCGAGAGCACAAATGATATTCCGAAAATGAAAAGTGCATAATTGATATTGCAATATCTCAAAGGAGCACAATCGATAAAAACCCTATTTTTAAAGCTCTTGACATCCCGATCTTCCGGCCGACAGAGTGGATCACCTCAGTACGTGTTAAGCGTGTCGTGTAAACAAGCTTCCGACATTAGAGAAGATAAGCACGGGAGCAACCAGACTAGACGGACATTATAATATAATACAAAAAAGCCAACTTGTAATGCTTCCAATCGCCCACAATTATTGAAATATTTATTTATTTATTAGATCAAACGAGAGTTTCATCGCGACAAAGTGGATCGTCTCTGTAACAAGCTACATGGAATTGGAATCGGACGAACCGATCCCATCCGTCACGGGACTGCGGTGAAGTTGAAGTTGGAGCAGGTGGTTTGAGTAAACAACAGTGTTCCAGTGATACCCAACCTCTTCTTCACAAGATCGAACATGAGCAGATTGTTGTCCATTTGATACCCTCCCACCACGATCGACGTGGGCGCCTGAGTACCGCCGTCCACCATCGCCAAGCACAGCACTCCCGGCCGCACCTCGATCATAGTGTTCGCGCCATACCATATCCAGCTCGTCCCCGAGGAGAATGCCAGCTCGATGGGCGGCACAGCCGGCCCCACTCTCGTGCTCCCCACCTTCCTCCCGTCAAAGCAGGCGCCGAACGGCGCCACGGGAGCCACCTTCTTCAGCCCCGACTCTCTGGTGAAGGCATCCACCACGGCCTTGTAGATGGACGCCTCGAGCACCGTGTACGCCTTCACACTGCTCAGCTTCGTCCCGCCGTTACCGTTCTTCTTTATCGACAGCAGCGAAACGTCGATCGGGACGTTCTTGCCGTTCACCTTGACGGCGTTGACCTTCACGAAGTACTCCGACGACGGCTCACCCGCGAAGGAAATCCCCGCCGTGCTCACCTTGTTCACGATAAGAGGGGTGTAGACGAAAGAGGCGGAGGAGAATTCTTTGTTGAGGAGGAAGTGGTAGGGGCCCTCGCCGAAGAAGATGACGCCGTCGGAGGCGCCGGCGGAAGGAAGACACACGGCAAACTTGTTGGGGAAGGCCAGGGTGGATGCCAACTGGGAGGGGAGGGACACCCCGGTGCGTCCGAACCCGGCCATCCCGGAGGCGCCGGGGAGGAGGCCGTCGAGCGTAGATTTGCCGGTGCAGGCGAAGGTGACGTTGGGAACGGTCACGGGCTTCCGGGGGTTGAAGCCGTCGGTGGTCCGGAGGGTGACGCTGTCCTGCGCGAGGTCGCCGCTGAAGCCGAACTTGCTGTACCTGTTGTCCGGGAAGACGCCGCACCTGTTGTTACTGCAGGCCTGGGGCTTGGAGAAGGCGGCGGTGCAGTCGGGGGAGTTGCAGGGGATGTAGGAGAAGGTGGAGGAGACATAGCTGCCGTTCTCGCAGGTGACCCAGGAGTAGCGTGCGCCGAGATCGACGACGAGATTGAGGAGGGAGGTGGGGGTCTTCTGGCCGAGCCGTGTGACGTACTGGTTCGTGGCCTTGTCCTTGGAGACGGGGAGGAGGAGGGTGGCGGAGGAAGTGGACACTATGACGAGGAGAGCAGTGGTGAGGAGAAGAGGCGATGGGTTCTCCATTGTTTGAAGCTTTGGATAAAATCGAGGGAGGGCTATGACCTCATTAAATAGTTCGAACATGGGGCTGTCGGTGGATGTTGGTAAAATGCAAGCGTAAAGAATATGCAGACATTCTAAAAACTTTGGTTATTATCTAGAACAAGGTTTTAAAAATCGAATCCGACATCAAATTATCGATTTTTGAATTTTATGATTGAATTAATGCATCAACCGGTCGAACTGGTGACGATGTCAGTATTTCAAAGAAATCGGAAAAGATCGAACTGTTGTATTGTTGGTTAGGTTCGTACGGTTCAACCGGATCGAACCGAATTAGACCGGTATGTCATACAAATAAATACTGAAAATGCTGCATCATATCTTTCGAGGATTTGTTTACTGTTGTCTTTCCATGTTTTTCAATAACAGTTATAATCCTATTTTTAATACAATTGCATATATCCCCTATATTTTTACAAAAATTAATAGTAGTGGTCTTTTATTAGTACATTTGTGCTCCCATTTTATACTAACATAGGGATGATATCGTGATTTTTTTTAAGAAAACATAAGAGCACAAGTGAAATTGCTTAGAAGTTAGGGGTGTAAATGTTCTTATAAGTGGATAACCTAATAAACAAAGTGAGAAGAGATGGGTAATGCTCATATGGCATGAAGACAAGCGATAATGAGTTATTGTCACATGTGAAGGAGAAGAGACAAAGGGTGTAAATATTTCTGAAAAAGTTTGTATCTTATTAATTTATTGAAAATTATTTTTTTGTCAAAAAATGGATGGTTGAATCAATTATTTGGTTTATATGATTCAATCATATTTAAGTGGTCCAACCAGGTTTTGATCGATTTTGACTGGTTTTTATTTTCTGAATAAAAATCGGAGGGTCGAACTGTTTTTCCTCCAGTTCTTAATTTAACTGGTTCAACTTAGGGGTGCACACGGATCGGATAAAATCCGTAATCCGATCCAATCTGACGTTATTGGATTGGGTTGGTTTGGTTTTATCATTTTAATGGATCGGATTGGATTGAAAATTTTCAAATCCGTTAAAGTATGGATTGGATCGGATTATCCTCAAAATCCGATCTGATCCAATCCGTTAACATAAACATACAAACATACGTATACACGAGTGCATGCGTATCCATTCCTATAAGACCATAATCAATGACATTTATCTCATTTTTTCATAACCAATAGTGGATGCAAGTCCTCTTGTCACCACCCTCTCTTCTCTTTCGAGAGATAAACGTACTCATAAATAATAAAACATAATTATATCTTGTAAATTTATAATCCCCATTGAACTATTCTCCTCTCAGTTCCCATCCTCTTATTTCACTCTTGACCCCAATATTTTACTCCTAGTTTCATCTCTCTTTTAGTTCATTTCAACACCTCCCTCCTCTAGCACAACATCGCCACTCCTTCCTCGCAATGCCATCACCTCTCCCTCATGATGTCATTGCTTGTTTCACACAATGTTGTCCCCCCTCCCACGTGATACCATTTGTTCCAACCGCGTTGCCACTCGTATGAAGAAATTAGATTTTGGACAGTTGTTGGGTACATCTGTTTATTATCGTTAGCCTTTTTGCTTCTTATATTTTACTTGTTCCAACTTGCAAGCTTATCCTAATGATGAAACTAAATCAATTGTTTCATCTAAGAATTAATTTTCATATATATGAAACCCATCTAAGAATTAATAAGCATTACTTGAATCCCGTTCTTTTCTAAATTAATAACCAAATTTGATCCACTTTTTTTAAAATGCATATTCTGACTATGTGCAAAATCTGGTAAATAAATTTCATTTTAAATGAGAGGCATGCTACCCAATTGATGAGTTATATTTAAATTGAATTTGAATGATACTCAATCGAGTATAAATTATTTTATGGTTATTATTTGTTAATAATATATTATAGGACTTCGAAGGGTATAGTTAGAAGTAATTTGGTTTGACATACCTTAACCATTTAGATTAATCGTGGACTTCATCCATATCTGACTGCAAAGATCACATTTTTTATTTGTGTAAGTTATCTTTGGATCATTATTTGGTAACATGTATTACTCTTACTTGAAATCATTAGTTGAAAATCATTTGCAAAAAAATACTAATGCATCATTTATAAAAGTAATCTCAAATTCTAAATTCAATATAATCCTTTATGTTGATTGTATGGTCTTCAATTTTTTTTATTACTGACTAGTGAAGTTCTTCAACTTTAATTTGATTGAGTGGTCTTCATATAGTCTTTTCTTTGCATCAGATCTATATTACCAAATTTTGAGCCATAATTTAAATGTTGAGGGCCAGTGCGCGACAGAACACAAACATGAGAGGGTAAACAATTGAGATGGAATATATAAGTATAAAAAAAATCCGAACCAATCCGATCCAATCCGTAATCCGATGGATTGGATTGGTTTGGATTTAGATATTTGATGGATTGGATTGGATTGGAAAAAATTAAAATCCGTTAATGTTAGATTGGACATGGATTAAGCTAAAATTCGAACCAATCTGATCCATGTGCACCCCTAGTTCAACTGATCGGTTCCATTCGATTTTTAAAACATTGATCTAGAAATCTCTTCTTCTTTTTTTCAACATCATTACAACTGGAATTTGGATCCAGCGGCTAATCCGTTCCCGTATGCCAAAATCTATTGGCTGCCCCCGAAAGTCAGGTACTCGGATTGGATGAAAACGTGTATTGTTATCTTTATGTTTGTTCGCGAGAGAGGAGAAGGCCCATCTGGACATCACTACTGCTGCTATATTGTCTGTAGTATAAACACTAACCACGGATTTTCGCTGCATGGATTTCCGTAACCACGAGGGGACACGATCCTATCTCTATATTATTTCTTGTTGAATACACCGAGATATCCTTTATTTTATAAATAAATAAATAAATAAATGGTACTTTGACGTTTGAATTGGTCAATACATTTCGTCAGGATGAAAGCATGGCATCAAAGTCTGACATAAAGCTCCCTGTCAATCGAATTCCTATTAATGAATCAAAATTAGGTCGTAAGAAATATGACTCAGAGATCGTCGCCTTCAAATATTGCAAAAAAGTATCAAATTGTATGATATTATGGGAGCTGGAGCCTACAACTCGATTTTTTTCATTATTTTAGAGGTTTTTTAAGGAAATCTTGGAAGATTTGCTTAATATATTGAGAGGAATGTGTGTTTCAAGATTCATTCAAAACAATCATTCCTAACATGTTCATCTAGAAGCGGTCAATTTCAGCAATTCTTATACCATTAAAATTTGGTAGTCTTGATGGAGATGATAAAATTTCGAATTAAGTTGAATTTGGATTGGCAGCACGGTGATATATGGTGATCTAATTTCCCAAAAGTTTCATTTCAAAAAAAACATTTTTTTTAAAAGGCGGGTGTTGGTAGTTACCTACACTCCCGAAGGTAGGCTCCTTTTTCCCTAATATTATTTAGAAATTTCCAAAGAAATTGCAATGCCCGAAATTACAAAACTTTCCAAACGTCAAAGCCCTGGGAATATTTCATTTGAAGTGTCTCATCGATGCAATGCCAAAAAATAACTCAAGTTGTATATGATTTAGTGTTGTAGTATTTTTGGTAAGGGTTTTTATCACTTGTGCCCCTATGGGATATCGCAATTTCGCCCCTATCTTTTTGGTAATTTCAATTGTGCACCTCACTTCTTTCTCTGTTATCACGTGTGCCCTTCCGTCAGATTGATCGTCAATGAGTTGACTTAACCATGGTTTTTTTCAAACCTTGGTGCAGTTAAGAGGGGTATTATTGTCCATATTTCTTCTTCATCTTCCTCCCCCATTTGTTCTTCTGCCTTTCTCGTGTTCTCCGATGCCTCCTTGAATCCCTCCACCTTGGCCTCTGACGCCACTATGGATTCCTCTACCTCGGTACGATTCTCTCGAAGCACCGCATGCAGTCTCTCATCGGATGCCTTGAGATCTGCTCAAGCTTCTGGGCGGAGAGGGAGGAGTGGAGCAGAGAGGGAAGGAGCAGGGCAGAGGGGGAGTTACTGAGCGGAGGGATAGGAGTAGGACCGGGGGGGAGCCGATGGGCGGAGGGGGAGGAGCAGGGCGGAGGGGCAGCCGCTGGACGGAGGGATAGGAGCAGGGCGGAGGGGGAGCCGATGGGTTGAGGGGGAGGAGAAAGACAGAGGGGGAGTCGCTGGGCGGAGGGAGAGGAGCCGTTGGGCGGAGGGGGAAGAGCAGGGTGGAGGGGGAGCCAGCGGGGCTAGGGGGCGGTGGCGACGGGGGAAGAGGGATGCGCGGGATAGGGGGAGGCGCAGGGGGCGGGGACGACAGGGGCAGGGGAGGCGTAGGGGGCAGGTCGACGGGGGAAGGGGGAGGCTCAGGGTCGCGAGGGCGTAGGGCCTGGGGGTGCAAGGGCTGGGGGAGGAGGCATGGGCGGAGGAGGCAGGGTCCAGGGGGCCATGGAGGCACCGGGGCGGAGGTGCAATTGCTAGGAAGGAGCCGGTGGAGGAGTAGGAGGCTGTAAGGGAGAAGAGAAGGGGGAGGAAGAGGAAGAGGATGTGGGAGGAGGAGGAAGAAGTGCCTGGACATTTCAGGCCAAATTTTAAAAGTAATTCCTATTGTGTCCTTAAAGTTAACGTCCGTTTGTGTTGGAGATAGACGACAACTAACCCGAGGGGCACAAATGATATATTGGCAAGAAGTTTGGGGCACAACTGATATTACCAAAAAGATAGGGGCATAACTGAAATTGCGATATCTCATAGGGACACAAGTGATAAAAACCCTTTTGGTAAATATGAGCATATGCTAGTTACAGACTTGGTATATCATTCTTATTTTGAACTGTAACTTTGCTCCAATGTGTTTAGTTCAAGATTAAGTAGAAATAAATATGATGAATAAGCTGAAATAAGGCACTATTCATGTTCGATTGAAAGGATAGAAATAATGTGAAATAAAGTAGGTAAAATGGAATAAAGATAAGAATAAGGGTGAAATAAAGTGAAATAAAAGAGATGGGATGAGAATAGTTGTACGAAGAAGGAGAGAGAGGATGGGAGGGGAATAGCACCATTATTCACAGTGGAACCTCTCTAGAAAATGGACGAATTAAAAAAGATATTAGAAAAAAGATAGATATCGACAACAACACTTCCTATATTCATTTTTATTTCAAGAATATATCTGCACACTTGCTCATGATCATCGTTTAATTGGATCGTGGAGGACACATAATAAGCAAACTGATGGATATATGAGATGAACGAGCCCATGCTCGTCAACTCCCTCTTGCGAGCACAAGTCTATTCTTTCTCTCCTTTCCCGCATCGGAAAGTCGGATCCTGCGAACTGTCGGACTCTATCTCGATGGATTAAGAAAGGTCCAGGCTTAGATATTGAGAGGCCCCTAAGAATAGTTAGACTCGACTTGAGCTTCCAGGGACAAAGGTACATGAAAGACCATTTGATCCTGTCAAAGTCTGCATTAAACCGTTACAAACTAATGGGTGTAAACAAATAGTGTGTCCCTCCAGATTGGAATGCCTGCATTCCTAAATTTATGCTAGATGGGTACTTTATTCAACAATACATGATGCCCCTGCATAACTTCAAGAAGTATTTTTCGTGCCAATTTTTTGGACAAGTTTTTTCTCATTTGAGAAATACGAAGTAATATATTGTCTGATTAGACCATGAATTATAAATGTCTAGAAAAGTTCTATTGCTATTACTCGAGGTAATCCACATTGGTATCTGCTACATAGACAACTATTTGGATTGATGGACTTACTAACCTTGATCGCTACAAAGGACAATGTTACCCCATCAAGCATTTGTTGGGGATGCATGAACTTTCTTGAAAAGTATCCACACACATGCAAATGAGTTGCTCTACCTAATTGAGCTATAAACCTTGTCATAGATATCTTAACCTATAGATAATTTCTTATCAAGATGGATATGAATTTCTTGACAAGATGAATATTGCACGATCCACAAGATAACCCCCTAGTTCCTTTCTTATTAAGCGTTGGTATTTTTAGAAGTGTAATATTCCATATATAATTCACGAATCGATGTGTCCTTTTTTTTTCTTTCTATTGATAAATGACCTAGTTAGCTCATCGGTTAGAATATTTCTTTCATATGGCAAGAGTTATTGATTCAAATCCAACAGTAAGTATAACTTATTAGATACCGTCAAGTATTGGAGTATTTTTATCGATCACCGATTGTCATATATACCTAAGTCAGAAATCAAATTGCTTCGATTGGAATAATCTGCAAGATGCCTTATTATATCAATAAAAAATATGTACAATCAAACCTATTTCTCGAGCCAATAGAAGTCCCAAGTAGCTAATACGATACCCCAAAAAATAACGATAGACATGTCAAAAGCAAGTTTGATTACAACTAATTCCAAATCAGAAATTCTTTGCCCATGATTTTCCCTGCTACACCGGTGGGAGTTTTCCATGTAAAATCATGCGTGTTCCTCGTGATTGATTGCTTGTGGTTGATCGTGTGTTGGGATAATCTTCGACAAGTTGGACTGGGAGGGGATGGGGAGAAGGTGGAGGGTACGGTGATAAACCAAATACATGTCCTATGTAAATCAAGTAAATCCACCCAACACATCATGCAAATACTCCCAACCGATTAAACGAGAGAAAATGGAGGGAGGGACATTGGTGTAACCTGATTTGGCAGAGGTCTTTCAATCCCACTGACCCAGTAAAGGAATTTACTTAGTATGTGTTTCCAAACTCCGAATCATAAAACCACACATAGGCGATACACCGATCTTCCCAGAATGTGAACAATTTACATGGAAAATTGGATCAAGGCTTCTTTGGTATAGTGGTATTTTAGTTAGAAAAAATGGAAGAAAAATCAAAGCAGAGCTGAGAGGTTGGAGCGATGGAAAGGTGTACATGGAAGGGAAGAAAAGGACACAAACTCATTTACATTTAAAATGGGGAATAAAAAATGCACAAAAACTGAAATTAGAAAAGGCCAGAGTTATTTTCTTTTCATTTTTGCAAAGCCAAAGGATGACTAATCAGCATGTAATGTAACAACATGTAAGAATGCTCTTATACTAGCATCCATACATCGCCCCGCCTAGGCTACCCACACATGCTTTCTCATCATCTCTGTGTCTCCTAAACAAACCTTTGATCATTCCACAACAGGCAAGAGGAAAAAAATGCCGCACTGAGTTCTATCTACAGTCATGGCAATACAGTCACACCAAGAAAGCATCCATTGAAAACTCCATCTGGACAAACACCTAACGTGATTGTTTTCTCTTGGAAAGGCATTCGTTTCGATTTTGGATTGAATCTATCTCACCTGCACGCAAAGAGTTACACAGAAGAAAGCATCTACAGAACGTCCCTTCACAACTACATCCTTGTTTCAAGCATGAAGAACCCAGGAAGAACCCAGGATACTGATGCTACACTTGCGTCGTAAATAATACAAGTAAAAACCTACACTTTGAGATTGCATCCCTGTAAATTCTCAAAAATCACAGAAGCTGCATTACTCAAGCCGGATTACCTTCTCATTTTGGCGAACTTAGGTCTAGAGGCCTTCCTTTCCATCTTTTCCTGCTTCTTGCGTGTTTTCTCATCCTCCTCTCCTTCCTGGAGGTATCGAGATTTGTGAGAACAGGTGGGTTTACATCTTTTTTGTTTCAAATAAGTTGTGATATCTTCAATCATTTGCAGGCAGGAAAGAACACATGATATTTACCTGAGAACCAGAGAATGTCCCCTTCAAGAGGTCAAAAGCTTTGTATGCACCAAATAGAGGGATCTGACAGCACGGACAAACAAATCAGATTTTTTTTGGGTGGCAACTACTAGACCTGTACTTGAAAAGATAATACTGTATTTTTAGGAACAAGGCTACATGATTTGTATTCAAACTGCAATGACCAGAAAGTTCAAGCACAGTTTCTTTCATTTGAAGTGAACCGGTTTGTCCCATAGCCCACAGCTTGTCTTCTTTCCAAAGCTTAGATAATGAAAATCTTGGAGAATCCTTTCTTATCTTGCTTTTTCCCAATGTATATTAATCCTTCATATTATATGTCACACCACCCACCAACTTGTAGAACGGCCTCCGTGACCGACGTGGTCGGCAGTTGCGGCAAGGCCGGGTCTCACGGAGGCCCTAACCATTGGACGTGAAGGATGGGGGGCGGACATGACGAGGGTTACACCCTATAAATAACCTCATACTCGGAGGGGAACGCCATCGATCAGAACTTGCTCGCCTAACGGGAGCCCCCCATCCGATCTCTCCATCCCTATCTCGCCTCTCTCGAACTCTCCATAAAAAGAATATTTCGACGACATACCTTGACGATCTCATACTGGTATCAGAGCGCCCATTGATCTTGTGTATCCACAGATCGACGCATGTCCGCTCCGTGCCATGCATGCCATTGATCGTTCATCACCCTCCGAGTGCAAGGACATTGCCCTGCGAACACTGTCTGTCCGGTAAAATGACGAGAAGACCCTTCTCAACCGGAATTCGGTCAATATAATTACTAGGTTTGATTCATTCGGACATATGTAGAACACTGAGCATCATCACACATAGGAATAAGGATTACTTTATAACATTCATTGATGAATACTCGAAGTTCTATGTCTTTCTCTTAGGAAGAAAATCGGAAGCACTTGAAACGTTTAAGAAATGTAAGACAGAAGTGGAGACAAGATTGGGAAAACCAATCAAGATCCTTAGGACAAATAAAGGTGGGGAATATACCTCAAAAGAGTTTGAGGATCACTGTATTCAGACATGCATTCGTAGGCAGACTACAATGCCATATACACCACAACAGAATGGTGTAGTAGAAACAAAGAATTGAATTTTGATGAATGCAGTAAGGTGTATGCTTTCACACTCAAGACTCTCCAAGAAATTCTGCGAGGCAGTGTTGACTGCAAACTATATACAGAGCAGAATTCCCACCAAGTCCGTAGAATCAACGCCATATGAAATATGGAATGACAAAAAATCCGATTGAACCATCTCCGAAAATGGGATGTTTTGCACATGTTCTGGTACCGAGTCAGCTTAGGGACAAGCTAGACTTCAGAACATTAAAGTGCAATTTTATTAGCTACAGTGCAAGAAAAGGGGCATGAAGTAGAGGAATCCGATCCTCTGATTGTCCTACGAGACAATGAAGATGACTTGAGCAGTAGACAAGAATTTAGGGATGATATCGATCATCCAAATATAGAGCATGAACCCTATGGAACATGATGATCCTTTAGAAGAAGTGGGTAGACCTACACAATCCACGAGTATAATCGGCAACAAGAGACTCAGAATACGGCTCGCATGGATGGAATAATACCTTTTCTATGGATGCGAGGCGTCGTGCTACACTATGGGCCTGTTTGGTTGCAGG
Source organism: Ottelia alismoides (assembly GCA_037367405.1). NCBI lineage: Eukaryota > Viridiplantae > Streptophyta > Magnoliopsida > Alismatales > Hydrocharitaceae > Ottelia > Ottelia alismoides. Next base: position 93,730 of record JAZKJV010001035.1, on the reverse strand, counting down.
GTTGGGCAGGGTTGGGTTGGGCTAGGTTGGGATGGGTGAATAGTAATCTGTGAGGAGGAAGTACCCTTGTGAATAGTAACCAGGGTTGGGCCAACCCTGCCCAACCCTTCAACCAAACATGCCCTATGGATGAGGATGTCGCGGATTGTACAGATCCCATATCCTTTGATGAAGCTATGGCTTCGTCTGAGTCAGGATCATGGACAACCGCCATAAGAGATGAGTTGGACTCAATCGAGCGAAACAGTGTATGAGAGTTATGTGATTTGCCAGAAGGTAGACAATCCATAGGATATAAGCGGGTATTCAAGAAAAAGTACCGAGTTGATGGTATAGTTGACAAATACAAAGCCAGATTAGTTGCCAAGGGTTATACTCAGCAAGCTGGAATAGATTTCTAAGAAACCTACTCTCCAGTGGCTAAGTTTGCATCTATTCGGATGATCTTAGCCATAGTTGCATATATGAATTTGGAATTGTTCCAAATGGATGTGAAGACGACCTTTCTTAATGGAGAATTAAAGGAGGAGATTTATATGCGACAACATGAAGGCTCCCAGGTTAAAGGTCAGGAGAAAAGGGTTTACAAGTTAAGAAAGTCATTATATGACTTGAAGCAGTCTTCACGGCAATGGTATCTCAAATTTCATGAGAAAGTTATCCAATTTGGATTTGTTACAAATAAATCGGATAATTCTGTGTATGTCATGAAGAGTTGGAGCACGTTTGCAATCATGTCATTGTATGTGGATGACATTCTGCTTGCAGGTAACAACATAGAAATGCTCAATGAAATCAAACAAAAATTGAGCAATGAATTTGAGATGAAGGACATGGGCGAAGCATCCTATGTTCTTGGAATACAAATAACAAGAGACATGCACTCAAGGATATTGAGCCTTAGTTAGGAAAGAAATTTGCATACTATATTAAGGAGATTTGGAATTCAAAATAGCACTCCAGCTCCAAGACCACTTGTGATGGGAAAATGACTCAGCAAGAGTCAGTGTCCCAAAAAGGAGCAGAAACCTTTATATGTACCATATGCACAAGCGGTGGGAAGTCTAATGTATGCAATGATGTGTACTCGACATGACTTAGCTTATCCAGTAAGCTTAGTCAGTAGATATTAAAGCAATCCCGGTCATTGGGAAGCTGTATAGAGGATTCTTCGATATTTGAAAGGGACAATACATCTGAAACTTGTATATCAAGCACAATCGCTTGAAGTGGTAGGATACTCCGATGCCGATTTCGAAGGGGATGTGGATGATAGAAAATCCACATCAGGTTACCTGTTCATGTTTGGTGGTGCAGTCGTTTCTTGAGGTAGCAAGAAACAAGGATGTATATCTCGACATACATAGGAGGTTGAGTACATTGCATGTAGCATGACCACCACTCATGCTGTATGGATCAGTCGTTTTCTAGAGAATGTAAGCCTTGAATTGGTCAAAGGGCCAATTGAAATGTATTGTGACAATCAAGCTGCGATAAGCTTGATCAATAGTGGGGCTAATAATTCTAAAGGAAAACACATTGAGATCCAATATCACTATATATAAGATATAGTGGGAAAACAAGAAATCACGATAACCTACATATCTACAAGTGACATGTTGGCTAATTCCCTTACCAAGGGAATAGCAGCAGGAACATATATTAAACATGTTGGTTTAATGAGACTCAAGAATGTATGAGTCAAGGAAGAGGTTTCATATATAATGATCCTCATATGATAAATCTCCATATATATATATATACTACAAGAATAGTGGGAGCATATATGTTTTTACCACTTCGGTCAAGTGGGAGATGTAGAACAACCTTCGTCACCGACGTGGTCAAGCAACCGCCTCCGACGTTTGCGGCAAGGCCGGGTCTCACGACGACCCTAACCGTCGGGCGTGAAGGATGGGGGGCAAACATGGCAAGAGTTACGCCCTATAAATAACCTCCTACTCGGAGGGGAACACTATCGATCAAAACTTGCTCGCCTAACGGGAGCCCCCCCATCCGATCTGTCCATCCATATCTCCCCTCTCTCGATCTCTCCATAAAAAGAATATTTCGACGACGTACCTTGACGATCTCATACAACTTCGATGATATCAAACATCTACCTACATGCACTGTATTTGAAATATTGTATTAGACTGGATAGAAATTTATTTTCCCCCCGGGACTAGATAGAGAATACAGAACGCACCAAGCCATGCTTGGATTACCATAATGTAAAGCAATTTCATGTATCCTTTTCCATGGAATTGGTTTCTAGTGCGTGGCATTGTTTGTAATCTTTAATTTGGAATAAACTTTTTTTTGCTAAGCTGTTGTGCAAATTTGTTAATTAGAACAAGCTCAAATGCCTCGATCTTTCTTCAACTCTAATCAATATGAAGAGCTATCCAAATTTGTTGGGATTAGATTACATGAAAAGGGATTCAAATGAAACTGTTTACATTACGGTAATCCAAATATGTTTACCCCTCCAAATTAGCAGTAAAATATAGTTGCATTGGTGGGTTCATAATGTCCAGGAAGTATGTGGAGCCAACCCAAAGCAAACATCGACTTCTTCCATGCTGGAAATTCAATAATCACGATAGAGGGATAAGGAATGAATTAATTAATGAGAGGTCTTATGATTCCCTTATATAGGAGAGAAACTTATTGGTCAAATTACAAGAAGAAGACAAAAGAAATAGAAAATAAGAAAACAATAGTAAAGATAACAAATATCTCAACACTCCCTCTCAAGATGGAGCGTAGATATCGATCAGACTCAGCTTAAAACATCTCTGATAAGGTCCTCTGGCTAGGGCCTTGGTAAGAACATATGTTGTATGGTCTCCAGAACTGACATGCGTAGATCATGTCACGAGTGTAGTAACAGTCCACCTCTATGTGCTTCGTCCTCACATGAAAGGCGGGTTTGTTGGCAATAAAAAGAGTAGCCTGATTGTCACATTGGAGGTGCATGGAAAGAGACACCTCTATAGTCATGTCAGTAAGAACAGATCTGACCCATATCATCTCTATGCTAGCCTGCGCCAAGGCCCTGTATTTTGACTCAACACTCGATCTGGCAACCACGGTCTGCTTCTTGCTCTTCCATGAAACCAGTCAACTCCCTATGAACACAACAAAACCTGACGTATGAACATCCAGCATAATCTGCATCTGCACATGCTGTAACTGAAAAAGATGCGCCTTTGTTGAAAAGAAGTCCCGTACTAGGTGATGTCTTCAGATATCTCAGAATCATATGGACTGCATCCATATATGCTTGCCTGGACTGCTCCATAAACTGACTTACTTTGCTCACAGTAAAGGATATGTCAGACCTGGTAATAATCATATATAGTAGCTTGCCAACAAGCTCCCTATACCACCTCTTGTCGACCTAACCAGTGTCATCATAAAGCTTCATGCTCTTGGGTCAATAGGAGTAGTGGTAGGTCTGCAATCTGCCATGCCTATCTCCGAAAGATCTGTAACGTACTTTCTCTGGGTCATCACAAGACCTCGCTGGTTCCCGGCAAACTCCAGTCCAAGGAAGTAATGAAAATGTTCAAGATCCTTGGTCACAAACTGCTGACCGATAAAGTCCTCGGCACCATGAATGCCCTGCTCGTCATTACCTGTAACCAAGGTTTTAAAAATCGAACCGAACTGGCCGGTTGAACCGGTTAAACCAAGAACTAGAGGGAAAATGGTCCAACCACCTGATTTTTATTCAGAAAATAGAAACCAATCAAAACCAGTCAAAACTCGGTTGGACCGCTTTTTATTGAAAAGAGGGTGAACTCCCGAGTACGGAGTAACTGCAACATCTATTTCATTAAAAAGAGGTTAGAGTACATTAGCTTGATGCCCAAAAATTAAAAAGCACATTCCAATGAGATACAACATTCTCTGAGTAAAACCTCTAACCTCTGCTTATTAAAGATCAGATCATTTCACCCAACCCAGATGGTCCAAAGGACGACAAACGACTTGGAACAATCATCCCTAGAGCTGGTGCCCACTGCCCGAACTGATCTCCAAAACTCCGTTGACTCGTTGGCCTCAACCCATGGGATCCCAACCTCACTCCAAACCTGCACCTATGCCAAACACTCGAAGAATAGGTGATCCGCGACCTCAACCAACCCCTCGCACACGTCGCATCACGTGTCTGCCAAGCCAAACAACCTCCCCCTCCTTGCTTTATTACATAAACGATTTCTTCTCAGACACCACGGGAAAATCTTAACTCTTCATGGGATCTTGGTTGTCCTAACAATCTTCATGTCCTGACAAAGCTCCACATCCTATACCTCTGCCATTCTCCTCATCGCTTCCTACCCTTCCTTAACTGACAATCTCGCAACCTCCCACTCAAAATGATCGACGTCTTGCGTGCAATCCCCCAAAGATGGGATCTCCGCAACCTAACATACTCCTCCAGGCGTTGCTCCGAGAGATCCGACATGAATGACGACGACCATAAACCCGAATCCGTCACCTGACAGAGAAGGGACTCCTTCGACGCCACCAAGGTAAATAGTCTCGGAAATCCAGCAAGTGCTCCCTTCCTCGTCCAGTCATCATGAAAGAATCTGAATAAGTGACCGTCTCCCACCTTTGGATGGAGTCTTGGCGCTACCAAAGGTAAAACCACTCGGATTCCGACCCAGAGCGGCAATTCAAACCTCATTCTCCTAGCCACCAACTCACCCCTGACACCATAAATAATATGCACAAGCTTGGCCGCCAAAGAGGTCGAAGAACCCCAAATCTGAATCAACCACTTAGCCAACAACGTCTTGTTCATGCACTCAGCATCATGAACCCCTAAGCCACCGTCGCCACGCCCCTTCATCACTTCGTTCCAGCTCACCAGATGCAAACCAGACCTCTACTGCTTACCGTCCGACCAAAAGAATCTCCTCATCAAAGACTTAATCTTCATCCTAACCCCCACTAGCATCATCCGAGTGGAGTATAAGAAGATAGGGATGGCCGAGAGCACATGCTTCAGGAGAATCAACCTCCCCCCCAGATAAGGTGGTCACCTTCTACCTAGCCAATCTTTGCTCCAGTCTCTGCACAACATTGTCACAATCTGACTTCTTCAACCTCCCAGCCACCAACGACAACCCTAGGTAGGAGATAGGAAGCTCCATCAGGGGGCACTCTGCCAATTCCACAAATCTGGTGCGTTCTACGTCATCCATCCCAAATGTAATGACCACCGACTTGTGCCTGTTGACCCCAAGACCATAAAGACTGCTGAAAATATCAACTAGGTGGGTCATGTTGCAACTCTGTTCCTCCCAGCCTCCAAGGAAAATGACAATATCATCAACATACTGAAGCAAAAGGATAGACATATCCCCCAATCGAAAGCCCTCACACAACCCTGACTCCACCGCACATCTAAAAAGAACTGCCAGAGCATCTGCCACCAGGATAAAGAGTATAGGAACCAACGGGCACCCCTGACGGACACCTCGTTGTGATTGAAAAAAACCCCCCTCCGGCATGCCATTCACCAGGATCGAGTAGAAGGAGGTAGTGACATATCTCTTCATCCACTCAACCCAAACCTCTGGTAAACCTCTCCGTCGCAGAGACGCCCACAAGAATCTTCAAGCAACACAGTCATATGCTTTGGCGTAATCGATCTCCCATAGAACCCCCTTCTTCTTCGACCCTCCAATGCCATCAACAAACCGTCTGCCATTTGACGCCCCGAAATGAACGCCAACTGCCCTTCCAGCACCACTGAGTCCATCACCACCTTGAATTGGTTAGCAAGAATCTTAGCTACAATAAGATAGAGAGCATTGGTAAGCGTAATAGGCCTAAAATCCTCCGCCCTCACCATAGACTCCTTGGGAAGGAGGAACAAAAGAGCCCGATTTACCTTCTCGAAGCCTCTGCTCCCCTCCCTGAACTCATTAAGCACCTCTAAAACTTCCGCCTTCAATAAATCCCAGAATTCACGGTAGAATAGCACCGGGAAGCCATCAGGACCAGGAGCACCATCCACATTCAACCCCCAGACCGCTCTCTTCATCTCCTCCTCAGAAAAAGGAACCACCAACCTCTCGACCTGCTCACCAGACCAGGTCTCCACCCCAATTCCCAGCCACCTCCAACAGTCCTCCCTTCTCCTTCGTGATGCCTTAACAAAGTGGCCCCGCAACGCACATCCAATTTGTGCCTCCCCCGAGACTCTCACTGCTCCGATCTCAATCTCATGGAAATAGTTTCTTCTCCTCCTTCCAGATGCCATTGTATGAAAAAACCCCATATTGGCATCACCCTCTTTCAACTACCTTTGCCTAGATCTTTGCCTCCACTCCACCTCTTCCTTTATGTCCTCCATCAGCAACTCTTCAAGTAAACCAAGCCTTTCTACCACCTCTGTCTGGTCCAGACCTCTCTCATCATCAAGCCCATCCAACCGAACCACCCTAGCCTGAGCCTCTCCCCTCCTAGCCCTCCGTCTTGCTTTCACCTCCCTCCAGAACGTCTTCAGTGGCATCAGCTTTACCGCCAACCGAGAGACGATCGAGCCCACAGGGTCCAGCTTCTCCACTGTTCAGCAACCTCCTTCCTAAACCTCTCCTCCAAGAGACAGCTCCGCTCGAATCGGAAAAAGAACCTACTTCTCCTCTCCTCACCGAACGACCAAAGAATTGACGTGTGATCAGAATGGGCCCATGGCAACGCCCAAGCACGAGAAAAGGGGAACATCTCCATCCCTTCAGGAGACAGAAAGAATCTGTCCAGTCTGAATCGCGATCTTACATTCCCCCAAGTAAAAGCACAACTAACCGCATCAATAATCGATGACCCCAAGGAGTGGACCACTCTCCGGAAGCCCTCCGAACCAGGATCCCAACCACTACTTCGCCGCGGTCGGTCATCAGGGAGTAAAGTCACATTCAAGTCGGCACTAATGATCCAGACCCCAGCCGCGCTTGCTGAACCCAATTGCTCCAACTCCGATGCCTAAGAGCCCCTCTCAACTCCCGTCGGCATGTAGACGTTCATGATAAGGAAGCACAGACCATCCGCTCTCCTCAACCCCACGGACAAACAAAATAAGGACCTCGACTCTGTCAGCAGCTCAAACTCATCTTTCTTCCAGCCAGGAACCCTCCTGAAGCGTCTTGGGCCTCCACCTCAGTCAGGTCAAACTAGTCTGCTCCACCCAACCCTCGTCTGACAGCGTCCACGCACCTCGACAACTTCGTCTCTTGAAAAAGAAAAACATATGCACCAACCTCTATTATCAGGCATCTGACTCTCAACCACATATCAGGGCGACCCAACCCCCTGACATTCTAAGATAGCAGCTTCATTAAGGAACAACCTAGCTCAAGTTCTTCGGTGGGACCACACCCAACCGCTCGACCACACTCCTGCCCAGAACTCTGAAACGGTTATGTGAGATCGGCAGGGCGATGGAACCAAAAGACCACCGATGCACAAAGACCTCACGAACCGCCAAAGTCGTCCTCCTCTTCCTCTCAGACCTGGGGGCACCTTTCCTCGCGTAATAAGCACCATATCTAGAACCCTCCTCCCCAGAGCTCCGAGGGCACAACTCATTTCCATCACCCGCACCCATAGAGCCATAGCAAACCCCCCCCCCCCCCCACCCAGCTCCTTCACCAGAAAGTCCACTTCCCAAAACCCCAGCTGCAATGATGAGACCATCGCCACCTCCCTTGCAGAAGCCTCCGCCGAGGCACCCAAAACCTTCGCCACTACCACAGATGCCTCCACCGAGTCACTCACCTACGCCGACTCCACCAAAGCACATCTCGCCGCCACATGGCCATCTACGATAACCCTAGGCTCGACAAGGCCCCTGGTCCCCTCCCCTCTTGCGGGCGACAATGTCTTGCCAATAGAAGGAGAGTCGCGTTGCCCAACAACCCCCTTCTGGAAGCACTCAGGTCTGCCACAAAAGAGCTAAGAGTGCGGGCTTGGGCAAGTCGGGTCAGCGGGTCTGACCAACAAGACATGCCTGGAGCCACTCAGGCCAGACCTGCCAAACCCCGAAACCGAGACGCGGACCATCGACTGGATAGGTTGAGGATTCAGACCCCTCGAGCGAAAAGACACGTGGGACCCACTAATCTCTAGCAGTGCTTCGGTAGAAGCCATACCCAAGCCAGTTGTATCCGAAATAAATGCAGGGATATGGACCGCCACAAACCTCGGAACGGAGATCACGTTGAAACAGATCCTTGACAGAAGTCGAGGAGTCTTCTTCGGAAATCGCACCGCCCCTCCATCCGACCGATGCGTTGCCCCGCTCGACGTACCTCCTGCGCACGGACCCTCCTCCGCCCGGTTGTCCAAATGGTGCTCCTGGCCACGAAACTGCGACGCATGCCCCGCTATCGTGAGCTCCAAGTGCACCGGCCTCCCCTTTGAGATGACCTTCCACCACCTTAGTTTCTCCGGGCTGAACCCCTCACGTGGAGGATAGGATCCACCGACTCCCCCAGGCGGCAACCTGCGCTTTCGACCCCAACCACCATGGCAATACCGTCAAGCAACTCCCGAAATTTCGACAACCCCTACGCAACGAAAGGGAGCCCCTTCACACGAATCCCGTCCGGAGGCTTGGGCTCTAGCAACCCATCATGCGCCTGCAATCTTCACCACTGCAGCAATGATTGCCCATCCCTCGATCACTGCAACAGCTCGCCTGCCTCAACTCCGGTAAGCCCCTTGCTACCACTCGACCATGGGCTCACCTGAACGACATCTCCACGGAACTGAGTTGCCGAGACATCACCCACATCAGACGATACCAGGAACAACGCCTCCGAGCCGCCTCCCTCCCCGATCAGCATCACTAAGCCCTGGTCATTCCTCGACATCATCAGGATCATTATGCATGTGTGCAAAAAGCGTCGACACCGGAAGCACCTGACAGGTTTCTGACACTACCGTACCCAGTGACCCACTGAGCCACACTAGAAGTAGCCCCCCCCAAAAGGATTCACAATGGTCGATGGCGACCGCCCCTCAAGTCCAACCTGCAGCACACGCTCCTCCTAGCACGAACCTCCACCCATCCCTCCCCTTCAGAGGGGTCGCCAACGGGCCCCCCTCCTCTCAGCATGGCAACCTCCAAAGAAAACATTTTGGTTGGACCGCTTAAACTCAGTTGAGCCAAACCATCTATTCAACCATCCTTTTTTGACAAAAAATAATTTCCAATAAATTAATAAAATATATTTTTTTAGAAATATTCATAATCTAGTCTCATTCTAATCCATAGTAAAGTACCCATTTATCTCTTCTCATTTACATGCGATAATGACTCATTATTGCTTTTCCCTCCATATGAGCATTGCCTCTTTCTTCTCACATTGTGTATGATGTTGTCCACTTATAACAATAACAAACGAAGAAGATGTTGTCATAGTCATACTATGAGAAGAAATAAATTAACAGTACAATTTTTTTATATCACATATATATATATATTTGTATAATTTTATGAAATATGATTATTACGCCTTTTCGAGTTTTTTTAAGAACATTTATACCCCTAATTTTTAAGCAATTTCATTAGTGCTTCTATATTTTCTTAAAATTCACAATATCATACTTATGTTGGTATAAAATGGGAGGACAAGTGTACTAATAAAAGGCCACTACTATTGATTTTGTAAAAATATAGGGGGCACATGCAATTGTATTAAAAATAGGGGTATAAGTGTTATGGGAAAAACTTGGAAGGACAAGAGTAAACAAATACTTGAAAGATATGATGTAGCATTTTTTGTATTTATTTGTGTGATATACTGGTCTAACTCGGTTCGACGAGATTGAACTGTACGAACCAAACCAACAATACAACGGTTTGATCTTTTTCGTTTTTTAGCTGTTGATGTCATCACTGGTTCGATCGGTCAGTCCCATTGGTCCGACCATGAAAACCAAAAACTGATACATGCCCGGTTTGATGTTCGATTCGATTTTAAAACCTTGTCTGCAATAATAATGTCATCAACGTAAACAAGAATGACAATAGTATCTCTCTGGGTCATCTACACAAACAAGGAGTGATCGGCAGTCCATCGCACAAACCCTTGCTGTTCTATGGAGTCTGAGAGCTTTTGGAACCATGCTCTTGAACTTTTCTTAAGGCCATAGATAGCCTTGTGTAGCCAACAAACCTTCTGACACTCCCCCTCAACAACAAACCCATGTGGCTACTGCATCTAGACCTCCTCCTATAGATCACCATAGAGGAAGGCATTCTTTACATCAAGCTGGTAAAGGGGCCAATCTCGTGTCACAGCAACAGAAAGTAGAATGTCTGTCAACTAGAGAAAAAGTATCCTGATAGTCCACCCCATATGTCTAGGTAAACCCACGTGCCATAAGTAGAGATGAAAACGGAGACAGATATGTGCAGATATATGCTTACCATATTCGAAAAAACATCAAATACAGATATCTATCTGTATCTGGCTTATGATCAAATCTGAATCCGGATACAGATATGAAATTTTAAAAATGTTTGGATAAGAAAACAGATACGGTTTTAGTAAAAAATGTCGGATATGAATATCTGATTTCTCTTTTAGCATTCCTAGTTTCCAAGCTTAAAGAGAAATGGATTCTCCAATCTCAATTCACGTGTATGAGGCTTTCCCATTCCACTCATACCTTTTATTATTATTAAATTCTAACAACGATCAAATGATTCCAACTTTTTAAAAAAGGTAATTTCCAAAAAAATCAATTGGATGTGTGTCTGACTTGGACCCATTGGTTTCTCCCTCCGAGATGAGAAGGCCACAAGGTAGAAGTCTATACAGCTACAACCAACAACCTGCAACTGCAAGTCCTACCCGTTGGTTTCTCTTGATGCTAGGCCCATCCTCATCACTCAACTCAACTCCTTCGATCAAGACGAACCTCCCCTTCAACCATAGACGTCGTTGGTGACGCAATCTTCTTCCTCGACGCGGAGACAACAACGCGAACCGTGAACAATTCAAGAACTGCATTATGCAATCTGCACCTCACGATCTGCATATATCCTTCGTAAGTACGGCTTTATTAGATTTTATGAAATTTTGTTCATAAAACAAATATAATTGTTGAGATAAATATGATCAGCGTTAACGTAAAATTGCATCTTAATGAGCCAAATCTAAGGAATTTTCTTTTCTTTCGTGTTTTATATTGTATTGTTTTTTAATAACGGACAAATATATATTTTTCGAAACGTAAATAAATAATTGCATGTTTTGCTGGAAAGATTTCCTGGAATCATCTCTATTAGATCACCTATTAAAGATATCAAAATCAAAGTGGCACATAGAAAGTTTAATTTTCTAAACAAAATATAAATTTGATAATAAAACTGTTAAATTGATCAAATCATTAATTTCATGATTTGACAAAAGGATAGTTAAGCATATTTATACTTAAATATTTAACATTTAATAATATTTTTTTACGAAAGTATAGTTGTATATTTGAATTACATCAAAATCGAAATGGAGTTCCATATCTTCATAAATTTCACAAAATCCTATTAATCCACATAGATTGACTAACAACATATTATATCATAAATTACTCCTTGCCGAGGATCTCATATAGATGGGCATGACTGACGAGGATATCATATTATCCTTATTTTCTTGAAACTTAATAGTTTTGGTTGTCACCTTTTATTTAACATACTTTATTAGAAAACTTTTGAAATGACTATCATCTTTTTTTTTAAATTTATATGTGTGATAGTTATTCCAAGCATGTCGTTTACATTACTCTTTCAATCGTTAGTATAAAACATATATTGACGGAATGAGTCTATTGATTGACTTCATACCTGATAACAATTGGATGGTTTGGACCTATATTTATAATTGATATATTTCTAATCATGTTTGTATTGAGTCTTTATTTAATCCATATTCATATTCACTTTATAATCGATCCATATTCGTATTCGCTCTTTATTGGAACAATATCTAGATTCGATGAATATCCGATCCATATTCCTATTCTCTCTTTATTCGAATCATATCTGGATTCGATGAATATTCAATCCCTTCGTATCCGAATGTTAACCGGATATGGTTTTCAAAATTCATATATGGTAAGTATTCGTATCCGGATTCGTATTCGATATAGATGAAGAGAATATGGATGTGAAAATAGACATAGCCGAACCATATCCGATCCGGTTTCATCCCCAGCTACAAGTCTCGCCTTATAGTGATCCACACTGCTATTCGCACGGTCTTTCACAGTGAACATCCATTTACATCCCACAATCAATGCACCAACATGAGTAGAAACAAGACTCCACGTGTCACGTGATTGTAGCGCGACCATCTCCTCCTCCATGGCTAACCTTCACTGACTGTCCTGAAGAGCCTCCTGATATGTTTGTGGTATCTCCATGATAGTGCCAAGGTAAATCTTCTGAAATCCTCTGACAACCAGCTCAAGAAAACCTGGGTTGTAAGAGGATAAGTAGCTTACCTACGTTTCTGCTTACGCGGAGCAATCGACGCATCAAGATCATCTGCCAAGTCCGTGACCTGCGAGTTCCCCTCTTGAGAGGGCAGCTGCTCATCTTGTATGGAATCTTGCTAGACAGACAACTCAGTAGTGCCATCAGTAGGAACAATGTACTCATTATATACATGAGGCCAGTTGGATGATGGTAAGACCTGTGAGCAGGGGGAATCGAGAGAGACATGCGGGTAAAAACACGTGGCAAAAACTAAGTCATAGTAGAAGGTGAAGCCATAGGAGCATGTGTAGGTGGTAGAGGTGGTGGTATGCCAATATGAGGTGGATGCATGCATATCTCAGCATTAGAGTCAGATGGAGCTAGACAGTCCTCTGTAGGAGAAAAATACATGACAAACTCAAAGAAAGTGACGTCAGCATTGACAAAGTACTTTTGCCTGAGTGGATAAAAGCAGCGATACCCCTTCTGGGTACGAGAGTAGCCAACAAAAATGCACTTGACAGCTTTAGGTGAGAACTTGTTACGACCAGGAGAGACATCATGAACAAATGCAATAGAACCAAGTACAGGAGGTATAAGGGAGAAAAGATCCTTCTCGGGAAACACAATCAAGAAAAAAAAACTTCTCTCCTAACACAGACGAGGGCATGCGATTCACCAGGTAGCATGCAGTGAGGATAACATCACTCCAGTAAGCGTGAGGAGCACGACTCTATATCATCAAGGTTCGGGTCACATAAAGTAAGTGACGGTGTTAGCACTCGGCAACATCGTTCCGTTGGGAAGTATAAGCACATGAGGTCTGGTGAACAATACCAAGAGATCTAAGCAACTCAGAAAGTTGTAAAGTGCAGACCCCTAAGGCATTATTAGAATGAAGGTAGTTGACTTTTGTTGAAAATATTCTTTATTTCATTAATAAAATATTTGATCACAGATCCAGCCTCAGACTTATTCTTCAACAAAAAGATGTAAGAAAGTCTAGAAAAAACATCGACAACTAGATAAAAACGGTGTCCCTGGTGATTAGGAACATGACTCGAACCCCAAATGTCTAAATGTAGGAGCTCAAATAACCGAGAATTGCTCCGACTCTGACGGGATGGAAATGAGGAAAAGTGATGCTTCCCAAGCTGGCATGCCTCACACTGAAAAGAGGATCTTGTAGAGATCTAAGAGAAAACATGAAGAGCATGACACAACCTCTGCAGAGGAAGGTAGCCAAAACGAAGATGCCACAGATATGGTGAGATCGGTCTAATAGTGTTAGAGTATGGTTGTGCGCCTATTGAGTTGTAGCAGAGTAAATGGATCCTGGAGAAGATCCATTTACCCCATCCATGTGTTTAGTCCCACATCGTCTAGTAGTGGGACTTGGAGGCTCTGGAGAGGCTATATAAGGAGCCACATACCTCCTGTATCCATTGAGAAAGTCAATAGAAAAACGCGCCCCGTTGAGGGCTTCTCCCGTGGTATCATCCCGCTCCTCACAGAGTAGGGTTCCACGTAAAATCTTTGTTCTTTGATGTTTATCTTTCTTGGTTATGCTCTGTTTATCAATCGCTTCCGCATTCTTCATATTTTATAACATGGTATCAGGGCGGGTTCGATTCTCGAGGATTTCATGTTCATTATTATATTCGAGATTCCATTTTTTTGGGGGGGTGTTGTTATTATTGAGTTCGGATTTGTTCTAAGTTATAGGGTTTCTACGTTGAAACCCTAACTGCGCAAGATCTTGTCTACGCCGCCTTCTTCTTCAAGCTCATCTGCGACAGCCTGTGGTGGCGTTCGATTCTGCAGCGGGTTGCATCTTAATCTCCAACGGTTCTGGTCAACAAAGCCGCTATGCGGCGATCTAAAGCTTCTGTAGGTTCTCCATAATCATGTGGGCCCTCCATCGCCGCCAGGAGCGAGATCTGACCTCCTAGCCTCCAGGCAGCACGACTCCAGGCTCCCAGGCGGAGCCATCTCCATCTTCGCACGGGTCGATTCCCTTGCATGCATGAGCAACGCCACCAACAGAGCACCATGGCGTGCCAACAGAGCTTCTTCATCGACAGTCGATGCAGCCTTCTTCGTCAACCCGCAACAATCTCCTTCGAAGCAGCATATCCCAGCAAGCAGGAGGCGGCTCCTCCAGTCGCGTGATGCCTGCACCTGCGAGCCCCGCGAATACGCCTAAACCATCAGGCGGAGCCCATTTCTCGCCAGGGGCGGCGCAATCTTCCTCGCACACTGTGATAGCGACCCATCGCAGATCAGCCTGCGATTCCCAGTGGTGGTGGAGCCCCTCCGAACGGCATGCTGCAGAGACCAAAGTCGCGCAGCCGAGTCGCGGAACCCATACCTCATTGTTTTCCCATCGGCGCCGCCATCGCGGAGGACGAGCATGCTTCGAGATCCCATCGGCGCCGCCATATTGGTCTCCTCCCAGTCGAATCGCCCAACAGCGCGAAACCCCCATTTCGCGGTGTTCACCTTCGGCCCAGGCGATGCCGCCATGGCGCCTCCTTTCTCCCTCACGCAACTTCAATCTGCCATGCGGCGGCGGATGAAAGATGGGTTCCCGATTTGGGAACACTAGTGGCGCCCACCATGGGAATGAATCGGATGCCGATGGCCCTTCCTATTAAAAAAAACACAAAAAGGGGGGGTTGCGGGCCATAGTAGCCGTGTTTATTAAAAAAAAGGTCCTACAATTTGGGTCCCTGTTGGATCATGTAATAAAAAAATGGAAGAGGAGGTTGCAAGTACTCGAAAAAAATTGAGATATTGGGCTCGATTTGGGCCGACAAGTTAAAAAAATGTTTTTTTAAAAAAGGCACGTGCAAGAAAAAACCGTACGCAAGTACAAAAAAAAAGAGAAAATGAAAAGTCGAAAAAAAGGAACGGCTTACGGAAAAAATGTCAACGGCTTAAAAAAATGACAAGCCACAAGGAATTTTATGAGAATGTTTTGTTTCCCCCCATTTTATTATCTTCTCCCAACTTGGTCGCCAATCATTATTCCGACAAGTATGGGAGAAAGGGGGAAGTATATGTAGAGTCACAGGTATGTTCAATGATCCAAGATTCAAATATCAGTCGTCAGACCAGTTCAGAATTTCCAGACTCTACAGTTTTCAGATGAAGATTCTCCATGCGCAATTTCAGACTCGACGTTCAGATTCCGAGTCTTCAGTTGACTCTCACTCCAGCCCGTTCGTCCTCCTCACCTGCACGGCATGAAAAGCAACGTCCTCGACTGCAGCAATGTGCGCGTTGGGTTGATATTGTCCGTAGTGTCATGTACCGTTGAGTTGAGTCTCTTTATGTTTGTCCAAGCTGAGCATTGCATGCTCCAGCTTGAGGGGGAGTGTTAGAGTATGGTTGTGCGCCTATTGAGTTGTAGCAGGGTAAATGGATCCTGGAGAAGATCCATTTACCCCATCCATGTGTTTAGTCCCACATTGTCTAGTGGTGGGACTTGGAGGCTCTGGAGAGGCTATATAAGGAACCCCAGACCTCCTGTATCCATTGAGAAAGTCAATTGAAAAACACGTCCCGTTGAGGGCTTCTCCCGTGGTTTCATCCCACTCCTCACGGAGTAGGGTTCCACGTAAAATCTGTGTTCTTTGATGTTTATCTTTCTTGTTTATGCTCTGTTTATCAATCGCTTCCACATTCTTCATATTTTATAACAAATAGGTATAGTAGAAATGCCAAGTAGAAATGCCAACATGAGGAGGTTGGACCAATGTGTAAATCCCCTGCTGCTCACGGCCACATCCAATCACCATGCCCGTGAGTATCTCCTGAAACACAAGACGGAGGGTTAAAAATGACACGATAATGCAGATCCTTAGTAATCTGACTAATGGAAAGTAAATTCGTCTAAAAGTCAAGCATATAAAACATTTTGGAGGCGCATGGACGGTGTCAAATGCACCTCTTGTAACGGGTAAGTGGTCACCATTAGCAATGACAACCCATCTGCCAGGTGGTATGGTCTTGTAGGACCTCAACCACGCTAAATCTCCACACAGGTGGTAGAAAGCACCGGAGTCTATAATCCACTCTGTCATGTCTGCACCAATACTACCAGTAAAAGCATAGGAGGTACCTGAGGAATTCGAAGAGGCTCTAGTTGCAGTTGTGGTATTTGTAGTGTTGGTGCCAGAAGTAGGAGTCATGATATCTCGAATACGATAGACAATATCATCCAGGCGAGGATCAGCCTGGGCAGCTGGAGTCTCTGAAGGCGTAATCTTTTCTTCTACGCGACCAGAAGCAGGATATCAATGCTTCTGGTACCATGCATCCTCTGCATGCCCAGGCCAACGATAGTAAGTGCAAGGGGCACGTTGTCGTCCACCACCTCTACCACGAGGGGTGCATCCTCTGGACTGGATCGTCTCTCCTCGACCACGAGAAGCAGCCACTGTTGAAGAGGACGGAGAAGTGGCCGTAGAAGGCATGATAATCAGGCTAAGACGGCTATAGACCTCCTCTAAGGGAGGTATGATAGCTCCGGTAAGAAGTTGAATACGTACATCATCAGTTGCGTTTCAAGTCCATCCATGAAGACTCCAACCATATGGGAGCTCATATACATCTTATGTTGCTCAAATGTCGTGAAGCTTCTCGAATATGCCACGAAGCGAAGAGCACTACATGTGCAGAGGACGATCATTCTACTTGGCATTGTAGATATTTGAAGAATCTTGGCCTCATTCTTCCCTTGAGCATAGGTGGAAGCCAGATATCCCGCATCGCCTTGACGGTGGGATGATTCGGAATATCATTGGCTATCTATGTGGTAAGGGTTACACAAAACCAAACACGTGCATATGCGCCATCTTGTATCCAAGAAGCATTTGCTCCAGTATTATCCGTTGGCTCTGGATCCGTCAGGATGTGCTCCTTGTTATTGCACTACATGCGGGTGAGAAACTGCATGGACCAAAAGTCATAGTTGGTCCCATCCATCTTAACAATGGGAGTTGGGCCCTTGAAGGCTCCGAACGAAAAAAAAATATCACCCTTGTTCTCTGACATGACGGATAAACGATTGAACACCGCAACTCAACTGGGGAGTAGACTAATATGAACAAGTCTATACGGTCATACGGAGGATTGGTTGTACGTGTAGACTCATACAACCATCCTCATCAATCTTCGCTTCTCTCTAGGGTCGGAAAACACGATTTATATGCTTGAAATCGTGTTCTTCGGTAAAAATCAGATCGAATCAAGCTGCAGATCAAGTCGTTGGTTTGCGCAAAGGCGCATGAGAGAACCGACGGCAGCACGGGAGGGCTGGGGGGGTTTTAAGAGGCCTCGGCGCAGCCGAAGGGCCTTGACTATGCCCTAGGCGACAATCGAAGGGACTTGGTGGCCAGGGGTGGCCTGGTTGTGCCCTGGGCGACTATCGGAGGGGCTGGGCAACGGCCTGGGCTGCGGCGGGAGGGGCTGACAATTGTCGGTGGTAACCAAGAGGGCGGGTAGGGTTAAGGTTTTGTGGGATAAGGGAACTCCAGTCTAGGACAGTCACTCTTATACCATATAGAGGGAGAAGGAATGAATTAATGAGAGGCCCTAGGGTTCTCTTATATATGAGAGGAACCTATTGGATAAATTACAAGAAGAAGACAAAAGAAATAGAAAATAATAAAACAATAATAAAGATAGCAAATATCTCAACAGTCGCCAGTATTGTAGAAGGCACTCAGATGTTCCCCTTGGTGCCCATCTCGTGGTTTTTAGCGTACAAAAAGAAACTATTATTTTTCAAAATTTAGAAGGTTTGCGCTTTGTCCATCTCTTTGTTATGTATCATCATTTCCGGGTGTGCCTCTCAGTTCCTCCCTCCCTCTCTCACTCCCCCAAAACTCACTTTTGCCCTCAACCTCCAATTTTTTGAGGAAAACAGTGGGATGGATCTTCTTTAGAGGTCCAAAGAATATATTTAAAAAACTACTAGAAAAAATTACATCCGCCAAGTTTCAAAAAGGGTCCTTGCATGTCGTAGAACATTTTCCTTAACCCCCAATATTTGTTTTTTCCGTCAACAAACTTAAACAATTTAATGTAATACATCTTCCTCGTATATCTCATTAAAATCTTCACGTATTAGGAGTTTCAACGGACCTGGGAGATGCGTGAGCTTTATCACATACTGAACTGAAGCTTTGTTATTGCACCTTGACCTTTACAAAGGTAGTAATAGGCTTTTAAAATCTTCCACCACCGCCCATCTATCTCCATCTTCCTCCCTTCCCCTGTTATTCATCCTACTCTTTCCAATATTCACCCCCAGCCTCGCCACTATTTAACCTCACCAACCCCTCCTCCTAGTGCCAGCTATGTTTTATGCAACATTAATCAAGTTCCATGCTTCATCCTTGCTGCACCCTATACTCCCCCTTCACCCCTCCCCACACAAACTCAGAGAATAAGATGTGTTCCTGTTTGATCATGAAACAATGACGGGAGAAAGGTCAACAGAGATTGCGAGGATGCAACAAGTGGAGAAATAAGAGCAAAGGTTTAATGACTTTACTGATTTTTATTTACTTCTGATTTATAATGGTGAAACTTAGCAGCAAACCATCAGATTTTGACAAGAAAACTTTACAGAGACTAGATGTGACCGGCTTTCTTGCTCTCGAGCCGTCCACTAGAGTAGCCCTGCCAGCCATTCCAGTGTCCTCCATCCGGCTCCAGACTCCGGGAAAAGATGACTCCCGAACTCAACTATGTTACATTAATAAGAATCTCGATTGATACCAGCCGTAAATATGTAAAAAGCCGGATCAATCATGCAATTGCAAAGTTCAAAGACGTAGGACAACTTTTTTCTGACATTATATTGTCTCTTGAGGGCATCTTTTCAGTTTTACTGTTTGTTTTGGTTCGGTAGTAGCCCTCTCGCTAAATTTAAAGTGAATGAAGAAATATAATTCCAATGTTAGTTTATTTTAATACTATGGTATCAGATCCTAAACCGTAGTTCCATCCCTTGAAACCACGACCCTTGCATCACCATCTGTAAATAGGCACTGATGAAGCTACTGCACCAGCCACACTTGCATTGTCGTCACCCCCCCCCCCCCCAACCCCCCCACAGCCAACCACAGCAGAGGCGGCATCTCAGCCAACAGTCACTGCTGCAGTGGCAATATAGACCCCCTTTGACTGCCCTTAAAACCCCACCAGTACTGATCATGTTCAGTCACATCACCAACATTTTTTTACAGTTTCCCAGTTCCTTCTACACTCTGTCACCGGACCCTTACCATGATTCTCCCATGTAAAGCGAGTGTTGTGGTGATTGGTCTACACCCGCAAACCCTCCACCCTATTTTCAGATCTGATTTTATTAATTGGCTCTCTTCAATCAATCAACTACTTTATTTTCTGTGTTTGATGATAGAATCTAAGGACGACAGGGTTCTAATCCAAGGGACAACCAATTCATTAAGCCGGAAATCTCCTATAGTTCAATTGCCAAGATGAATGATGGAACCTACGAGTTTTGGACCATGATATTCATGAGAACCATGGAGGTTCCAAGCAACCAGGGCGAACCCTCCTTCCTTGTCCCCCCCAGAAAAATATTCTCATAATACTCTCAACCCCCTGATGAATACCAGCGAGTAGTACGCGAATCAACATGAAGAACACAGATATAGCCAACAAAACCGATTTTAGCAGTACTAATCTACAACCCACGATAAGCATTTGGTGACAGAATCAAAGGATGACAGGTTTCTAAACCAAGGACAACCAATTCGATATGCCAGAAACCTCCTATGGTTCAATTGTCAAGAAGAATGGTGTCAACTATGAGTTTTGGTCCATGATATTCATGAGAACCATGGAGGTTTCAAGCAACCAGGGCGACCCTCCTTCTCGCCCCAAAAAAATCTTCTCGTACTACTCTCAACCCTCTGATGAATACCAACAACTAGTTCGTGAATCAACACGAAGAACACAGGTATAGCCGACAAAACACTTTTAGCAGCACTAATCTACAACCCATGATAAGCATTTGATGACAGAATCTAAGGATGACAGAGTTCTAAACCAAGAGACAACCAATTCGTTATGCCGGAAATCTCCTATAGTTCAATTGCCAAGATGAATGGTGTCGACTATGGGTTCTGGTCCATGATATTCATGAGAACCATGGAGGTTCCAAGCGACCAGGGCGACCCCCCCCCCCCCCCCCCCGCCACGAAAATTTTTTATCGTACTACTCTCAACCCTCTGATAAATACTGGCAAGTATCTCATGAATCGACGTGAAGAACACATGTATAGCCGACAAAACTAATTTTAGCAGCACTGATCTACAACCCATGATAAGCATTTGGCTTTCCAACTAGCCAACTTAAGCTCTTTTCTCTAAAGAAGAAACCCCCCACTCCACATAGAATAGTTTTCCTCTGAGCAAGAGGGGCAAAGCTAAAAGACAAGCAGCTCGCAGCAAGACATGCCCAGCTATCTACCATGCTTAACCACCACCTCCTCCTTCAAGACCAAACAAAAAATATAGTTTCTCACTATAAATCTTTAATGGAGAAAAGACACAAAAGATACCCATCATAACGATTAGAAATCAACAATACAGAAGCGTAATATCGGAGAAATAGAATAAACATGAATAACACATGGATTTTACGTGGAACCCTACCCCGTGAGGAGTGGGATGACATCACGGGAGCAAGCCTCAAAGGGCTTGTGTTTTCTATTCACTTTTCTCTCATCTGATATAATGGGTGTGTTGCTTCTTATATAATCCACACCGACTCTCCAAGTCTCACAAATAGCTGATGTGGGACTAAATAATTGGAAGTGGTAATTGAACCATGAAGGGATCCAATTACCCATCACTACAATGACGCATACTCCAACACTCTCACTCAAGTCGGAGCATGCAATGCTCAGCTTGGACAAATAGAAAGAAATCTCAAACTCACAATACAAGGCACTACAAACAATATCAACTCAATGCATACTCTACAGTTGTTGTTGAGGATGTTGCTTCTCATGCTGTGTTGTTGAGGAACTAAATGGCAAGAGTGTGAGTTGAAATGGGTCTCCTCATTGGAGCACACGTGCTTTGTACTGCGTCTGTCAGAGTCACTGAAACTGGAATGAGTCTCCACATGGAGAACTCTGGCCCACAACTACTCCATCTCTCTGAAGGGTCGAACTGGAAAAAGCCATGAAAACATCATCGCCAGAGTCGCTGGAGAATGGAGTCTGAAAGTCTCCTCATTGGAGAACTGTCTCTCCCATACTAACTCAGAGAATGGTGGGATCTCTAACCTAGAGTCTTTATGCATCGCATGAAAACCCTGAGACGACCAGATCAAATGTGGGGACCTCTCAAACAGAGTGTTTGCTATAAAATGAAATGCTCCTACCTCTTCTTGAAAAGAGTGTTTGCTATGAAAAGATCATAAGTCATTACAAAATCCAAAATGACTTTTCCCTCTTCATTTCTATCCCCGAAGCCATGGCCTCCACGAACACTAGCATACCCTGAAACATCCTTTCCCACATGTCCATTAAGACCTCTACTTAGGCAAATCATCTCTCTTTGTGGAGATTCCTTGCATAATCTAATCCAAATCCTACCAAAAAGTTTGTTTAATCCTTTCATCTAAACCAATTTGTGGCGCATAAACTGAGATGATATTCAGAATTTCTTCTACGAGCACCAATTTTAACAAAATAATCCTATCCCTGAATCTTTGCACCTCAAGCATACAATCCTTCAAATCCTTATGAACAACCACTCCAACACCATTTTTGTCCTTATCTTTACATGAATAACAAAGTCTAAAGCATGTCTTCTCGATCACCCTCGCTTTCTCTCCAACTCATTTTGTCTCTTGAAGACATAGTATATGAATCTTCCTTCTTTCCATCGTATCTACAATCTCCATCGATTTGCCACTCAAAGTGCCAATATTCCAACTACCTATCCACAACTTCCTTTGCAATCTCTTTTGGACTAACTTCTTTAATTGCATGCACCCATCATGCGAGAACCCATGCAAATTTTGGACTGCATCTAGGCAGCGATGCAGCAGAACTAAGTTATCTACTTGCTTGTGTTCCTCATGCTAGAACCCTTGCAAACTTTAAACTACATCCCAATAGAGATGTAGCGGCCCTTGTCAACTTCTCATTGCATTCGGGAGATGCAACACATCTCTAGTAGGGAACGCCCCAACAAAATTTAAATGTTTGCTTAAATCCATGTTGAAAAATCCGAACTGTTTTGAGACAAATTACTAAATAGTGCTCTTAAAAAGAACACTATTTAGGAATCTGTCTCTCTTGCACTGGTTGTCGACTACCTAACGCATACTCTCAATTTACTCGGGCTTGGGCCGGTCATGGATGAGTTAATTATGAAATTAAGCAAATAAAAAAGTGTGCTATTATTTCAAACTAAAAAGAAATTATTAACTCCATGGATTAGGAATAAAAAGGACAGAAAAATTCTTTTAATATCTTTTATGTTAAGAAATTGATTTCAAGCATGACCGTGGATAAAAATGTACAACAATCTAAGAAAAATGATCCTACAAATAAACAGTGCAATTAAAATGCCAATAACTGCAACAAAATAGGGTATGTGCTTCAAGTAGTAAATGCAATCACCAATTCCAAATTCATAGTTCTTTTCCTACCAGTAATTCTCATTAAAACAATTGCAAAACTGTGGTAGAAACTGAAATCCATGTAATAAAATCAATTGAAAAATATTAGATATGGTATGCTAACAATAGGAGGCGTTGAGGAGGCTGAATGGCAAAACTGTGGTAGAACTGAAATCCATGTAGTAAAATCAATTGAGATATGGTATGCTAACAATAGGAGGCGTTGGGGAGGCTGAATGCATGAGATGGAACTGCAGCCGCGACCTTGAGATGGAATAAGCAGCAGCAGCAGCAACTTTGAAATAGAGCAACAGTCGCAACCTTCCGATGGACCAACAGCCACAACAGAGCAATCCGGAGGCGGAGGTCGATCACTGAATGCTTGAGATGGAGCAACAGGTGCAGTCGCTGAGATAGAGGATGGAACAAGCAGCATGATGCCACGAGAGCAATCGTCGGTCGGTGAAAAAGCTCCTCTATTTTAATGTTACTACACCTGACATCTTCTTTATAGTAGGTAAACTTCAGTAATTTTTGAACAATCCTAGGCATGCTCATTTGGTTGCAACTATGGTCTAGAGGTACATCAAGGTCGTCCCTGGACAGGGGATATTCCACAATATGGATGTCACCAGATATAAGCATATTATAATGCAGATTAACATGGTGCCTTGCAGATATGAAATACGCCGCTGGATATGCACTCACCGGGGGCAATCTTGTCATATGAAGGAGCAAGAAACAAATGGTGGTGATTCACTAGAGAGAGAGTGCAGTGTAATGACCCAGAAAGCAACAAAGAGTAGATTCAGGCTATGAGAATCAATATTCATCCTCTACCAGACAGTGATAAGGTTAAAATCTGGCAACACTGTTTACATACAAATAGAAAACCCCATGTCTCATGAAAAACTAAATTATTAGGGGTTGATAGTCATTTCACTCGGTATCATCCAATGAGGATTTTAATAGACTTCTAGTGTTCCTTCTGCAGACCAGACTTTATATATGTTTACCAAGGCAATTCCTCAAAACCAATTTTATGTGATTTTGTCACAAACTGAGTATGCTATATATATATATATATATATATATATATATATATAGATAGATAGAGGGCTTATCCACTGCGCACAGGGCTCATTAGCGTTTCAATGAGCACTCATTTTAGGCCTTACACGTGTACTAACAATAACTATATTTCTAATTATAGGCTACGACGACTTTAAAAAAATCCTATATTTCCTATTATACAACGTCCTTAAAAATTAGAAGACGGTTTTGGAAAGAAACAATTCAAATAAATGATTCCACGCGGATGATTAAGGATCCAAACACTATGATAGTAATAAATGTAAATTACTGATCATTTTTTTTGATATTACTGATCTCATAGTAGCTATTACTGACAATTGGTTATGGTTTTACTGACATCACAACAAGCACTTACTTGAGCAATGCCCATGACTTACTGACCATAACTTTGTTATTACTGATCTCATAGTAGCTATTACTGACCATTGGATATGCCCATGACTTGAGCAATGCCCATGACTTACTGACCATAACTTTGTTATTACTGATCTCATAATAGCTATTACTGACCATTGGTTATGTAAATTACTGACCGTTGTTTGGATATTACTGATCTCACAACAACCATTTACGTGAGTATTGTGTCGAAATTACTGACTTCTATTCAAAGTAGTAATACATATAGAAATTACTGACCATTGGTTATGGTTTTACTGACATCATAACAAGCACTTACTTGTCCATTGTGTATATATTACTGAATTCTGCAACATGTAATACAATGAATGTAAATTACTGACCGTTGTTTTGGATGTTACTGATCTCGCAACAACCATTTACTTGACTATTATATATATATTACTGACATGAGCATTTGGATCTCGATTTTCTGTAAGAAATCATCTATTCGATTGTTTTCTTTCCAAAACGATCTTCCTATTTTATAGGACGAGATATAATTGGAATAACACTTATTGTTAAATCGCTTTGCATATTAATCTCCTTCCAAAAACAACATCCTTCGAAATAGGTAACCACTCAAATGGGAATACACGTGTATGGCCAATAAATGGTGCGCACCGAAATGCTAATGCGCCCTGTGCGCATTGGATAAAAATTCTATATATATATATATATGCGCTCCTACTTACAGCGGGTGTTGGAGTATATGAGTTATAACATGTCAGGGGTAGTTCGGTATTTTCTATATACGTGTATTCTCTTCTCTCCAATCCTAGCCTCTTTATATAGAGTGATAGAATTCATTCTCAAAATATATCACACCATCATTCCTTTTCCAAGATCCTAAAAACATATGAGAGGAGAACATGGTGGTGTATGAAGAAAAAGGAAGCTTGGAAAATTGTGATGGTAAAATCGTTAAAATAAAATGAATCAAACAACTTATCAACAGAAAATATAGCGTTACATGTGCAAACCCAATGAATTGAATAAAAGTGTCTAAAATGTGACGTTCTTGATTGAGTTCAACACAAATCTACGGAACATTTTTCCAGATACTTTAAGAAAAAACCACAATATAAAAATCATTGTTGATGATAAAGAAAGAAGTGAAAAGAACGATTCCTATGCATGTTTCCACAAAAGCATCATGCATTTTGTAAAAACAAAAAGTATCTCCAAGGGAAAAAAACTATTTCCTTGAGAATCCTAGAAAAAGCAAAGTAGCACAAGAGATAAATAACTTAGAAACATGAAAATATCGCACGGCTATTAATAGATTAAAAACATAAAATATCAAGAGACTGACTTCCAATTAATAATACCATAGAGCCGCTCACCACTAGATAGATGTACCAAAATTTGCCGGATATTATTGAAGCCAACTGCACAAAGGTTGTTATATAGATCACATCATGCAGATAGCTGTAAAGAACAATATTTGGAATAAGATAACGGCCAATTGTCAGTAAATAGTTAGAGATAAATAAATTAATATTTAATAAGCATGACGAATAACAGGAGTAATTCGAATAGTTAAAGAACCAAATATAAACAGGAATTTCAACATTGGACAGAGGAAGCATGACAGACGTCTATTTTTAGGTATACATGGAAATCCCTACGGAAGTTGAATAACCTTCACAGAGATATCGGTTGGGTTAATGTCTGTCAAAATTCATCCAATTTGGTATTTGGAGAAAAATGTCTTAGCAATCCTCTACTTAAAACTCCAACATGCTGCTCAGTGCTCCCTCACTCCCATCTCTCTCTTTTCTCACCCTCATTCCTGATCCTGCTTCTCAGTTTTTTTATAGAGATCCCGCTTCTCAGTTAATCCAGCCAAAATCTATGGGCTTCCACTAACTCTTGCATCCCACTTACACATCCATTTCCTCTCAGAGCTCATCCATTATTTAAGAAGCTTTGTATCGTGTTATTCTCATTGATCAATGGACTTGCCCTGATGTTCAGACTCAACTACCATAGTAAAGCACCAATATGATAACCGATAAACTGTGTGGCAGATCCCAGCTTAAATGAGGGGCTATTTGTTTTTGTTAGTAAATATAAGTTGTAACCCAGGTTTGAAAAAAACGAAAGTCAGACCGAGGTGTTGCCCTTGAAATCGAGGCTTAGCCTAGAGGCGGACGAGACGTAAACCTCAGTTTATCGTGAAAATATGCATAAAACTATAATTATATATATGTCGATGTAACTATTTTCTGACCAATATATATTACATTACAATATATTTTATAATGAAATAATAGAGATAACAACATCAAAGAAAAGACAACAGCTCCATATCCCTTTCTACAATATTTTTATTCAACTAAAGATGGATTCATTGTCTAAATGTTAAAGAAAGAATTGATCATACATATTTCATATTTGTCACTAAAATATTATTGAAGAAATGTTTATGCATAAGAAGATGGATAAGAAGAGTGGTCGAAGCCCCCCACTATACCATACCAGCACGGGGGTCTCGCCAGTATTTGCTTCCATCATACAACACCATACCTTGCGGGGGTAGTGCCCTCATCCCAAAACAAAATTTGGGGAATTTGCTTCCACTAATCGCAAATCACAACAATGGTAAATATGAAGTTATTAACACGAAAAAAAATTGAACTAAGGCATTCACATTTTATAAATATATTAATAACAAGTATACATTTACAAACTTCTCAAACTACCAAGTGAGCAATTGATACCATCAACAAAATGCTCCAAAAGACTAAAATGCCTCGTCAGAACACCTCGCCTTGCCTCTTGGCATTCTGCCTCAGCTGCGTCTCAACCACCTAAGATGTATGCCTCACATAATTGAACTGAAGTGCACACCTCGAGGCTAAATGGGACCGTCTACCTTTGATCGATCAACTACCTTTGATCGATTACTCTATTTACCTTGATCGATCATCACTGAGCGATAAACCCAATGATTTGATTGATCGATCACCCTTAATCGATCAGCTACCTTTTATGATCATATACAATTTGAATTCAACCTCCAACAACTTTATTACTATCCACCAATGTGTTCTGCATGATCCATCAGCTTGAGATTATCGATCTTCTTTTCATACTCGATCATGGGCATCAAATCTTGATGATTTCTTTCCACATTTGTTTCAAATGGCTATAATTTGAATGGGTGTCCAATACCTTTATGAATAGAACCCCATACCTTTGTTGTAGACACACAATTCAATAGACACACAATTCGATTCACTCTCTCTAGCCTCTCTCAAAGCTCTGTTTGAGGCAGTCTCTTTTGCTCTCTATTTCAGGCTCACATCTTGAGAGCTAGTCGTCTACACACTTGGTTTGCAATTCAATTATTTATTACAATGCGTATTTTCTTCACCTCATTATTCTCATTGTATAAATATAATTGAGGTTTTATAGTGTGTTGTAATCAAGGTTCAGAAATGCGGCCCATGCGGCCACGTATGCGGCCGCATATGCGCATGCGGGCACCCAGCCGAACCGCATATGCTATATGCAGCTATATGCGGCCCAAGCGCACAAACGGGGCGCATAAACCGCATATGCGGCCGTTCATGTGGTCTTACATGCGGGTTATCCATTTAAGGATCCGAGTAACCAAATGAATTTCTGGGTTTCCGCTGCTGCCTTTCGACTCCCCTTCCCGTTTCAAAATTTTCTGGAACTCGACAAACCCTAAACCTCCGCCTTCATGAGCCTTAGTCAGCCTCCACCGTGAAAGCTCCTGGAAAGCTGCAAGCTCCTGCACGGCGCGGCTGCGCCTTCGCCCTCACCTCCCCCTCCCGCCTTCCGCCTTCTGCCTTCCGCCTGTGCGTTCACCCTCATCTCCTCCTCCCGCTTTCCGTATTGCAACTGCATTTCCGTCTCTTATCACTGATTCACTGTGAGTAATAAGTATACATCTTATCTATTTGTGCATTTTTTCATTCAATTAATGTTGCTTATTTTTTTATGTATGGTTTCTTCAAATTTATGCTGCTTATTTTTTAATGCATGGTTTCTTCAATTTAGGCATGTCCCATCTTGGCATTTTCTTCAAAAAGAGGAGTAAATTGTCAATATCACGAGTCTTCGCAAGAGGGATTTGATTGTAGCTAGTGGTTTTACCAAAGTCAAAAAATTGGTTATTACAAATCAAATGTAATCTGTGGTCTTGCAATTCTATAAACCTATTTAGGATTGCCCCAATATCATCATACAAGAGGGGACATATTGCTCCATATCTCTTGTTACACATTGAGGCCTATTTATGTTTATTTCCATGTGTTAATTTACATTGGCAAAGGAAAGATCCTTCTGCATATGGAGTATCAATTGTAATTAGTTCTTTAAAACCTATTTAAGCTATATTTGTAGCGTGAATGGAATATTAATCTCATACAGATAATTTTTACCATACTAGAATAGTGATATCTCTCATTTTTCACATTTAGCTCTATTATGGTGTCTATTTGCCTATGCCATAGTTCAAATTTGTCCAGGATTTATTCCTTTATAAATGAATTATCAACTGTGCTATTAGTTTTGAAAACCTATTTAATCTATATTAGTATCTTAGTTGAAAAATCAATTTCATAAAGATAATCTTGACCCTAACAGAATAGGTATCACTATGTTAATTCGATTTTCAAGCATATACAAGCCTTAGCTGCCTTACATATTTGAATTATTAATATATTGAATTTCACTTCACATTTTTTATTTTTATGCATGGTTTCTTCAAATTTATTTATGCTGCTTACAGATTTGAATTAATAATATTTTGATTTGTGTGCCTGTAACTAATTGAGGCCTTTATTTAGTTTGCATGTAAGTGTGAATGGATTAATTTATTAAGGGAAGAATCACCTGAGACGAAGAGGGGTTCGTCTTCTTCTTTTTGGGATGGGAAGAATCTTCTTCTATTTTGTGATATCATAATAGTAGATAATATAGCAATAAATAGTACATATTTTGTGATCGGTAAATGTCCATTATTATTTGTGCACTTCTTGCAAAACACATGTACACATACATTCTTGATAAGATTACATTTTGTGCTTATTTTTAATGACACATAATTTTTGTGTCATGTTTAGGTCGGTTGTCATGGCCACCTCTTCCACACCTACTACGGCAGAGTCTACTTGCTCTGTTCCACCTGGATCTACCGATCCGATGTGGAAATATGCATATCTTGTTGAAAGAACCGATTCGAACACGGTTGCGTGTCGCTTGTGCGGCAAGGTCATAAAAGGAGGCATCAATAGAATGAAACAACACCTTGCACACATCAAGGGAAACACGAACGCATGTCCAAAGGTCGATGCAAGTGTCCAGAAGGAAATTAGAGATTATATAGAAGATATTATGAAAAAGAAGAATGAGAAAGTTGTTAGTTTGAGAGAACTACGGGAGGAAGTAACAATCAAAGCATCTGACGGATCTTCTAACCAGCCATATGAAGAATGGGGCGATGCAAAAAGACCACGTGTTTCTGAAGATGATATGTCTTTGAGTGCAACAATGCGACAGAAGGTGATTAAAGATGCCTTAGCCAAAGAGGAGCGTGCACGCGTCAACAAGTTTGTAGTAAAATTCTTTTACGATGCTGACATTCCCTTCAATGTGGTGACCAAGAATTCCTTTATCCGAATGTGTGAGGATACAAACCACCTTCATACTATGAAATTACAGAAACTTTGTTGAAGGAGGAAGTGGATGAAACAAAGGAATATTTAAAGCATCACAATGAATCATGGAAGAACAATGGTTGTTCAATAATGACCGATGCGTGGACTGATATGAGGGGAAGGAGCATTATGAACTTGTGTGTGAACTGTGACTTGGGCACAACTTTCTTGAAGTCTGTTGACACATCTGTTGATTCTCACACGGCTGAATACATCTCTTCTCTGGTAGAGGAGTGTATCAAGGATGTTGGAGAAGACAATGTTGTACAAGTTGTTACTGACAATGCTTCTGCAAATATGGCAGCTGGGAGGCTTCTTAAGACCAAATATCCAAGGATATTTTGGTCTTCATGTGCGGCTCATTGCATTGATCTTGTACTTGAGGAGATTGGTAAGGAATCGAAGATAAAAAATTTCATCACTAAGGCTAGAACTCTTACTCTCTTTATCAACAGTCATGCAAAGACTTTGAGCTTGATGAGATAGTTCACCCAGAAGGGTGAACTTGTTCGGTC
Source organism: Ottelia alismoides (assembly GCA_037367405.1). Taxonomy (NCBI): domain Eukaryota; kingdom Viridiplantae; phylum Streptophyta; class Magnoliopsida; order Alismatales; family Hydrocharitaceae; genus Ottelia; species Ottelia alismoides. The sequence goes on along the minus strand of JAZKJV010001035.1, from coordinate 62,833 downwards.
AGGGCAAACAAGATTTGCCACCACTTTCCTTACACTACAGAGCGTAATGGATAATAAGGAGAAATTACGGTTGTTCTCTTCTAATGAGTGGAGGGAGTGTAAGTGGTCAAAAACAAGAAAAGGTGAGATGGATGCATCTGTTGTCCTCAGTTCATCATTTTGGAGCCAAGTATCCTTGACGCTGAAGATCTTCTCTCCACTTGTCCACCTCTTACGTATTGTTGATGGAGAAAGGAAGCCATCAATGGGCTTCGTTTATGGAGGATTGGATGATGCAAAAAATGAAATAAAGGCTATTTTTAAAGATGTTGAGCATTCATACAAACCCTTTATAGATGTCATTACCTTGAAGACAAAAGGAAGATGGAATAGCCCCCTCCATCTTGCAGCTTTCTATCTTAGTCCCTATTATTTTTACAGGGATAGCGATGCAATTTCAAAAGATAGCTTCATCGTTGATGGTTTAATGGAATGCATAGAGATTTTTTATACCGAGTTAGAGATTCCGGATGCCATCACGAAGAAAGAAATTCATATTTATCGAAGAGGAGGAGCGTTTGGAAAGCCAATGGCTGTCAGACAAAGATCCACTAATGATGATGATTTCAATCCTGATAATATATCTCAAGCTTATTATATGTGTAAAAGTTCTGAAGTTAGGTTTATTATTTTACAAGAAATTAACTGTCTAATCTCTTGTAGCTCATTGGTGGTTGCTATATGGTTCTCAAACGCCTTATTTGAAAGAAATGGCTTTGAGAACTTTGAAGATGACATCCTCTTCTTCTGGCTGTGGGAGGAATTGGAGCTCATTTGCAGCGATATAACTATCACCATTTGGATGTACAATTGAATATATTCATTAAGTGATTGTAATTTATAATCAATGTTGTAAAAGTCACCCGACTAGCCTGACTAGTAGGTCCGACTAGTCTATTCAGTGGGGTGGCCGATCGAGTACCGACTAATTCCGACTAGGTCCATTAGTCAACCAATTTTTGCTTGGGAATACCATATTTTCTTACCTTTTTAAAAGCAAACCTATTGTAATACGCTTAATGTTTTATTTTAATTCAATTACTTCTTTTGATTCATTATGATAGCAAAAAAATATTTAAATCTGTGTAAATATATTACAATATATGTATAAAAATAACTCATATATTTAAAAAATCAAAACCGATTAAAGCCCGACTAAATCCGATTAGTCGTCCGACTACCGATTAATCCTTAGTCAGTGACCTGACCGACCGAGTACCGACTACCGACTTTTGCAACCTTGTTTATAATTGATCTATCTTATATATTCTTAATGTAGATTCACACCCAAAAAAAAGGAACAAACTAGAAACCAAGAGATTGAATGATTTGGTTTTTGTGAAATTCAATTCAAAGCTGAAAGAGCGTCGATCACTAACTGGGAGAGATCCATTTGTTTCAAAGGACAGAACACATGTTATGGATTGGATTGGTGCCAGTGAAGAACAAGAAGAAGAAATCTTCCAAGGGTCAAGGCTCACATGGAACTTGGTTGCAGAAGCAAGTGGGGCAGAAGAATTTGTTGAGAATAGGAGGAGCCAAAGAAATACGGAAGCTTTGCCAACTTTGGACGAAGAAGAAGAATTTATGAGGGACTCAGAAGGCGATGATGATGACATTCCAACGATCAATTTTGAAGATGATTTAGATTAGAATTTAGAAGCCGGTTTATAACTTTATATATTTGAACATTCTACATTCAGAAACATATTTTGATATCTAAATGAACTATGTAGCTTTTTATTGTGGTGTCTTTTTTATTTTTAAAAATATACTTTTGTAGGAATCTAATGGAAACATGTACTTTTTTGTCTCTGACATCACAATTAAGAGAATATCTTTAATATTTTTAATGCAAACCGCATAATCCGCATATACTTCCGCATATACTTCCGCATATCCGCTTACTCGCTCGGGACCGCCTGACCGAAAGAATACCGCATACCGACTTTCTGAACCTTGGCTGTAATCTTTATTCTTTACATTATTGATGTACTGCAACACTTGGTGTTTGATCTACGGTATACAATGAACTTGGTGTTTGATCCAAGTTGTGGGAAAATTCTTTGGTGAGTCATCCAAAGCATATGTAAATGGTTGAGTTATCCGTGGGTAAATAACTCGAGATGGTGGAATAGTTGATTGATTCAGTCAACCGAAAATCCTATGTTAGTGAACTTGGGTCATAGTTTTTGCCCAATGTAATTTCCACAATAAAATAGTTGCTTCTTGTGGTTGTTCTTATTATGGGGCTTGATTATTTTATCTGTGGTGATTATTAGTAGTTTATTGGCCATAACATTTTATTTAGTGATCCAGACGAACTAACATTTGGTATTAGAGCGCGATCAGTACAGAGGATGTAACTGAAACTCGCGCTATAGCCACCATCGCCAACACCACTAAGTAACGGTCCAAGGTAAAACCTCCATAGTTTAATGGTACTAAATTTTCTTATTGAAAGATCTGCATGCAAATTCATTCACAAAGCATGAGATACTAAATATGGGATGTTACTGAGAGTAAATATCAAAGGCCCAAGGGGACCATCATCACTAAGGAGAAGATGAAAACAAACAACTCCAACGCGATGAACAGTTTATTCTACAGACTGGATATGGAAGAATTCAACACAATATTTGCGTGCAAATCCACCTACGATATTTGGAACCGACTCATCGTGTCATATGAAGGTACCTCAAAGGTGAAAGAAACTAGAATCAGTTTATTACAACAAAGATATGAGCTTTTCAAGATGAAAGCAGGAGAAAGTATCAAGGAAATATGTACTCATTTCACAGAAAATTGTGAACTCACTCCTAAATTTGGATGTGCAAATAAAGGAAGCAGTACTAGTCAAGAAGCTCCTTAGATCGCTTACTACTGAGTCATGGACCACGATCACGGTGATCAAGCAAGCAAATGATACGTATACACCTCCTTTGGATGAGGTAATCAGAAAGCTCTGTGCTTACTGTTAGGAGAAAAATGAGAATTTACTATTGTGAATCCTAGACTCTCTTATATTGGGGAGAGACCTATGGGTAAATTACATATGATAGATATACGAATACGAAAATAGCAATGCAGTATGAATATATAAATATCTCTACATTCCCCATTAAGATGGAGCATAGATGCCAATAATGCTCAGCTTGGATGAACATTTCTGGAATGGTCCCTTGAGCGAAGCCTTAGTAAAAATATCTGCAGTTCGATCCCCGGAGCTGACGTGAGAAGTAGAAATAAGTCCTTTCTGAATCATGTCCCTCGTGTAGTGATGATCTACTTCAATGTATTTGGTTCTCTCATGAAAAGTCGAATTGTTTGCAATAAACAAGGCTGCTTGGTTATCACATTGTAGTTGCATAGGAACAGGTACATCTATATGTAAATCTGCAACTACAGCACGAACCCACATCATTTCCGTACTTGCTTGTGCCATAGCTCTATATTCAGACTCGGCACTGGATCTAGCTACAACAGTTTGTTTCTTACTCCGCCAAGAAACAAGGGAGCTACCAACAAAAATTGCAAAACCTGTAGTAGACTTCCTATCTTCTGGACATCCAGCATAATCAGCATCAACACATGCAGAAACAGTAATTGTTTTCCCCTTTTTGAATAGTAAGCATGTACCTAGGGAAGACTTTAGATACCTCAAAATCATATATATAGCATCCATGTGTACATGTCGAGGTTGTTCCATGAATTGAAACACTCGACTGACTGCAAATGTAATATCTGGTCTGGTTATAGTAACATAAAGAAGCTTCCCAACTATTTCTCTATATCGTTTTCTGTCCATTTCTTCTGTATCATCATCATATAACCGCATGCCAGGATCCATAGAAGTGGTTGCCGACCGATATCCAATCATTCATGTCTCAGCTAGCATATCTGTCACATACTTCTGTTCTGTCATCACAAGACCCTGTTGATTCCTAACAAACTCTAGACCCAAAAAGTACTGTAGAGTGCCAATGTCCATGGTAACAAAATGTTGTCCCGAAAAATCTTTTGCCCTTTTTATTCCATGCACGTCATCACCTGTGACCGATATATCATCAACATAAACCATAATGACCACCATGCCTCTAGTGGTTTTTAGTACAAACAATGAATGATCCGCATTTGACCTCTTAAAACCATGTTCCTCAATTAAGTCTGAGAGTTTCTGAAACCATGCCGAGTACTATGTTTCAGGCCATAGATTGCCTTATGAAGTCTGCAAACCTTCAGACACTCCACCTCAGCAGAAAAACCAGGAGGTTGCTGCATATAGACTTCCTCATGTAGGTCCCCATACAAAAAGACATTCTTAACATCAAGCTGAAAAAGAGGCCAGTAACGTACCACATCAACAGAGAGAAGAATCCGTAGAGTAGAATGGCTAGCCACAAGAGAGAATGTGTCCAGATAGTCCACATCGTATGTCCGAGTAAAGACACGAGCGATCAGTCTAGCTTTGTACCGATCTAGACTTCCATCTGCACGGTGTTTAATTGTAAGCACCCACTTGCAACTGACAATAGAGGCACCAGCAAGAGCATCCACCAGACTCCATGTGCCACGTGACTGCAATGCGCCATTTCTTCTTCCATAGCCAACCGCCACCGACTATCTTTCAGAGCCTCCTGGTAATCCCTGGGAATTTCCACAGCAGATAACTGACATGCCTCACATTGAAACGATGAGTGAGGAGAGATCTGAGGAAGAACGCGACATAACTTCTAGAGCGGAAGATGACGAAAGCGCATGTGCCATGTAAAGGGAGAGACGAATCCAGCAGAATGGGAGGAAGTGCCTGCATAAGGTGTACGAACCAAACGATAGAGACCGCCCTGCTCACGGCTACAGCCAATCACCTTGCCCGTGAGGATGTCCTGAAATATAAGAGAAGATGGATCAAAAATCGCTCGACAATGTAAATCTTTCGTAATCTGACTAATAGAGAGCAAGTTCATAGAAAAGTCAGGGGCATGAAGCACATTTTGTAGGTGCATAGATGGTCTCCCCCTGTCCAGTGATCGGGTAATGAGTTCCATCTGCTATAACCACAGTCCGTCTTGGGGTAACCTGTCTGTAAGTTGTAAGCTGACCTTTGTCTCCATAAAGGTGATGTGTAGCACTAGAATCCATGATCCATTCTTTAACATCAGATCCAATATAACCAGTAAGTGCAAAAGTACTACTAAAGTATTAGAAGATGCTGAAGCAGCCACATCTGATCGATGCACAGGGACCAATGAAGAAGCAACTGAGTTTGAGGAAGGTATGATGCCCCTCAATCGTGCGACAAGGTCATCAAATCTCTGATCCAAAGAGGAAGCAACAGGAGATTCAACCCATTCAGCTACTCGTGCAGAAGCGGGAAATCCATGCTTGGAATAGCATGTATCCTCTGTATGTCCAAGACGGTGCAATAAGTCCTCCATCCTTTGGTCAGAAGGATCATTCACAAATTCCGGAGCCCACGTTACGTACCAGTAGCCATTACCTGACAAAGCAACACATCCCTAGAGGCTGCGAGGGCGAACAATCTCGGGAACCTAACGCTTAGCTTCCCCTCACCCATCCAGCTGTCCCCCCAGAAGCGGAATAAAGTACCATCGCCGACTTGCGGACGCAACTTGTGCTCTAACTCAGGGAGAATCTCCCGTACACCAGCCACAACGATGACTCCCACTGCGTCCTTCCTCAGGGTGCATCTAAATCACATTCAGATCAATGTCCAACATTTGGACCAAGATCAGATCACTTCTTCACTGAGAGAAGTCAATAAATTCCAAACCTGTTTCATCACTCCTTGGAATAGAAGCGTCATGGCTATACAATCGTTTATGACATCACCCTCATGTATTCCTAAAACATGTACATCCTGCATACTTGAAAACTTATAATAAACCCGAAGACATAAATCAATTTACATTGTCATCTTTATGTTTCATCATTAAGTTTCTCATTAGGTTATTGGGAGTTGGTATCGATCATATGCTTTCCAAAAGCATATATCATACCTTCAAATTCTTGTCATGCTTCCAAAGCACGAAAACCATGCATGGAATTTGATCGGCCCCAATACCTCATGGCTCATGTCTTCCATTCACAAGTGAACCTGTATGATTCCTTTGAGAGATCATATCAATCATATGCCCTCATATGCACACCAGCTCGCTAGTGTATAGACCTTGATTAGGTCATCAACCTATTGGTCTGTCAAATGTACAAACTTAGACATACAGTAACACATTTGTCTCCGGTCAGAGGATGTGTGCCTATATCGTGACAGTATACGGCATAGGACTTGGTTATCTCAATCTCATTAAGTCAACTCTTTGACCTAACTATCTGACACCTCCGAATCTCTATTCCCATGCAGAGGACCTGCATCAAGAGTTCGGTCAGATACCAGCCAAATGAGAAAGGATTGCCATCTCCTACTCAGGCTGGAGTTAATGGTGCTTAATGAGTCCTAAATCTAACTCTTTAGATATTCATCCAAACACCAACCTCTATGATTCAACCATCGAATCAGCAGTTGTATGATCATCAAAACGAACATGGTATATAACCCTAATTATACTGATGATCCTTATAATGCATTCATCCTTTTAATCTTAGAAAAGAAGTGAAATAAACAAATAAATTTTATTTGATAAATCAAACATTACAATATTGAAGGAATAGTTCACCTCGGGCTCACATGGCTAACAAATATATATAATACATCTTTACTCGATGCATCCTAAGAGAGACGGAGGAGACCCGCTCGGAGTAGCCGCACTAGGAGACATGTGTCTGGAGTCGACGTAGGAGGAAATCTGCTCAAAGTAATCTTACTAGGAGAAGACGTGTCTGGAGTCATTGCAAGGGAGACCCGCTCGAAGTAGTCACTACTGTTAAGAGTAGATCCACGCGAGGACGGGCCTGCAATGACCACGACGGGCCTAGAGTATAGTCGCACTAGGAGGAGCCCCGTGCGTGTAGAAGATGCTCGGGATGATGGTCGGTATGTAGTAGATGTGATGGAGTATTGGTCTTCGTGTTGTTGAGAAGTCTAAAAGGATCCCAAGTAATAGAAGTCCATCTAGAGCAGTTGATGTCAAACATCAAAAGGAGAATGGTCGTCTCGCATATAAAGATCTCGAGAGTGGGCTCCTCGTATACTAAAACTCTGAGAAGGGGCCCTTCCATGCATGTGGACTGTAGAGACTTATATATGTTGCGTTATACTGTTTACTGTTTCGTATTTTCTATTTATACAGTGTAAGGCTCTGTAATTTACCCAAGGGTTTTCTCTCTATATAAGAGACCCGAGGGCTCTATGGAATAACATATCAGAGTATTGTTTACTCTAACATGGTATCAGAGCCCTAACCCTAACCTAGGGTTTCCTCCACCCACCCCCCCCTCCCCCGCCCGCCGTCGGCCTCTCCAGGCCCTACCGCCGTCGCCAACAAGCTCCTCCCCGACTTCCAGGTCCCGCCGCCTCTCCGCCGAACACCCCAGCCCCTCCGCCGGACCCCCAGGTCTCGCCGCCAGGCCTTCCAGGCCCCAGCCCCGTTGCTAGGTCTCTGCGGACCCGCCGCCAGGTCGTCCAGGCCCCAGCCTCGTCGCCTGCGAGGCCCCAGCCGGCCCCGCCAGGCCCCTGTCAGGCCTCTGCCGGCCCCAGCCACCCCCGCCAGGCCCCTGCCGACCCCAGCCCCACCGCCTCTTCACCGCCGAGGCTTCATCAGCCTCACCGCCGTCCGTCTCGCTTCGGTCGGGCTCGGATTGATGATGGGTTCAAGTGCATAACGTCTACATATGCACTTGAATCCTCAACGGTCTCGGTAGACACCAGTTTCTTTGTTTATCATCCCTAGTTCAGATTCTCTGACAGTATGTCTGAACCAAAGGTCGATATGCCCGCCATAGGTGCCTTTAAAGGATCGGCACCAATCATCAAAATGGACGGGACGAACTACGAACTGTGGGCTATGCAGTTCCTCAGTCTTATGCAGTCATGTGGTAAGAAGCATATTCTTACAGAAGATGAACCGCCGGAGAAGAAGGGAATATATGCCTCATGGGAGGCCGATGAGGCGTATGCCAAAGTTTGGCTGTCAGGAACGCTCACGACGGAGATAGCAAATGATGTCCTCCATCAGCCCACCGCCAAGGCGATGTGGGATATTCTGGCCACGACATACTCTCAGGTGCGGAACGAGACAAAGATGCTGCAGTTGCAGCATGATATTTTTACCACGAAGCAAAATGGGAGGCCTCTCCATTCTCTGTGCACGTCTCTTCGTGGGATGTTCGAGAAACTCTATAGCACCATCCCACTCACAGCCACGCCGGAACAGCAGAAGACGTTCCGCAACGCCACTATGGTTGGCGTATTACTTGTTGCCCTTGACCCGGAGTACGAGGCAGCACGCTCTCAGATCCTTGCCGATGCAACCATTCCACCGATGGAAGAAGTCTACAGAAGGCTCAGTCGTGTACCTGTTCCATCGAATACAGCAACTCCACCTCCCTTGACAATGGCTGCCTCCAGAGGACGAGGTAGTTCGTCCTCATTTCGTGGCAGAGGAAGTGGTGGACGTGGCCGCGGAGGTCGCATACGCTCTACGTGCTCATTCTGTCGTCGTACTGGTCATTCGGAGCATACATGCTATCCCAAGCATGGCTTCCCTCCTTCTGCACGTGTCGTTGATCATGTTCAGGGTCCACCAGCATCTACTCCCGATCACAGGTTCGAGGAGCTAGTGGCACGGCTTCGTGATATCATGCCACAGTCATCATCAGAAGGTGCTGATGCGTCTGATGTTGCGGCTTCGGCATCAGCTAGTACATCTGCCTCAGCCAGTGCCTCAGGTAGTCCTTCCGTCTCATATCATAACCATGATCTCACAGGATGGATTGTTGATTCTGGAGCCACCCATCATCTCTGTCGTAAGAAAGATATTCTGCAATCCTATAGAGCTGTCCAGCCTGGTCGCTCTGTACTCATTGCTGATGGCACTCATTCCCCTATCATCGGTCAGGGGGAGACGGCTTTGCTGCCCTCTATGCACTTACATAATGTTTTACATGCACCAGAATTCTCTATGAATCTCTTATCCATTAGTCAGATTACACGAGATTTGCATTGTCGTGCTATTTTTGACCCATCGTCTGTTATTTTTCAGGACATACTAACGGGCAGGGTGATTGGTTGTGGTACTGAGCACAATGGCCTCTATCGTCTTGTACGGAACTCTTATGCTGGCGTCTCACTACATTCCCAGGGATCCGTGTCTCCATATACCTGGCATCTTCGGTTCGGTCACCTGCCGCTACAGAAAATGCGTCACCTCCTGTCTCAGATTTCTCCGAGTTCATCCTTTCGTTGTGAAGCTTGTCAGTTAGGGAAGCACCATCGGTCCAGCTTCCCCAGTCGTCAGAGTCGGAGCAGTCGCTCCCCATTTAAGTTATTTCACATAGATATTTGGGGTCCCAGTCGTGTCCCAGATCATCAGGGGCACAGGTTCTATTTAGTTGTGGTCGATGATTTTTCTAGAGTGTCCTGGACCTTTCTTCTTAAAAATAAATCCGAAGTTGGAAGTGTTATTCAAAATCTTATCAATGAAGTTCAAAATGTTTTTTCGTCTACTGTTAAGTATGTGCGTACTGACAATGCATTGGACTGCTCTCGTTCCCTTGCTAGTTTTCTTTCTTCTAAAGGCATTATCCACCAAACCACATGTGCATACACATCTCAACAAAATGGGGTTGCAGAACGGAAACATCGTCATTTCCTTGATATTGCTCGCACATTACTTATTCAGAGTTGTGCCCCATTATCCTTTTGGGGGGATGCTATACTTACAGCATGCTATCTGGTCAACCGCATGCCTACAACTGTTCTTGGGGAAAAGTCTCCTATATCTGTTCTCTTTCCTGACAAAGATTTGTTTACTCTTACACCTCGGGTCTTTGGCACTGTTGCGTTTGTCCACCGCTTGTCTCCAGGACTTGATAAGCTATCTCCTAGGGCTATCAAGTGTGTTTTTGTGGGCTACTCCAGGACACAGAAAGGATATCGTTGCTATGACCCTGTTCATGACAAGTACTATGTGAGCGCTGATGTTATATTTTTCGAACCCGTCATGTACTTCTCCCCTGCAGGTGACAGATTGGTCTCCTCCACATCCACAGATTCTAGTGTCTATGTGCCTCCACCTCCAAGCCTGGGTCAATCCTCTACTCCACCACCACAACCACCACCACCACCGCCACCTCCAATTGAACCTTTTCCTAAGTTCTATACAAGGCGTACAGGACCATCTCAAGCTACATGTCAACCATCCAACACGCCTCAGGTATGTTCTGATGTTATCACTAATGATGGGTTAGACAATGCACCAATGCAGGAGCCTTTACTACAGGAAGAGGATCAACCGGTCGACACAATGATAGATGATCTGGATCGGCCCATTGCTCACAGGAAGCAGCGAAGACAATGTGCTTCATATCATCTTGCCTCTCAAGTCTCATTTCATCGTCTCAATGGGGACTTCCAGAAGTTTGTAGCTGCTGTCTCGTCAGTTGAGATCCCACGGACCTATCAAGATGCCATGAATATTGATTGCTGGCGTCTAGCCATGGAAGAGGAGATGCGTGCTCTGCAGTCTCGAGGGACTTGGTCTCTTGTCCCCATTCCTCCAGGTGCCTCCGTGGTGAGTTGCAAGTGGATCTTTACGGTGAAATATCATGCGGATGGACGTCTTGATAGATACAAGGCAAGACTTGTAGGACGCGGATTTACCCAGACATATGGGGTAGATTATTTGGATACTTTTTCACCAATGGCTAGACACTCCACTCTTCGCATCCTCCTATCTGTTGCTGTGGTACGTAATTGGACCATTTTTCAGCTTGACGTCAAGAATGCTTTCTTGTATGGTGACCTACAGGAGGAAGTCTACATGCAGCAGCCACCAGGGTTTGCTGCTGAGGGGGAGACTCAGATGGTGTGCAGACTTCATAAGGCTATCTATGGCCTCAAACAGAGTCCCCGAGCATGGTTCCAGAAGCTTTCTCAGCTAATTGAACAACAGGGGTTCAGGAGATCAAATGCGGACCATTCACTGTTCATCCAGAAGACCCCTAGAGGTACAATTGTGGTTATGATATATGTTGATGACATCTTGGTTACAGGAGATGATGTTCAGGGGATTGAGATAACCAAGTCCTTGTTGGGAAACCAGTTCATTACGAAGGATCTGGGCACGATACGATATTTTCTGGGGATAGAGTTTGCACGAAATGCACAAGGAATGGTGATGACTCAAAGAAAATATGTAACAGACTTGCTAGTTGAAACAGGAATGACTGGATGTAGACCTTCAAGTACACCTATGGACCCAAGCATGAAGCTGTACGACGATGATACCGAGGAGGTGGACAAAAGAAGGTACAGAGAGATGGTGGGTAAGCTCTTATATATTACCATAACTCGACCGGATATTGCATTTGCAGTAAACCGGGTGAGTCAATTTGTGGAGCAGCCGAGGCAAGTTCATATGGATGCCTTGTATATGATATTGAGATATCTGAAGTCTTCCCCAGGCACAGGGTTGCTATTCAGGAAAGATACAGATCTGTCTATTTCAGCTTGTGCAGATGCAGATTATGCAGGATGTCCAAGGGATCGTAAATCTACTTTTGGATTTGCTATCTTCATAGGAAGCTCTTTAGTTTCTTGGAAAAGCAAGAAACAGACTGTTGTGGCGAGATCCAGTGCTGAATCCGAGTACAGAGCCATGGCACAAGCAAGTGCATAAATGATGTGGGTTAGAGCAGTCTTAGAAGATTTGAATGTAGATGTCCCCTTGCCTATGAATCTCCAATGTGACAATCAGGCAGCTTTGTTTATTGCCAATAATCCAACGTTTCATGAGAGAACAAAGCACATCGAGGTGGATTGTCATTATACTAGAGACATGATTCAGAAGGGCTTCATCTCCACTACTCATGTCAGTTCAGAGGACCAGACTGCCGACATATTCACCAAGCCATTGCTCAGAGGACCGTTCCAGAGATGTTCTTCCAAGCTGAGCATGATAGATATCTATGCTCCATCTTGAGGGGGAGTGTAGAGACTTATATATGTTGCGTTATACTGTTTACTGTTTCGTATTTTCTATTTATCTAGTGTAAGGCTCTGTAATTTACCCAAGGGTTTTCTCTCTATATAAGAGACCCGAGGGCTCTATGGAATAACATATCAGAGTATTGTTTACTCTAACATGGACCTTGAAGAATGAGTTTCTCGTATAGGGACCTCAAGTAGTCGGTTCTCTTGTAAAGGAACCATGGAATTGAGATCTATTCTGAGGAGCCACGAGTAGAGGACGATGAACATTATAAATAAAACCTATAAGGACATCTCACATAGAAGAATGTGCCATGCTCTCACACCCCTTTTCTCCCATACTAGTCAGAGTATGTGCATAGAAAACCAAGTTGAGAGAAATACTCTAGAACAAGCATCCATATTTTTTTCTCATCTTTCTTTTTTTATGTCGTCTTTTTTTGCTCTCTCTTTTCTCATAAATCATACTTTTATTTTCCAACTTTTCTCTTTTTTTAGTTAGTTTCTCTTTTTTTCTCAATCAGATGCAAGAACATCCCCTTTTTTCGACTTTTCTCTCGTTCTTCCATAAGACATCCTTTTTTATTATTTTTGCGCACTATAGCAGCTCTCGCTATCTCCTTTTTTAGTACAAGTACAACAAAATTAAGCCCAAGTGTCACCCTAAAGGCAAAGAATCGAGTCTCCTCTTAAGGTTCTTGTGGAAACCTTAGGTTCTCCATTTGATGAGAACGAGAACCCATCGTCGCCCAAGATTTCATGGAGGAATCGTGCTTGAGGACTTTTCTTCTGTCAACGCTACCTGGAGAATCCATCACCATTGCATGGTGATCTTGCAAGGAGGAGACTGAGATGGGCATAAGTAGATGCTACCAGGCATGCATGTAGGTAGGGTTTTTAGTACGTGGGGAGCTTTTCATGGGAGAAGGGCAAGCATCGCTTGGATGTTGGCACTGCTTGGAGGTGGCATGGAGATGGTCTGAAGGAGGAGTTGTCGCATGAGGAGTGGCCATCGCCTTTTCTTCTTCAAAATAGGGCTTGGAGCTATCAGAACCCGACGCTTTGGCCTCCATCGAGCAGCATTTGGGATCACACAAGGTTGTGACCATCGAGCAGCATTCAAGTCTTCTAGAGAGGGTTGCACTCGAATCTTCTAGCCGAGTTGGGAGATGGTTGACCATCGCCCATGTTGGGAGAAGTCATGTCCGAGGAAATAGATGTGCTCGAGTCTTTTGGTGGGCGTTTCCTGGTGGCCGGAGGTGGCAATGCTTGGGGTCAGAGAAGAGCGACTCGCACGCATGCCTAGAGGCTGGACTTAGAACCTGATCATGTGCAAAGAAGTGTACGTACCTGGAGATGCAGTCATACAAGATTAGGGTCCCAAAAACCCTACTTGAACTCGGCAATAAAGAGAAGAAGCCCGTTGTTGTTGCTGGGATCAAAAAACTCTAGAACAAAATATATCGAACAACTCTTTCTTCTACAAGTTGGAACTCAAACAGAACTTGAAGATCAATGAATATGAATATAAAAAAAATCTAGAATCGACCGCTCTGACACAATGTTGACGATAAGAATCCAGAAACGAAATCGATAATCAATAGAACAAAAATATAGAATGATCAAAACTTTTTCTGACGCAAAATACAGGGAAACACTCCAGAGGTGTCCGCCCCATATATGTTAATAAGACAGGATAATAAAACTTACAACCACCATGTCTCGAGTAGAGATCTAGCAAAAAGAGTTACATTGTCGACATAGAACCTATCCGATCAAAAAATGTGTCCGTTGCGCCACATCCAAATCGCCCAAATGGCGGCAATAGGGCACCAGAGCTCCTCCATGGGCATGAATTAGTTGGCTACTAATGAGCACCGAAGCCCAGAGTGGGAGGGGATATCAATCCAATGATCGTTTGCAGCAACCAAAACTTTACGGATGCAGGGACAGGAGTAGAAGAGGTGGTCAAGGTCCTTGTTCTCATTCCCACACAGAGAGCAAACAATGTCATCCCCCTAGACCATCACCGATCTTCTGACCTTGGTTAGAATCCGTTCCCGCATGCGTAGCCATGGGAAAATCTTCATGTTGAGAGGGACCTTTAACATAATCAGATTGCAGTAACACTCCAAGATGCCCAGATCAAATGTCACACTGGAGGACAACTCCATGAAGGCCTTCCTCACAGTAAAACCGTTGTCACTCCACTCCCATTGATCATGGCCCTCAAACGAACCCGAGCAGTCTGCAATCATCTCAAATAATTGCAGAAACTCATCAAAACATTGCACCGAAAGAGGAGGTGAAAAACGACACATCCATTGGTCGTCAACCCAAGCCTCCCAAATATGCGGCTCACGATTCTCTGCCAATGGGTACAACCGGAGGAAGGTCTCCCGAAGCGAACCATTGGCAGACTAGTCCTTACAAAATAGAAAAGAATCCTCATTCCCCATGATCAGAAGCATCTGCGAAGAGATCTCACAAGCAACCATGCAAATCCCTTTACAGAAGACCAAGGCTAGGTGAGGGGAGGAATACCCCATCGACGACTGAGCCCGAATGCCATAGAACGATCAAGATTTACATGGAATACTGCTCCGTAGGGAGCGGGATGAAACCATAGAAGAAGGCCTTCATTGCCAAATATCTTGTTGTAAACTCTCAAAGGTTACAGTGGACGTGAGGCTCTTTATATAGCCACACGAACATACCACATACCCACAAATAGATGATATGGGACTAAACAAGAAAGTAGTAAAATTGTATCCTGGAGGTCCCAAGTAACCATCTATTACATACTCTAATAGCAAGGATCTAGCAAACATGCATGTCAGTCTCGGTCTTGGGTGTAAAACCATTGGACAAAGATACATGGCGTAGATGGCAATGAGAAGTGTTGATAAAATTATTGTAGAGCTATTTACCAAAGTAAAAGTTATACAAGTCATCTAATTTGCCACATGGAAAATAAATGTTTGTATTACAAGAAGGATGGGAACGCCCCATATATGTTAAACGTGCATAACTCAGAGCAAAGGAGCACAATTTCTAAATTTTGACCAAAAACGTAGCCAGGAGGATTTTGTGAAGTGAGTTATTTCGAGTGAAATGTCAGTTCGAATCATGGAAAATCCTAAGCTTCATAGGTTTGTTAGGAGTCTACAACCTAAATACAAGGTTCTCTCATGTTTTACATCGAAAGAATTGGTTGAAAATGTATGAGTCCGAGAAGTTGTAGTTTA
Organism: Ottelia alismoides; assembly: GCA_037367405.1. Taxonomy (NCBI): domain Eukaryota; kingdom Viridiplantae; phylum Streptophyta; class Magnoliopsida; order Alismatales; family Hydrocharitaceae; genus Ottelia; species Ottelia alismoides. The sequence goes on along the minus strand of JAZKJV010001035.1, from coordinate 47,419 downwards.
TGAGCATGTTTAAAAATATGCATGTAGAATTTGCACTACTAAATACATGTGGTCTTTGGTACAAAATTTAGGATACATGTAAAAAACATGATATTTCATTGATAATCTACGGAGGTTGCAAAAAAATATGAAGTTTTGCAACATTAGCTTTGCGACATATCGAGGAAAATATTGTCAATTTGGTGATTAGTCGAATGAATGATTGGAATGTAGGGAAATTATGAACATTAACTGTTAATAATGCGTCCACGAACGATGCCATCACACGGAATTTAATAACCATTATTCTTTTATAACTTCACTTCTGCTAGGCGAAGGCTTTTTTCATGTGCGATATTGGACACACATTCCGAACCTAATCAAACACGATGACATTACTGTGATAAAGGAAACAATAAGCAAATGAGGAATTTGACATGCCTCGGCAGTTGCGATTTCACTTTTTTCGTATACGCCCCGTGCAATTCCTGGGATAAACACGATTGATATTAAAAAAAACCATGTAGTTCCATATAGATTTTTTGTTGTAAACCTAGACTAATTCACACTATTGTAATCTTCATGTGAAAATATCAACTTTATAACAACCTTCCTTACATTCCCTGCAAATACTTAGTATATATTGTATAAAACAATGAGGAAGCGAAATCAGATAAATAACATATATAATCAAGAAGAAAACACAGAGATTTATGTAAAACACTAATCCATAAGGAGCGGGAGAGCAGGAGGAAACCCCGGGAGAACCGCCTCAAAGGGCTAATGTTATATTAAACACTCTCTCTCTCTCTCTCTCGAATACATGGGATGTGTATAGGCCAACCAATACTATGAAGTCCCACTAATAGACAATTTGGAACTAACATGGGTGCATGTGGTAATTGGATCATAATGAGATCCAATTACCCACATATATGAACTTTCTAACACTAAAGCATTCATTCATTGAATAAAATTATAAAAGACACGAGGGAAAATATCAAGTCAACGCATACTCGGGTGGTTACATGCTGAGAATATTGCTTCTCATAGCATGATCCCAGAAGAAATCTAGATCAACTATCCTATGTGCTATGTATATGTATCTGTCAGAGTCACCAGTATGGAATGAGTCTCCTCTAGAGAGTTCTCAGGCCCACATGTCAGAATTCTGCATACAACAATAACAAAGCCTTTTCCCACATTAAGTAGGGTCAGCTATAAGGATTTTGTGCCTCCATTCAAATCTATCTTGGGTCATTCTCGAGCTTAGATCAAAAAAACTAAGATCCCTTCATATAGTCTCATTCCAATACTTCTTGGGCCTTCCTCACCCTCTCTTAGTCGGCTCAACATCCCAATACTCACATCTCCTAACCGATGCATCAACTGACCTCCTTTGCAAATGGCCAAACAACCTTAAGCAGCTTACTCGCATCTTATCATCGTTCGGAGCTACACCAACATTCATTCTGATTGCGACATTGTGAATCCAATATTTACGTGTGTATCCACACATCAACCTTAGCATTTTCATTTCTGCTATTGCCATTCTCTGCACATGTCTATGTCTCACATGCCAGCATTCAGATCCATAGAGCATAACAGGTCTCACGATGGCTGTGTAAAACTTTCCTTTGATTTTCAAAGGAATTTTCTTATCACAAAGAACAACACATGCTCCTCTCCACTTTAGCCAGCATGCATTTATTCTATTGGTACCATCTGCATCAATTTACCCATCATGTTGCAAAATAGATCCCAGGTATCTAAAAAAATCTCTCTTCTGAATGTTATTGTCACTAATCTTCACTTCGATTCCTTCATCATTGCTTCCATCAAAAGTACATTCTATATATCCAGTCTTGGCCCTACTTATACGAAATTGTTTAGTCTCCAATGCATGTCTCTAGACCCCAAGCTTCTCATTTACTCCATATTTAGTCTCATCAATCAACATAATATCAACAAATAATATGCACCAAGGTATTTCATCCTGACTGTGACTCATCAACTCGTCCATAATCAAAGTAAAAGAAATGGACTCAAAGTTGAACCTTGGTGTAAACCAATGTTAATGTCAAAATAGTCAGTCTTCCTAGAGTGGATCCTTACACAAGATAAAGCCCTATCATACATATCCTTTATGAGGTTAATATATAGGACAAGTACTTGTCTCTTCTCCAAAACTCTTCACAATATATCACGTGGAACAAAATCATAAGCCTTCTTCAAATCAATAAAAATCATATGGAGGTTTTTCCTTGTAGCTCTATAAATCTCTATTGTTCTCGACAAATGAATGGCTTCAATGGTTAAGCAACCAGGCATGAATCCAAATTGATTTTCTTTTACTTTGGAAACGTGCCTCAATCTTCTTTCGATTACACATTCCCAAATTTTCATAGCGTGACTCATCAGCTTGATACTACTCTAATTTAAACAATTTTGAATGCCCTTTTTGTTCTTATAAAGAGGCACCACGATACTTCTCCAATCTTCAGGCATTTTCTTGCTTCGTCAAATAACATTGAATAAATTTGTAAGACAAGTCAAACTACGCTTACCTAAAACTCCCCATACTTCTATAGTAATGTCATATGGTCATACACCTTTCCCAGGTCTCATAACCTTCAAAGCCTCCTCTACTTCCTTTCTTTGTATTCTTCTATAGCTTGCATGATTCAAGTAACTTCACTACTGGCTAGATCACCCAAAGTGATATCTCTATTTCCTTTCTAATGAAAAACTTATGGAAATACTGCTTCCATCTAGTCTCTATATCCTTCTGAGTAACGAGCACGTGACATTCCTCATCCTTAATGCATCTCACTTGAGAAAGGTCTTTGGTCTTTCTTTCTCTTACTTTGGCCAATTGAATATATCCATCTGGCCCTCCTTAGAGTCGAAATTTTTGTATAAAACTTCATAAGCTTTTGACTTAGATTCGCTTACAGCCTTCTTCGCTTCCTTCTTCGCTATTTTGTAGTTTGTGGAAGTTTCCTCTGTTCTATCTTTAGACAAAGCTTTAAAGCATGCTCTTTTAATTTTGAGCTTCTCTCGCACCCCTCCACTCCACCACCAAGCCTCCTTTTGCCTTGAAGCTCATCCCTTTGACTCACCCAACATCTCTTTGGCTACCCTTCGGATACAAGATGCTACCACCTCTCACATCTCGTTTGCACTTCCACTACAATCCCAAGATATGTCTTCAAAAATCGCCTCCCTAAAGCTTGATTGGTTCAGTTGAAGATTCCACCATCTAGTTTTAGTAATCTTAGAAACCCTCCTTTTCTTTACCAGCCCATTTATTTGCACATCTATGACTAACAAACGATGTTGGGTTGTCAAACTCTCTCCTGGGATTACTTTGCAGTCTTTGCAACACAACCAATCTCTTCTCCTCAACGTAAAGTAATTTATTTGTGTTCTAGTCGGGTCACTCTTATAAGTAATTAAATGTTCATCCCTCCCTCTTCTTGAAGGTAGTGTTTGCTATGAAAAGATCATAAGCCGTTACAAAATCTAGAATGACTTTTCCCTCTTCATTTCGATCCCTGAAGCATGACCACCATGAACACTAGCATACCATGAAGCATCCATTCCCACATGTCCATTAGGATCTCCATCCAGGCAACTCATCTCTATTTGTGGGATTTCTTGCAAAATATTATCCAAATCCTCCCAAAAAGCTTGTTTAATCCTTTCATCTAAACCAATTTGCTGTGCATAAACTGAGGTGATATTCAAAAGTTCTTCAAGCCCCAATTTTAGAAAAAAATATGATCTCTAAATCTTTACATCTCAACCACACAATCCTTCAAATCCTTATTAACAACCACTCCAACACCGTTTCTACCCTGATCTTTACATGAGTACCAAAGTTTAAAGCATGCCTTCTCGATCTCCCTTGCTTTCTCTCTAACCCATTTTTATCTCGTGGAGACATAGTATTTGAATCTTCCTTCTTTGCATCGCATCTACTATCTCCATCGATTTGTCAGACAAAGTGTCAATATTCCGACTACCTATCCGCAACTTCCTTTGCAACCTCTTTTGGACTAACTTCTTTACTCGCATGCGTCCATCATGCGAGAACCCTTGCAAATTTTGGATCATATCCGGGCGGCGATGCAGCAGAACTAGCTTATTTACTTGCATGTTTTCCTCATGCGAGAACCCTTACAAATTTTGAACTACATCCGGGCAGCGATGTAGCAGCCCTTGTCAATTTTTCATTGCATTCAGACGATGCAATGCATCACAAGTAGGGAACACCCCAATGAAATCTAAATGTTTTGCTTAAATCCATGTTGAAAAGATTCGACTATCTTGAGGCAACTTCATAAATATAATTTTTTAAGAAATGATATTTAGGACGTTGTCTCCGACTATTTTACGCTGGTTGTCATAATTCTGCGTAACATGTGAAAAATTGCTCCATCTCTCTAAATTGCCAAACAAAGTCATGGGAATATCCGTACGTACATCTGATTCTTAGATCTTTCACAGGTACCTAAGAAGGATCTCGTTCTATAGTTATATCATTGAAAATCTTGGGAATATCCATACTGGAGTTCATGGTCATCAAAGAAAGCCATGGGAATATCTGTATTGGAGTTCACGGTCGTTGGAGATGGAGGTTGAACTTGGTCTCTCTCTGGAGAACTCGGAGAAACCGGGTCACTCGAACATAAAGTGCATCGATCAATGATAGAATCCGAATATGAATTCTCTGCACAATACTTCTCCCTTTCTCTCATACTTGTCAGAAAAAGATATCGTCAACCAAGTTGGGAGAAGAAATGGAGGGAGAAAAAACACGATCTCTTCTTCTTTTTCTACCATTTTTCATTTTTAATCATAAATCATACTCTTTTTCCAGCTTTTCTCTCTCTCTTTTCTTTTATGAATGTAGCAATCTAGTTGGGGCCTTCTCTGTGGGCCTCCTTTTTTAAAAAGCCATCACCCCAATCGGGGCCCAAAATCCCCCTTTCTTCGAGAAGGGGTCAACTCTCCCTCTCTCTCTCCCCCTATCCCCCCTTTCAACCTCCCACAACATGGCTCAGTTTTGGTTGTACAAAAAATAAAATTAAAAAAGGAAGGTTCATCGAGATTTAAAACCCTCATCCCACCAAAAGGAAGGCATAATGCCCTCCCTCTTCGATAAGTAGGGTTCCATATAGGGAACCCATTATAGTTGTTGATGCACTTGTTGGAGAAGTGGGCCTCCCAGGGCACAACAGTCGGAGTGGGCGTGCGCGGAGGTGAGCCTAGGCATGAGGGCCATTGCTTGCTTAGAGAAGATGGATGCTCCTCAATGTCCTCATTGACATCCCTAATGAAAGCCCATAAACACCTTGATGCATAGTAGGCCGGAGGTCGAAGATCGCCATGGGAGATGGCAGTCATGGCAGCGCCTAGTGCGTAAGAGGTCGGAGGCACTGCTGATGGATGAAAGAAAATATCGCGATATATTGACTATACATCATCAATATATCGATATCGAGATGAGCCCGATATTGGTATCGATATGGCGACATATCCTCCTATTCAGGCCTTTCCTTCACAAAAGTGTGTTGATATTTCGGCAATATATCACCCAATATATCGTCGAAATATCATATCGACATGATATCGAAACGATATCGATAATGGTATGGCCTTCCATCATGCTGCTTTGCTTTGGAGACATCCTCTAGGTATGTGAAGGTGCAACTGCTAGAGGGTGCATCGCTTATGGGAGCAGCGTGAATGGAGATGGTTGTGTGCGGAGCAAGTGATGCCCATACAGGAGAATGCAATGGTTCCTCGATGACGGCTAGGGTCCGGTGAACCCAAACCAGATTGGTGATTATATAAAGTGAGCGACACCGCATGGACTCCCTTTTTTTGTGTTTGTCGCTAGGGTTTTGAGATCCTTGATTAGTTGATTCGGAAGAAGGTTGATTTCGATGGACGTATTGGGCATGTTCAGTTGGAGTGTGCTAAGCATGTTGACAGAAAACGTGTTGGAGAAGAGGCCTTGGATGCCACCCAGAATTAGGTCCCACGAACTCTAGATTTTTCACGAATTCAGCGATGACGATCCACAGAACTTGAAAATCAAGAATAATAATAATCGAAATTGGACATAAAATTAAATCTCCCAAAATTAACTTGCTCTGATACCATGTAGAAAACAATAATACGGAAGTAGAATCAAATAAAGAACATATAATAATCATGTAGAAGATAAATATTTATATGAGTTTAACACAGGTAGATGCGTATGGCATCGTCTTGAAGTAACACGGTAGTCGTCTAACAGTCCGTACTTACACCTATAATGGCTAAACGTACATGCAACTAGTTATATGAATTTAGGCCAGCCATTATTCCTCCAAAGAAGCTAAAAAATTATAAAATAAAATTCACAAAAAGATTACCTTTTTTAGTGGTGTTTCCCTGAGAATTTCGCATTTCACTCAAGGCTTGTTGAATTCTTTAACACTTAGTTTATGAGATCCAGAGACTTAGATTTATCACGTCTTGATCATTAGAGTCTTAAACATAATAATTCAAACTTCCCTAATTAGTAAGATTTACATGTTATATTTGCATGTTTAATCTTTGCCTTAAAAAATATGACCGATACTCACATGCACAACTGCATTTATGATTGAGATGAGATGAGGTTTCAATTGAGGAACTGTGATTTGAGATTCAAGTTTGGACATGATTTTATGATGCTCGAGGATGGGATAGAATTAATGAAAGCTTCATGAAACCTGAGTGTTGGCATCTTACCCAGTATGGGACACGGTTCTCATACTAATCTCTTGATCTAAACCTAAGTGTCAGGGTATGATATCATTAAACTAAATTGTTAGTTAGTGTGCGACAATCCTTGGTAAAAGCAATGGAGCTAACCAAAAGAAAAAAAATGATGATGAAAAGAAAAGCTCAAAGCTAAGTTACATTATATGAGCTTACACCAAAGGCATGCGCTCTCAACCTTTTAAGTGTCTATTTGGACCAAAATATTAGGCTTTTATGAGTCGGGTAGTACCTCAAAAAGGGCTCTGCATTGTAAGTGATACAAGTATGGGTGTAGAAGGTATCTTAGATACTCAAAAGAGACACACCCCGGTGCATTCCTAGGAAAACAAGTACGGACGACTCAACTTCTTTTGACGGACACATTGATCAACAAAAAATATATATTGTGTTGAGTTAATACGGCACTGGAGAGATACCTTGTTCCAATAAGAGGGAGAGAAGAAATGACATCATCCAATTACCTCCATTACATGGCGTATCATCTACATTTTGAAGTCTGACAAACTAAAGAGACAATGTATTGAAGTAAGACTAAATTTAATCCCTAGTATTGAGGATTAGGTTCTTAGGAGAATCTCTTGTATTGGAACTTTAGGTGACAGCTTGACTCTACTGTAATGAATGCAGTAAGCACCTTAATGTCATACTTCTTACTATATATGTACACATTGAGATTCTGATGATTAGAGGAGTTGAATTCCTTTTGTATAAGATCAGTTTCAGCCTAGAGTCTTAGGATCTCTAAAACTGAGTGTTCTGATTTTCTTAAGCCTTGTCTTTACACATACACATGTCAGGGAATTCACTAAACTCACTAACTCCCTAATTGATTCTTTATTTATTAATTCGAGGACGAGATTAGCTTAAGTATAAGGAGGTGATGAATCTCGGATTCATCTACTTTATATACCTCTATTATCTCTCTAACTTAAGAAAACCAATAAAATTCACTAACAATTAATATTAATTAACTAATTGTGTAGTGAATAAATATCTATAATTATTGTGGATTTAATATCCCCATTATTGTGCTAATATTCTATGTGTTTATAATTTACTAAAAATCAAATAAAAATTAGATTAATATTGTATATAATTAGTTTAACATAATTTATAAAATAAAAATCCAAAAAATAAGAAAAAAATGAAAAAAGGTAATTTAATACTTTAAATTACTTACAAAAGTATTTAATATGTATAATTGACTTTTTCTCTCTTTGAGTCCACATGAAAGTTGTATTGAGATCTACAACTTTCGTGTTCATCATTTTTCTTAATTCGACTTCTAACTATTTTATTTGTAATTAACTTTGATTTTTATTTTTTCCTCGATTCTGATCGGGCCACGTGGGGCCTTCAAATCGTACCACATTGCCCGGTCTCCTTCCGCCACCCGCCTTCATCCTTGACCATTTGATTATCCATATTAAATGGCCCCTAGCCATTCTCACCCGCCTTGATATGAGCAATCCGATCAACTTGGAGAGACGCATCTCGTCCATTGATACACGCCTCAACAGCAACCCTTGGATCGCATGATCCAATGGCTGTCGTGTATCTTCAACCTCCTAACCACGCAGCGTCAAGTGATGCGAATGGTGGAACCGCCAACTTCACCAAAATACCCCAACTCCTCCGGTCGTCTCTCTGACTAACTTCCACCACCAATTCCTTCATCCATCTTCCCCATTCCACGTTAACCCCTTAGTAACTCCTGACCCTCACTCCATTGGTAACTGGTGGTGGTTGAAACCACCACCTAGGACCCTAACTCCCATCTTTCCGCCTTCATATACTCCATCACCACCATTAGGGCAGTTGTCCACCCTTGCACGAAGTTACCCCTAGCTATCTCCTCCTCTTCATAACAAGAAAAAGGAGGTTAGATCGAGTGATCATGGTGGTTCTCTCATGGTGAGACCCATGGCAGTAAACCATGTTACAGTGTTCATAGAGTAGCTTCTTAAGCTTCGTGATCGGCTGATCACGTCAAGCAAAGACATGAGGGTTGCCAAGACCCTCAGCCCAAACCCCACAATCCATCACCGACGACATAGCTTCAAGCTAAAGTAACTAGGTTTTGATTTGATTTATTTTCTTTGATTTTTATAGCATTGTACATTCATCCATCCAACGAACTGAAGTGTCTTCGACCTCCCCCGTAGATCCTTGGTTCACGCAGGAGGCTTTGCCCTCCGTGCATATAGTCCTATCATAGTTAGCACTTCGATCCATTTCTCTGTTCTAGTGCCAGAGGAACCACCCGGGCTTCATCGTCTCCACTACCGTCATCCTACCAATTCGCCTCACTTTTGCACGCATGCACTTCAATTTGCCTCGGCTATGTTTTTCTTATGCATGTAGGTCAAAGTACTCTTCAATGGTCGAAATTTGGGGAGGTCTCTGATCTGGAGCGTCGCCTCCGACGAGCTTGGGTCAACAGATACCTCCAGTCCCCCACATCTTCGCCAACCCACGGCGGACTTCGCAAACCTCTCAAGCGTCTTCCTCAACCTTCTAGAGAAATGCAACAGTCAGGAGGAGCTCGCTTGGGTTCACCGAAGCCCAAGCTTTTCCGCTGCAAGTCGGAGGGATGGCAGAGCACCATAGTACATTTACCGTTGGATTAACCCCGGTTGGGGATAATCCAACAGCCCAAAGGAGGCCACATTGCTACTTCTGAACCTGCAGCCTCGAATGCACCGAGCATTCAGCTGAAGCATAGGCACTTGCCACGCGGCCCAAGCCACGAACCAGCCACCCGAGCCTGGACTGCACGTGCCTCACGTGTGGTTCTGGGCAATTTGCTGCATCAACCCAACATTTCTCCAAATCGCAAAAATGTCCCCGCCATGGGGTTTTCAATAATTTGAACAATTTGAACAACCAATTTTCATAATTGCTTTTTAGTCCCAATAAGGACCTGTTCGTAATGTTTTGTTTATGTTTTTATTACAATTATGCTTCTGGATTCAATATTGAATAACTTGAACATATGATGTCCTTTTGAGTTGATTTCAGTTTCATTGTGAAACTTAATTTGTAATCTATATGATGGAATTATTGATTCTCTGATGGGCTCTTCAATTATTTACCTACTTAATAGAGATAGGTGATAGGTTACATTCTTCGTATTTTATAATTATTGGCTTTAAATAACTTCTCAATTGGACTTTGATCCTAGTTCCAATAATTGCTAGAGTTTAATCTATAAATTAAGGGCAAAAAATATATGCATGTGTGTATGTGTTCATTCCGTTCATTTTATCTATTATTTAATTTGCATAGGAATCAGATAAAAAACATTCTCATGTATTTGTCATGTGTGGTCTATTTTGCATGGGATAATTGTTTCTTTTGACCTAGATGATTTATCAATCACCTAACATTAATATTGATGATTAATTAATTATGTTAAAGTTAGTGTCCCTGTGTTCAACCATGGACTTGCCTGGGTACAAATCTAAGCCAAGTCCTCTTCGCAGAGATATGACTTGGCCCTGTTGATTGTTGATTGGCCCGTGCTACAACGAGTGCATGTTATTTGAGCCGATTGATGACGCACCAACCCTTCTCACCTTTAAAGATAGACATGAAAAATAATCTATCCAATAAAAATACTTTCAAGGTAAACAAAAATCATTCGTGGATATTAGGGTTTGGACCCTCACGGATATAAGTACCCATGTATTTAGACACTTTTACAATGTTATACACAAAAAATACAACAAATAAAACATTTACATATTTTTGCAAAATAGCCTTGTATATATTATATCACAAAAATATATAAGTCCCAAAAAATGAGATTTTATGCTTCTTTATATAATGTTTCTCTCCCTCAGATGCTTATGTTTTGTCGTACCCTCACATTAAATGCAGATGCAATGAAGTGGATACGGGATAAAATATGAGATGGGATGGGGCATGGAACAAAGAAATGACTGAGTTTTAAGGGGTTTTGCAGAAGATGAGTTTCGACAATGAACATTGATCCTTCATTCAATGACAAGTATCAGGCGTTGTCCACTCACCTAAAAGATGGCAGAATTTTCAATGATCAATCAATAGACCCATTTTCAAAATCATGCTTAACAATGTATGGGCCTTCCCATTTTGACATGCTCAAGATAGGTCAAGGTTTAGGTAGCCAAAAGGAGATGACATGTGAGCGGGTCATTTTGGCAAGCTTAAATAAGATATATGGTCAACGATTGGTCAAGTTAGGGTCACAATTGATAGTGTGTGTTCCCCCAGAGATTGCCTCCACGGGCCTCGGCAATACGATTCGCCACTCCTCTGAGATCTACTGCGACTGAAGGTGCCTTTCCCCACCCATTGCATGCAAAACAACATATCAGCCCTGAAAACACCTTCCCAAGGTGACTTTAGATGCCACAACGAAAGCATTCCTACCTCAGTATGTGCTTCTTCTAATGATAAATCAACCTCCAACCCTCCTCACCCTCTCCCACCCAATGATTCGTGACCCTCCACACTCTCTCCCTCTCAGGTCAATGTCCTCCCTCGCTCTCCATCCCTAAACTATTACCCACTTCTCTTTCTTTCTTTCTTCTCATTTTTAACACGTGGTGGTCTCTCAGGCCCATAACAAATAAAAGAAATAAAACATGAATAATAACAATAAAGAATTGGGCCTCAATCGATCATGGTGTCACTCCTTCCCAAGAGGCATCAAGGGTTTGCTTTTTGCTTCTTCATATGTGATGATGGGATGTAGGGTTTAAGAGCAACTCATCACTTCCTAGGGCTAAGATTCCAGTGCATTGTGCGGAACATCGTCGCGATGTTGCTCCTCCACACAATGCTATCAGTGATCCCTTTCTTTTTTTTCTACTATAGAGTTCCATGGAGTGCCTATCCTTGTAAAAATATTTTTTTCCTTATTCATTACTGCAAATGCAAATCAATGTCTCCTATAGAGTCACCATTTAGGATATGACTGCTAGGATAGGACTGCTGAAAAGGAAGAGGTTGCTAACTGAGGTTGGTCTTCAAAAGTTAGTGGGATGTTGAGACCAACACATCTCACTCTGAAGCCTGAGACATGAGGATGTGAATTTTTTTTAGCAAAATTAGGATGTGAACTTATGAATCCATCTTTTGTTCAGTTTTTTATTTGCACAGCGGATTCGGACAGAAGTGCTATCGTCTTGTTGGATTCAAGGCCTCAAATGTCGGATTTCGATTTCGTTGCGTAAGCCCAGAAAAGGAATTTCGGTGGAATTTCAGTGAAATGGCCGGAAATTGGGAAAATGAGTTGAAAACTCATTTTTTTCAAATTTTTAAGATTTCTAATGTTGTTTAATCAAAAAAAGAGACATAAATAAAAGTTTTTTTGCTTATAATAAGATGTTATAATGTTCAGTGCATTAAAATAATGATTTCGGTCATCATATCGATGATCATCCAGAGTGAAATTTCATATTTAGTACACAGTTAAATTTTGGCATTCAATTTTTTCTGTCAATCCTCAAAAGAATAATAATACTTTTATTTAAAAGTAAAATAAGACACATACACAAACACGAATATTTTAACATGTATGTCAAAATAAATGCATAGTAGGGCTTGTGATCGTAAAATGTATGTTATACGAGACACAAACAAATTGATTAACACCAAGAAATTGTGTAGCATTCATAAGCACAACCTACGTCCAGCCTAATAGTAGAAAAATAGTTACAGTCAAAGACTTGGAAGGTTTTTAACAACCTACCACACGTACAAACACACGTACTCCTTATAGTAGAGAGAAGTAACAAGAGACTCCTAGAAAAGAACAAACTTCTAGTGTCTTGTGAGATAAAATGATGCAATGTAATGTATTGATATGCAGGGCCTAGGAAAGCCCGGAAAAGATATGCAAGGAAAAGAAGAACTCTGAAGTTTGTTAATATGCAAGGCCCTACCTAATAGTTGCAGTCAAGTTGGCCTAGGAAAAGATAACAAGATGGTTATATAAAGATTCTAACTATGAAGATTCTGAACTCTGAAGTTAGCATTCAAAGATGAAAAAAATACATATTTGGCATCTCGAAGTATGTTAAAAAAATGTGTTATGAAAAATTATGGTAAAATACATACCTTGCTTGGAATTTAGAAACTTGGCTCTCCAAGACTTAAGTTGGGTTGTGAATTGTGACTTGTGAAGTTGTGAGATGGAATGAGAACATATACATACTATTGGGTTTAAAGAGGACCCTTAATGGCCTTATTTATTACAATGGTGGCTGGAATAGTGGCTTATATTGCAATGGTGGTTGAAATAGTGACCTATAAATTTCATTTAGTGGTCAAATAGTGCCTATGAATATCAATAAGTGGCCTACGCAAGACATATGGTGGCATAGAACAATTTCAGTCGAAATGGACCGAAATTCCACCGAAATCCGAGAAATCTGTGAACAATTTCCACCGAAATGGACCGAAATTCGACCGAAATTTCGGCCGAAATCCTGGAAATTGATATTATACATGGTTTCGATATCGGTATCGCTACGAAACCGAATTTCGCCGAAATTTAAGGCCATGGTTGGATTCCTCCTCATGTGAATCTTTTTTTTAATAAGAAAACGGGGGAGCCCTCCCAAGGCGGGAGTCACCACAACAAAGTATTCATTAATTAACGAAAAGATACATCAGATGGATATCCAGAATATGTACAGAGCATTACAGTGTACAAGTATATTTTCAGAGTAAAACCGTTGCCCCTTGGAAATGGTATCATTCCTGCCAAGCCAAATAGCCCAGAGCGCGGCAAAGGGCTTGGAGACATCACCAAATGACCCAAGACCTACCGCCCGAATAGATCTCCAAAATTGTTCCGCATCTGATGACTAAACCCACAGGCTCCCCAAAGAATCCCATACACTGGCCGAAAACCTACATCCAAAGAAAATGTGGTCCGCATCTTCCACGTCGTCCTCGCATCTGTCACACATCAAATCCGTCACACCCAGCAGTCTGCCTCTTCTCACCTTGTCACAAAGGCGGTCTCTCCTTAGACACCAAAGAAAGACCTTAACCCGAGTAGGGAACTTAGCCGCCCAAATCACCTTCAAGTCAGCACAAAGGTCTTCGTCGCGTTCCGCCATACCACTACTCAACTTCCAATAAGCAAGCTTTACCGAGAACTTACCATCTGCCCACTCAAAATGATCTGGGCCGCCCAACATCTCCCCGACAGGGGGAATCTCCGACGGTAAACGCAAGAAATCCTCCAACCTTTGATCCGAGAGAACCGCACGGAACCTCGACGCCCACGACCCAGAGTCGACCACCTCTGCCACCTGCGCCCCCTTATCAATGACTAACGACATCAACCTAGGAAAGCGGTAGGCCAACACTCCCTCCCCCGTCCAATCATCCTGCCAAAATCGGAATCGTAGACCATTCCCCAACTGCGGCCGAAGGAGAGGTCTGAGTCCAGGAATCACGGCACGGATCTCACTCCACAAGGAAGATTCATGACGCTTCCTCACTGCAACCAACTCCCCAGTGACACCATAGATCTCTCTCAGCAATCGCAAAACCGGCGAGTCGGATGGACCCCAAATGCGCACCACCCATTTGGCTAACAATGCTTTATTCATCAATTCCACATCCCTGACGTCAAGGCCCCCCTCCAAAACCGGTACAGCAATATCCTTCCAAGCCACCAGGTGCAACCCCCTCGATGTCTGCCTCCCATCTGACCAGAAGAAAGATCTCATCAAAGCCTCCACCTTCCTTCTAACACCAACATGCATCAATCTCGACGAGAAGAAAAAAATCGGAATGGCGGAGAGAACGTGCTTCAGTAATGTAAACTTCCCACCCTTGGACAGAGTGGTAGCCTTCCACCCTTCCAACCGCTCCTCCATTCTCCGAATAACACAGTCCCAATCGGACTTCCTCAGCCTGCCGTCAACCAAAGGCAACCCCAGATAGGTTATCGGTAATCTCCCCAGAGGGCAACCTGCCCACGCCGCTAACTTGTTACTCTCCTCGCCATCCATCCCCAATGGAACTAGGACCGACTTCTGCCTGTTAATCTGCAAACCTGATAGGCATCCAAACAAATCCACCAAAATAGCCGTATTGCGGTTTTGCTCCTTCGTCCCCCCAGGAAGATCAGTGTGTCGTCCGTATACTGCAACGCCGGAACGGAGATGTCCCCCATCCTGAAACCCTCACACCAACTCTCTTGAACAGCCCGCTGAAACAAGACTGCAAGACAATCCGCAACTAACATAAAAAGCAAGGGAGCTAGGGGGCACCCTTGACGCACCCCCCCTCTGCGGTTGGAACCATCCCCCCTCCGGTCTCCCGTTGACCAACACAGAGCAATAGCTAGTGGTGATGCATCTCTTAACCCAAGCAATTCATTCTTCCGGAAATCCCCTTTTCTGCAGCGCTGTCCACAGGAATCTCCAATTGACACAATCGTAGGCCTTGGTGTAATCAATCTTCCAAACTGCCCCATTCTTTAAAGACCTCTTCCACTCACGACAGATCTCCGAAACGGTCATGATCCCATCTGCCATACACCAACCACGAATGAACGCAGATTGTGCCGGTAAGACCACAGAGGACAAGACAGCTCTAAGTTTGCTCGCCAGCACCTTGGCGACAATGAGATAAATGCCATTAGAGAAAGAAATCATCCTGTAGTCCCCAACCCCTACTGGGGCCTCTTTCTTCGGCAGCAAAAATATCAAGGCCCTGTTAACTTTCTCAAAACCCATGTTGCCACCCCTGAATTCTGTCGGAACCTCCAAAATGTCATCCTTTAGCACATCCCAGAACTCCCGGTAAAAGGATATAGAGAAGCCATCCGGGCCAGGAGCCTCGTCAGCATTCAGATCCCAAACTGCTCTGCGCACCTCCTCCTCCGTAAAATCGGCTACTAACGAGTCATCCGGGGTCCCACTCAAAGACCTCGCCCCCTTGCCTGTCCATCCCCAACCATTCTCTTCCGCCACTCTCCTCGAAGCCCTCACAAAGTGCTCCTGCAAGGCGACTCCAATGTTCCTCTCGCCCGATACCCTTTGGTCCGCCACCTCCACCTCATGCAAGAAACTCCTTTTCCTCCTTCCAGACGCCACGGAATGAAAGAAACGTGTGTTCGCGTCTCCTTCCCTTAGCCACTTTTGCATCGATCTCTGTCGCCAATGAACCTCCTCTTTCATGTCCTCCCGAAACACCGCCTCTAACCACGTTGCCCTCTCCTCCACCTCCTCCGGAGTCAGTCCCCGATCATCGTCCAGCCCATCTAACCTGCAAATCCCAGCCTCTGCCTCTGTCATGACGGCCTGCCGCCTCCTGGCGACATCCTTTCCAAATGTCAACAGCAACCGTCTTAGGGAATCAAGTTTGGCAGCGAATCGCGACACCGTCGAACCTGTGACCATAGAAGCACGCCAATGATCCGTCACTAGTTCCCGAAAGCCCTCCTCCAACAGCCACTTCTTCTCAAAACGAAAGGAGAACCGAGCCAAACGTTCTTCCCCAAAAAACCAAAGAACAGGAGTGTGATCCGAGAGTGTCCTCGGAAGAGCCCAAGCCCTCGCCGGCGGGAAAGCCTCTCGCCTCAACCGACATCATAAACATGTCTAGTCTGGACCTCGATCTTGAATTCCTCCAATTGTACTTGCAGCCGGCCGCATCCACAACTGACAAACCCAGAGAATGAACCATCTGCCTAATATCAGCAGATCCATGATCAGAACCACCTCCCCCCCCCCCCGGCTTGTCGTCCTGGAACAATGTGACATTCAAGTCACCACCGATGATCCAAACACCATCATCAACCTCAGTCACAACATTCGCCAAGTCCGCAGCCAAGCTACCATCCTCTCGCCGACACGGGCCATTAGTGACGTACAGACAAATCCCATCCGCTCTCCGCAGTAGCCTTACCGACAAGGTGAATAAGGAGACGAAAGTCCCCAGCAAATCCAACGAATCGAACCGCCAACCGGATAGAAACCCCCCCGAAGCACCTGCTGCCTCTTTCTCAGACACCGCGAAAACCTCCCCCCTACTCATCTCCCGCCGCACCTGATCATCTAGAGCATGCATCTTTGTCTCCTGAAGCACGAAGATATCTACCCAGCCTCTCTCACCAGATTCTGCACTCCGAGCCTTTTTTCGGGCTGACCCAAGCCCCTCACGTTCAATGATAGCGCCTTCATTTAAGCAACGGAGCGGCCATCTTCCTCAGGGGAATAACCCCCAAGCGCCTCGCAATATCCCTGTCGAGAGCAGCAAATCGGTTTGGCACGACCAACGGGCTAGTTTCCCCCAGACTCACAGCCTCTGCACCCGCCCCCGAAGCCAAAGAGGGCCTCAACGAAGCCCTCGCCAACTTCTCTGCCCTCCTCCGCGCCCCTCCCCCCCTCTCATACGCCAACTCGAAACGTCGTTGCTGCGGCCCCACCCCTTCTAGAAACGACAGCCCAAACCCCACCCCCCCCCATTCACACCGGCGGCTCCCAAGACCGTAGGTAAAGGCCCACCCGCCACCCCCAAACAAGCTGGATCGGCCCCATCCCCAGCCGAGCCCCTCCGCCACACTTTAGACCCTGACGCGGCCTCCTCCCCTCCCAGCAGGTCCAACCCCCCCCCCCCCCCCCCCGCTCAGCAAGCAACACCTCCGCAGATACCTCCAGCCGCGATTCGATCGCAACTTCCCCCCTCTCACAGCAACCGAACTGAGCAAGGCTCACCACACCTCGGGCCGAACCCCCAACCTCTTCCTCCACCTCCACAAGAACCGAAGCGGCAGAACCCAACCGGCCACCCGGGCAGTGTCCTGCCCCTTCGATTTGCGACCGAACAAGATCCGACCCGACAGAACGCAAAACCAGCGGAGCACCGTCAGGCCGAGCCCCACCACCCCCTAAAGCATCTCCAGTGCCCACCGCAAGGTGCCAAGGCAGAGGAACCGTCGCCACTCTCGGAAACCCCAACGTCGAAAAGGCGTCGAACCGAATGCTCTCCTTCGGGGAGCGTGCCACGCTCGCATGCCGCCCCCCTGCACTAGTCCGCCCCACCTCCGGGAGCCGAACCCCCTCCTCGGGGAGCCGAGCCCCCTCCTCTGTGGGCTGAACAACAGATCGATGCTTCGTTCCTCCACCTTCCGACGACACCTCGGCCAAGTTGACCCCTCTCTTACGATACCTAACTGCCTGACAAGCCGCCCAAACATCCGGGCCACTAGCTCAAGAAGCAGCCGCCTACCACCAAGCCGAACATCCTACCAACCCATTTTCTCAGCCCCAACCGGCCTCACCCGAAGCACGACCTCCAACGGCTGTCCAGGTTGACAACCCGAACACTCGATGGAGTCGACCACAAGAATGCACCACAGCAACCCGGAGATGCTCTCTTTCATCCTCGCCCCCAGCGGAAGCCCCCTGACAACGACTTTCTCCACCCTGGCAGGCAACACGGCGACATCCCACTCCCTTGGCCTTCGCCACCTCAACTGCAACGACCCAGCCTCCGATCCGTGCAACAAACTCCGCAACTCGGAATCTGTGAGCCCTCTCGCCAATGCCCTCCACGGTGAAAGCAGAGCCACATCTCCCTTGAACGAAGCCATGGACACGAGCCCCACGTCAGAAGTCGTCAAGAAAAACGTCCCCTCTCCACTACCCTCGCCAACCAGCACGTTAGCCTGGAGCTCAGCCAACGGGCAGCGCCTCCGCGAATGGCCAAAGCACCGGCACAAGAAGCAGCGCACGGGCTCACGGCACACCCCGCGCCCAATGGTCGAGACCTCCGCAGCGGTAGCAGCCCCGCCCGAAAGGGGAGAAAGGCGGCGGCCCACGCTCGCACCCAGCAGCTGTAGCGAACAGCCTCCTCCGACACCCCTCCACCAGGTGCCAACCCTCACCCTCATCCGAGCCCTCGCCGGCTACCCTGCCAGGAGCCGCGCCCACTCGCCCTAGGCCGCACCACTCGCCGATCACACCGAATGCAGAAGGAGCCGCGCCTGCAAGTTGCAGGCGCTCGCCGACGAGCGCGCCTCAACTACTCGCTCCCGCACGTTGGTGACAGATGAATCTCGTATTCATCATGCTAAAAACTCTCTATTAAAACCCCTGTCTTAATTAATCCAATAAAATCACCTCTAAATCTTTGATTTTATCTTGTACTATATTGTATATAATTACCATTTATTTATTGTATTTAATTTCCCTTATTTTTCTGTATTTATTTTATCACTCAAAAAAAAACCCCTAAAAATTAGGTAGATAACTTGTCTATAAATCACTGACCTTTAAAACCACTAAAAAATACAAAAACAAATCAAAACCACAAACTGGGTATTTTTACCCCCTTGAGAATACCCCCAAAAAATAGCTTTTGTACAGATGACCTCTTTTGACTTTTTGACCAACATGAAAGTTGTAGATCTCATCGAGACGAACAACTTTCATGTTTTGACTTTTTCCAAATTCGGCCTCTAACTATTTCTTTTATATTTTTCTTTGTTTTTATTTCTGAATTAATCTGATTGGGCCACGTGGCGCCCTCTGGGCCGCCCACGTGGCCCGCTCTCCTTCCCGCCACCTGGCGCCCAATCTAGGCCGTTAGATCCCCTTCCCCTGCTTCCATCCTCACCGGTTATCACGCATCATCCCTCAGCCGCCCGATCTGATCTCCAGATCAAATCTAAGCCACGCATTGACGCCTCAACGCCAGCCCTCAGATCCACTCTCATCCCTCGGCCGTCAACACGCCACGTCTCCACTCACCGCAACCCTCCGATCACCTTATTATCCCACGGTCGATAGCGCGCCACGTCACCCTTTCATCTGAGCCCTTCAGTCATTACCATCTCAGCCGTTGGATCAAGAGATCCAACGGCTACCATTGGTCTCCTACCTCCAGACGCCCCTTACCCAGCCGTTACATCACATGAAACCCTCGCCCCCTTCCTATTTTGGAAGGTGACTCCTGCCACCTCTCCTCCTCAAAACGCCACCCCATGTAGCCCGTTGAACCACCATCCTCACGTAACCTCTAAACCTCCGCGCCATTACACCCAACCATCAGTATCTCCATTCGAAAACGCCTTCTTCCCTCTGTAACGTCAGCCTCCGCCTCCTATAAATCTCCTTCTTCCGCCACCGTCGTTGGTCATCCACCAATCTTGGGGCTTCGGCCCAGTCTCCGGCCCTCCAGTGACAGCGGAGGAGCCCCTTGAATGGAGGCGAAGTCGGCCGAAGCCTCGGTGAGATCCGTGGCCTCCGGCCACGTAGCGGTCGCCATCTGGCACCGCCGAGCACCTCGCATTGGCTGAGCGAGTCGTGCGACGACCGGAGCCCCGCCTAGGAGCTCAGCCCAAGCCTCTCCTCCACCGGTCCCCCTCTCCGACGAGGTCCCTCCTTCCTTCTTCTTTTCTTCGAATTTTCCTGCAATCTCATGTCATCTCCACCTTCATTAGACCATCCAATTACCTTCGCCACACCACCACCATTCACGTCGACCACCCTACCTTTCTCCAGAACCTCCTCCGCTTCAATCCCCTTCTCCTCCGCTTTGCCGGAGAAGAAGCATCAGACCACCGCCTCTCGACGCATCCACGGTCTCCATACACCTCACCTCGCTCACAGTCACAACACGCTTCGGCTATCTAACCATTGCAGGAGCTTCCATCTTCAATGGCCGAAGTGCTGAACGGAGCCCCTTCGAGCTTTTCTCCTCCGGCGATGCTGCACCATCTGTCACCTCCGATCATCCATGGAGCATCGCCGCATCATAACTTTCTTCGCCAGGTCCCCAGCTTGCTCCTCCATTCATCGGAGGACTTGGCGGAGCACGGAGGAGCAATCCGCGTGTCACCGGAGCCCCGCCTTTTCCGGTGGCTCGCGGCGGAAGGAGATGCTACAGGTGTCGTTCGATCGAATGGATCGAACGGCTGTGATGACGCCACGTGGTGGACCCGAGCCTTCTTCCAAGCCTATAGGCTCGGGTCCTCCAAGCCTAACGCCGAACCGCCCGCTATCACCACGTGTGCCCGAAGCTGACGCCCCTCCCAAGCCTGGGCCTTCACGTGCCTCGCACGTGAGGCCTGGGCAAATTGCAGTGAAGACCCCGGAAGTTTACATATTTGCATTTTGGTCCCCAGGCACGTGTCTCACGTGCGTGCCTGGGTAAATTTCAGGGAGACGCTCCATAGTTTAGGAAATCGCAAAAAGGTCCCTACGCGCAATTGGGAAAATTACAACCGGGCCCAGGCAGTTTTTGGTATTTGCATTTAGGTCCCTCCAAGGACCTAAATGCAATATTTATCCCTTTATTTCATTGCATTTTTATTACAATTATGCCCTTGCACTGTTTTTAGCATAACTTGAGCATCGTAGGTCCAAATTGCATGATTTTAGTGTCGTTTTGATCCTTGTTTTGTCCTCTTCATCTTAGCGTACTTATTTGTCTCATTTGCTCCTGTTTTAAATGAAGTGAATTTTCATGTGCAAATATTGGGACTCTACTCTCCTTGTCTGGCTTTGATCTGATGACCGCTTTTTAATGTTATGATTAATATGACACTGATTTCATTTCTATGTTGTTGCTCATAATTTTTAGGGTATAATTGTAGGCTTTATTATTCTCTTGCATTCTTATTTCATGCATCACTTTATATTTGCATAAAAACCAATAAAAATACATGCATCATAACATCACTTTGCATTGCCTTGAAAATATCATAGTGCATCATAATTTGCATATGGACCTGAAAGTGAGATTAAATCGCAGTGAACTTCATGAATCAAAATTCAATACTCAGATTAGGCTGCCGTATCCATGTGTTCGACCTTGGTACACTTACCAAGTATAAATATTCCACAGCATTCAAAGTCCTGTGGTTTTTGTTGAACAAAATTCGCCTCCTGTACTACAGCATAATTCCATACTATTATTGAGGAGAATTTCGCTTTCATCAGTGACCCAGTGGACTCGCACCCGCGCCGAACTTGCCGAACGCCGAAGCACCCTCCCCTGCGCGCTGCAGGCGCTCGCCCTCGCACGCCGAAGCACCCGCGCCCTCGCGCGCTAAACGCCAACTCCCGCACTTGCTCGCCGCAGGCGCTCGCCCTCGCGCACCACAACCAGTCACCCTCGCGCGCCGAAGCCCGCCGCGCATCCCACCACCGCCATCTCCGCGAACAACGGTCGCTACCCGCGCGTGGAATCGCCCCCACGCGGAGTCGCCCTCACGCAGAATCGCCCCCACGCGGGGCCACCCTAACTCACATCCCTCATTCAACAATCACCTCCTCATGTGAATCTTTCTAAAGGTCCTTCCATGTGGGATGCCAGTTCAGGGGTGACAACTTAAACAACCGAAGCCCCGACAAAGTTCGTCCCATGATGGTAATTTGAATGTTGCGGAGGCAGCAAAACAACATTATCTTTTTTTTATTTTTTTTGAGGCTCAAAAAGGGGGAGACACTCTTTGGTGTTCGCCCCAAAAATGTATAAATGAAAAATAAAAAAGTTAATTACAACAAAAGGGAGAAGGAGGAGAAAAAAGTGAAGAAAACCCAAAAGAAGAAAAGAAGAAGCAACCGAACAACACCAGCCCAAACAAATAAGGCCCAACGCCTACACAGAACACCAGTCACCAATAAAGCGCGAGCAAAGGATAAGAGTATTTTCCCGATAGAACCGCTGACCGAAGAAGAGAGCATCGTTCCTTCCCAGCCAAATACACCACAGTCTTGCAATGGGGGCCAAAAGATCCCGCCTATCCCTGTTCCTGTTGTTCCAAAGAAGCTCGCAAAAAGCAGAAAGGTTGTCCGAGCTCGCCCAAGGCAAATCGTCCCAGATCCCACGAACCAACTGACACCCAAAGAAAAGGTGATCAATAGTTTCCTCCTCCGAATTACAGAGGACACAGATGGCATTGATGTTATCGAAAATTCTAGCACAACGATCGCGCGTCATCAACATTATCTTTAGGAAATGCTCATGTCTGTCAAAATGTTTTGGTCTCTATATCAACTTTTTAGTTATATCAGTTACATGTGGAAGTGGTTGATGCCTTGAAGATGGACTTGGCATAATTTTCAATAATTAAGATTTATGAAGATTGCATGTCTACTAACTTCTAGTCATCATCCTGTTAGCTTTAAAAGTAACAAAAATCAATATTACAATAACATCCCAAACGGAGGTTATCTAGATTTCCATCTTCATTCCATGGATGTCAGTTTCATCACACTTCTCTCTAGTTTAACTTAGTAAATGATTTTTTTGAATAACATGCAAAGAGACTTCACACAACAAATTAATGTCTGTGCACATTCATGAGACAATATAATTACTGTAGCATTCATTTCAACTGTCAGGGTCTCACAAAAACTAATTATAAATAATGGCAGAAACTAAAAGATCATTTCAGTGTGCCATTTGCCAGATGTAAGAGAATCTACCGATAATTTGTCCGTGCAGACCAAATCTTGTATCATAATCCGGTTCACATAAAGTTCCAAGGATGCATATTGAATTAACCATAGCTTTGTCAAGCATCAAATTAAAAAATATGCATAATTAACTGAAATTATTGTATAAGTACCCGCAAACTCCACCCATGTTCATGTCAAATCCACCATCAATAAGTTCCCCCTCATCAGAATAAGTTGCTTTTGCCATTTTAGCAAGTTGTTGATATGGGATCACAAAACAAGCAGACGTAATAGCAAGGCCAACCCAGTGCTTCCATGTAAAGGTAGAATAAAAGATGAGCATCCTCACTGCAATGTAAATAACCTGTTCCATTACAACAGAAGAAATCAGAGACAATCCTGGAAGAGCAACGTCTAAAAATAGCATTCGTGTGTCCCTTGTACGCAATCAAAGGTTCGTGATTCTGCTTCTATAAAAACTGGTAAATTCATAATTTCAATCAAAACTCACAGTGTTCACAAGAATTAGGTGCTCGTTTTAATAATGGATTTCAGTCAATCCTATAATAAATTAACCTATCTCCGTTGATAATTGGGTTGTGAATTGTGTATCTCTAGGGTCAGTTTGAGTCATTTCCCTTACATCTCATCGAACACAGTCCTTGGAGCAAAAAGAAGAGTGATTTTCCTCTCTATTGACAACCATAAAAAAGAAGAGTTATTTTTTCCTCTATTTGCCCACATCTACTGGTCAGGTAGCAGTGTGCCTACCACCCAAAAGAACATGGTTCAAATACATCTTTGTGGGGATTCCGTAAGTAAGATAGCCGACATCCAGTGTAAAAAAATAGTTGCATCTTTCAACATGGATTTGAGCAAGCCGACCCTACTTAAAGTAGGAGAAAGCTTCGTCATTTTTTTTAATTGACAACCATCAAAAAATAAGATTTTGAGGAATCAATTGGAATGACAAATTGGTGATGCAGCAATTAAAGCCCCCTAACATAACTGAGGTTGGGACCTGCTTCAATGTAACATATTTGCAGTTTGTTGAAATTCATATTTCAAGTGTCTAAGTATGGTACCTGCTTCAATGAGTCTGTCCCATAACCGAGGATGGGACGTGAGAGGCTACGTGTTCGGGGGAGGATCCGGGAGAGACTTCAGCTGGAAGGTCCAGTTCCACAAAGCTCAGCGGTGGGCCATGGTTGACTAGCACCAGACAATGAAAGTGGTCGGGGGGAGATTCATCGTCGGAAACGAGAAGGGAAGGTTACAAGGAGCAGTGCTCCCCGTGGTGCGAGTAGGCCTCTCCCTTTCAGGCGGGGTTGCTTCCGTTGCGGCTCGTTTGAGCATTGGGTGAGCCAATGCAGAAAACCAATCCGATGCTTCAAATGCTTTGGATGTGCACATTAAAGCAAGAACTGCGGTGCAGGAGTCCGTTCGGAGGCGGCGATAAGCAATTTGCGGAGGCGCTGCACTTCCTGGTGGGGGAAGGTAGCGGCGGGGAGGTCCTGTTCAAGGGAACCTCGGATGTGGGCATGGCGACGGAGGGCAGGTACAAGGGGGATGTGGCTTCGGTAATGTCATGGAGGGTTCTGGCTCGAGGCCTGAGCAGGTCTGAGGCGAACGAGTTGTTGTCTTTCTCGCGCTCACGGAGGTCTTTTCTCATATGGAGACATGCGCGGCCAGACAATGGCATGCTCACAACTCGGAGCATGAGTCTTGTGAGGGTGAGGGGGATCCCCTTTCTCTGGCGGGATCTAATCTGGGTGCGGCAGCTGCTTGAGGGAATAGCGGTGGTGGATGGTCTCATCGTCCGTGGTGTTTCTCCATATGAAGGCACAGATCCTCTCATATGGGTTCATCACCTTCACCCACAGCAGCTTGGTTGGTGGTCGGTGCAGGCGGAGGGGTGTCGCCTGCACCTGGAGATTTCATCGGCGGGAACGACGGCGGTGGGTGCGGCTCGGCTTCAGTAGCGGGACAGAGTGATTCAGATCAACTCCGGAGGCACCGCGGCTCCTCGAATCATGCAGGGAATTCAATTCAGGACTTTCAATGTGTGATGGTAGTTACATTCCACGGATGTTAGCATCCCTCATGCGGAAGACCCAACCATTTCGTCTTCCGTTATGGAGGGGTAATCTCCCTTGCCGTTTCGAGCGGTTATCAAAACAGCTCTCCCTAGTCAGATTTTTGAAGAGTTGATGCCTGGTCATGGGTCAGATGCACTTGCTGCTACGGATTTGCGGATAATCAGGATCCGATCAAGAGGAGAGATCCACATATTGAACAAACTCGAGACATGCCTGAATCCGAACCCTCAAGTCGACTCGGATCCAGACCCTTAAGTTGACATGGATCTGGATCTTCAAGTTGTTATGCCCTCTGATTGATCCGGAACCGAGCCCTCGAGTCAACCTGCTTCGTTTTGAACTGGTATCGAGCCCTATCATGGAGGATCCGAAGCAGATACTTGTGTCTGTGATGGGTTCCAATGTGGTTAATCCGAAGGAGAGGCTCCACACCTCGGAGGAGACTGACGCGGAGGATGCAAGGTAGAGGGGTCGGTCCTTGGGGATGTGAGGCTCCGCATGCGATATAGTTGCCTCGGGGGTTGGTGGGGAGTGTGGTGGAAGGGGCGGAGGTGTCGCTGCATGGTGTTGGGGGACCTGCGCAGGGAGTGGGTTGGCGGAGGTATGGATATTGTTACAAGCGGAAACCGCAGGGTGGGAAGAA
The DNA here is from genome assembly GCA_037367405.1 of Ottelia alismoides. Lineage (NCBI taxonomy): Eukaryota > Viridiplantae > Streptophyta > Magnoliopsida > Alismatales > Hydrocharitaceae > Ottelia > Ottelia alismoides. Next base: position 21,449 of record JAZKJV010001035.1, on the reverse strand, counting down.
GAAAAGGAAGAAGAGGTCAGCGGTGGAGGCGCCCAGGCGGGGGAAGAGGCGGGCGGAAGGAGAGCTACATGTTGTCGTGGCAGAGGGGTCACGGTCTCCTATTGGGAGACCGAGTTTTTTTAGCTTGCTGGATAGGAGCTTCGCAGAAAGTCTGGGCGTGATGTCGCCCCGTGGGAAGAACAAAGTTGTTTACCCATGAAGATGTTGTCATGGAATGTCTGAGGGTTGGGCCATCCCGAGAAACAGTTGGGGTCAAGAATCTGATTGCTGATGCTCAGGAGGATATCGTGCTGCTACAAGAAACGAAGGTTTCGAGGGCCGGAGGAAATGCGCGGCGGGATCAGGGAGGAGGCTCTAACTTCGAGTTCGATGAGGTCGAGGCGTAGGAAGAGGCTCGCGGGCTCCTGACAGGATGGAAAAGGAATGAGTTTGAGAAGACGGCTAAGTGGAGATCCATTTTTTGCTCTCAGTGCGTCTGAAGCGGAAGGCGGACGCCGTCACTTTTATTGTGACGAATATCTATGAGCCCACGGGTTCGATGCCTGGATCCTTAAGCACCGATCTTGCTGAGGTGGGGACGACCAGAGAGGAAGGTATCTGGCTCATTGGAGGCGATCTCATTTTGACTTTACTACTAGAGGACCGGCCTTCACGTGGGGGTGGACGAGCGGGCTCGGAAGATTTCAAGAACCAAGTTCACGCTACGGGTTGACAATTATAGACACGGCAGGTTGTGCATACACTTAGCAGAATGTGCGGGCGAGATCTCGGTTGGATAGATTTCTTCTCGCCTGAGGGGGTGGATTCCTTCCCCCTCCCAAGGGTGTGGGCGTTACCTCAGGTGCATTCAGATCACACACCTATTCTTTGGTCCTCGGAGGAGCAGAAGAGGTTTGGTTTCTTCTTCAGGTTCGAGCGAGCGTGATTGTTGGAAGAGGGGATGAAGGAAGAGGTAGTCTCGTGCTGGAGGGGGTGGCATGTGGAGGGATCGACGGCCACGTGTCTGGACGGCAAACTTGCATTGTTGAAGAATTTCTTGCTTGAATTCGGCCGTGAAGTGAGGGCGCGATGAAGGGAGCGGAGAAATAACACCCAAGAGGGGGTGGTCCGCTTGGATGGGTTGGATGACCAGAGAGGCCTTGACCAGGAGGAGGTGTTGGAATGGGCAAGGCTATTGGACGTGTCACTTGTGGAGGATAGGAAGGAGGAAGTGGAATGGAGGCAGAGATATAGGCAGAAATGGTTGTGAGAAGGTGATGCGAATACTAAGTTCTTTCATTCGATGGCTTCCGGAAGGAGGAGGAATTTCATCCAGAGCCTTGAGGTGGGGGGAGAGTGGTGGGGAACGCTCAGCTAGGGCGTGCTCTCAGGAGGCACTTTGTAGATATGCCGAGAAGGAAGCGGGGGAGGGATGGGGTGGCATGGAACATGGTGGAGGTCTTGTCGGAGGCACATGCGGATGGGCTCGAAACCCCCTTTGCTGAGGAGGAGGTGAAGAATGCGGTCTGGGGGCTAAACACGGACGGGGCCTCAAGACCAGACGGATTTAGGGCTGTCAGGAAAGCTCGAGCTCGATGAGCTCAACTCAAGCTCGGCTCGTTAAGGGCTCGCGAGCCAAACTCGAAAACTTAACGAGCTCGAGCCCGAGTTGGGTTTTATGGCTCGTTAGCTTATCGAGTCAAGTACGAGCTGGGCATTGTTCAACTCGGAATCTCGTCTAGATAATTCGTTTCCCCTCTTAATAAAAAATTGAAAACATATATACTAAAACTTCCACATTGAGTTTGATATAAAATAGAGGTTAACATTTTTCTTTCTTAAAAAGCTACAGAAAAGAGTATAAAAATCAAAATTACAAATGTCATTTGCATAATTTAATGTATAAAATTGAACAATGACTCGTTAAGAGGTTCATGAGCCTGCTCATTTTGAGGCTCGTGAGCCAATTCAGAAACTCATGACTCGATAAGAGGCTCGTGAGCCAGCTCAGAAACTCGTGTCTTGATAAGAGGCTCGTGAGTCAGCTCAAACTCGACGAGTTCGAGTTGGTGATCCAAGGCTCGACCCTTATCGAGTCCGAGTTCGAGCCTTAGGTTTCTTATCAAGTTTGAGTTTGAATTGAGGCCAACTCGGCTCGTTGAACTCGATAGACACCCCTAGACGGGTTCCCAATGTTTTTCTACAAGGAATTTTGAGACTTGCTAAAGGAAGAGATTCTAGGTGTAATCAATGAGTTCAGGGATGGAAACAGCGGGTTTGAGAAGGATAATAGGGTGTTTTTGTTCCTCCTTCCCAAGAAGGAGCATCCGATACGGGAGGAGGACTATAGACCGATTGCGTTGTCCAATGCCATCTATCTGATCGTGGCCAAGGTTCAGGCAAATAGGCTGAGGCAGATGCTTGACCATGTAATTCTTCAGAATCATACTGCTTTTATCCCTAGTCGATAGTTGGCAGATGGTATGTTTATGGCATACGAGATCTGCCTCCAATGGAGATGTGAAAACAAGAAAGGCTTGATGTGGAAGATTGATTATGAGAAAGACTCCGACTGCATGGACTAGATTTTCTTATGGGTGTCCCTACGGCATCGTGGCTTCACTGATCTCTGGATAGCTTGGATGAAAAGGTGTGTCACGGCCTCGTCTTATTCTGTCCTAGTGAATGGTAGGCCTAAAGGATGTTTTTTCCAGCCTCAGAGGGGTGTGCGACAAGGATGTCCTTTAGCGTTGATGCTGTTTGTTCTGGTCGCGGATGCATTGGCAGTATTCATGAGAGCGATCGACAAAGGATGGTGCAAATGCTTCCACTTGGGGACCATTTCTATTCCACTATTGCAGTATGCGAATGACACGGTGATTTTCCTGGGCGGCTCAAAGGATATACACAGAAGGGCAATTCAACTGGTGGAGATCTTCAGCAGCATCTCTGGTCTTCAAATCAATAGATATAAGTTAGTGGTGATTCAGTTTGGGATGGACGGGGCTGAGAGCATAAGAATGGCGGAGTTATTAGGCTGCCCCTAGGGTGAGTTACCCGTTTCATACCTAGGTCTACCTCAAGTGCGAGGCAGACTTAGGAAGGCAGATTGGGACATGGTACTCAGGAGATTTGAGCAGAGACTAGCTCGTTGGAAGGCGGATACCCTCTCTAAGGGGGGGAAAGCTTATTCTCTTGAAACATGTGCTTTCGGCGATTCCTATCTTTTTCTTTTCAACAAGGATGATGCTGGTGGGTGTTAGAAAAAAGATTGAGATAATGATGCGAAGTTTTTTCTGGTCAGACGGGGTCACGAGAAGCAGCATAGGCCCAGTGTACATCTAGTGGGATGGGAGAAACTCATGAGGCCGCGAAGCGAAGGAGGCTTGGGGGTTCGGGACATGACTTGCATGAATAAAGCACTTTTGGCTAAGTAGGTGGTCCAGATTTTGGGTGACACAGATAGATTGGTTGTCATACTTTTACGCAACATTTATGGAGTCAAGGGCTCGCTTGAGGCAGGAAGAATAAGGTTCGAGTCTTCCCTTTGGAGCGGTTTTCGTGATATTTTACCACAACTAAGGCTGAGATTGAAATTGAATGTGGGGAGGGGATGTCTTTCGGTTCTGGCGTGATAATTGAACGGGGGATGGGGCGCTTTGCAACAGGTTCCCAAGGCTCTTCGTATTGGCGGCAACCAAGGGGTGTTCCGTATCAGAGGCTTGTGAGTCTGGTTTGTGGGTCCCACGATTTTTGACTGACCTTTCCAACCATCGACTGGAGGAGTTGGTTAGATTACAACCCGAGTTGCCTTCTCCTGACTGTATCTCTCGGGGAAGAGATCATTTCATTTGGGATGGGGGCAGATTCTTGACGAAGAAGGCTTATTCGGAATTCAGGAAGATCATGGATGATCCGGACCCAAACCTGAAGCAAGATATGAAGATAATTTAGGCTAATAAGATCCCGCGCAGAGTGAAGGTTTTCCTTTGGTGCCTGAGAAGGCGCAGACTGTGTGACAAAGCGAGAAGGGGTGGCTTTTTGGCATTCCGGATACTCATTGTGACAGATGTGGCACACAGACAGAGGATACAGAACAATTGTTTTTTAATTGTCCGTTGTCGGAACAAGTATGGAAGGAGGTTGGGGCGGTGTGGGTCTCACGTGGTGGATTGGCCGATTTCTAGAGGTCGATGGGGAGCAACTCGACAGATGATTGTGCACTACTTTTTGCAGCTCTTTGGACCATCTGGGGAGGAAGAAATGATCTAATTTTCAAAAATCAGAGGTTTTCTTCGGAAAATGTAATCGCTTATTGTCTTTACCTTTACCGTTTCTGGTCCACAAAGTAATGTACGTCACTTTTCATTTTTTTAATATAAAGGTCTTGTGCGGTGAGTTCCAACTCAGGATATCACCCTCTTTTTACTAAAAAAGTGTCTAAGTATATATCCCAAAGTTTGAAGAACTTTGTTGTAAATAGAGGAAAGATCTAGAATCATCTTTCCCCACTATAGTTGGAATTGTCTGGGGTCTTTTTTCCCTCTAGGTTTAGAATATCTAGAATAGTAGTGTGGTTATCTCGATATTTCTTCTCTTTGCTCCTCTTCTTTATAAGTTGAGACTATTCTAGAATACTATTGCACTTTCTATCATGTTGTGTATCCCATCTATAAAATACATCTTTTCCTAATGAAAGAAACAACATAAAATCAAGAAGAGTACATTTTGAGAGAAAGAAAGTTTCTCTTTCACCTTTCCTTTCCTCCCTATATCTCCGTCTCTTCTTTTCCTCCATCCTTCCTCTACAGCATCTTTAAAGTTCTCTCTCTCTCCCTTTCTTTGTAACCAAAGACCTTTGTTTCCCTCTTTTGCTTTCTATCACTTCTCTCTCCCCCCCCCTTCCAACTCCTATATCTTATCTCTTTGCTTTCACTCTCATTCTCTCCTTATCGATCCCTCCTCCCTCACTCTATCTATCACTCTTTCTCCATCCCTCGACACTTCTCGTATCTTTCTCCCTCTAGCTTTACCATCTCTTCCCCATCTCTCTCTTCCCCGTTTTCTTCCTTCTCTATATATCATCTCTTCCCCCTCTCTCTCACTCATCTCTCTTTCCTTTATAATCTATTTGCTCTTGTCTCTCAATCTCCCCTCTCAACTCTTTCTCTCAATCTCCCCTCTCAACTCGTCCTCTCCCTCAACACTTCATTCTCGCTCTCATTACCTCTCTCTCCTTGCATCTCTCTCATCTTTCCTCTTCAACATTAAGGATCTATCGTTCCCCCTCTTGAGTCTTCACTTACCTCATGCTTTTATTACCTTTCTCCCCTATTCTTCTTCCTAATTCCCCTCTATCTTACGCTTTCATTTGCACATTTTTTTATTTTCCTGTTTAAAATCCCCTTTCTTTCTTTAACCGTACACTTTCTCAACCTTCCATTTCTTACATGTGAACAATTTACATGAAACTCCACAGCTCACCATAGGGCATGAGGTAACATGGACAACTAGACTTTCCTAAACAAAACCTCGCTTTAAAAGTACGTGTAAATCATGGTTTAGGATAATTGTGTTAGCTAATGAGGGCTTTTCGGGTGCAGCGGGACTAGCATAATTTATTTAGATAAGTGTTTCTGTAGTTTTTTACTAGTTTTGCTAGAAAATGTCTACTCTTTCTAGTAGAATATATTTCTGGACTTTATACTCTAACCAGGTTGTAGGATAAGCTTCCTCCAATTAAGGTGATTGACTCAATTGAACTCTATTTCAAAAGTCTATTAAGCTAAACTGAGATAAGTTTTATTATTGCCACGTGGGTAATGTAAGTCTGTTCAATGTTCACGGAACAACATTTCAAGTCATAAACGGATACAAATCTGCCCTTAATGCATTTCCCATTGAAAAACTTGTTCATTAATTTAGTTCATTTGGAATGAAACTCCTGACCAATTTCAAGAAGAGGATGCCAGTTTTTTCAAACATTGCTAGCATATAAAACTATCAACTTCATCCTTAACCATGACTTCTACCGAAACTACGGTCAGCCAAATAAATTTACGCATTTTTGTGCTATGGAGTTTGGTACAAGACAGATATATCATAGAATAACTCTGGCCTTATATCTAAATTATTGTATACTATTTTCATTTTTCAATGGTCTCCGTCCAGCATTTCTTTGGTCTCCTTGACTCATATTGTATGGCCTATCAATCAACCTTTTTAACGTTCAAACCGGGGCAATGCGGGCATCAACTGGACTACTCACATATGCCCAAACCATCTTAAAAAATATTTGCCCCACTGTATCTTCTAATAGGTCTGTGCCAACTTGCTTTCAAATCATCTCATTATAAATCACATTCATTTCGTTTTTTTTCTGACAAAGCATCCACCTTAACATCTTCCTGTTATAAGCATCCTACACACAAATTTGTTAGCATAATAATCATCATCATGTAGCATCTCATTGTTTGTATATGGTACTAGTGCTTATACTCTTGTGCTCTCTTCTTGTCGCAAAGAACGCATGTTCTCCATCTATATTAATTTTGTTTTACTATATATGTATTCCGTATATTTAGTCTTCTTCTTGTTATCAAAAACCCTTATATTTATTGCCCCCCCCCCCTTTCAATGTCAAGCTTTACATTGACTCGGGCTCTTACCTCATCCACTAGAACAATAGCATCGGCAGATAGCATGTACCAATGTACTTATCCTTAGATGAGCTCCGTATGTTAATACATCGCCAAATTTTCAATACAAACTTAAAGCCAAGTTACGATTGGCGACATCGATTTTATGCGAAAAAGTGATGTAAGGCGAACTTTGACCTAGGATACTGACCATGTTTTTGATTTCGAGATCACCCAAAAAAATACTTAGAGAAGATCATATTTCATTTTTAAAACTAGGTTATCTCAGTGACTCGTAGTAGATAGCTCTGCAAGACTCGGAGTACAAGTACAAGTCCCATTTGGGAACAAACTGATCCTAATACACGACTGAACTGAGCATTTGAATGTAAACACATCGACCATCTGAAATGCTTTCCAGTAACAATCCCTTACTCTTATATCCCACTTGCGATTTTCTTGTGTTAGCAACAAAGGAATACAATGGGGCCATTACAATCCTGCTGCATGCAACTACAGTAATACAACCCCCCAAAAAAATTTACTCCTTTGCTTCAGCAATCATTCATCTGTGGCGAATTACATAATTCGGAAAATACATCCTTTGAATCCAATTACGATGCGACAATCCAAAGAAGTTTAGTCTCGCGTTCATTGCTATCTGGTTTGATTGATTTTTTATGCTATTATATCGGACATTCGAAAGGAACTAGAGTTTGTAACCCTGGCAGACGGGGAGGAAGGAGAGAGTGGGAGAACGCACGTTGGAAGCTATGATGAGGCGGAGGAGCATGGCCATGTGCTGCTTGTTCTCGTCCCTCCTCTTCTTCGCGCCCTGGTTTGCCATCTCTCTCTCTCCCACGCTCTAGGGATTTGCTGATGCGATGGAATTCGAATTCGAGAAAAATTCGTCTAAACATATTTGGTCATATACGGTTGTCAATATTTTTTTTGTTATGTATCGTAGGTAAGCCGTCTCTTTGTCCTTAAAGTTTTCATGTGTTACATACAAGTGAAAGCCACCTCTTGAAGATGCGGCTTTGGCTAAAACCAAAGCCGCCTTTTCAAGAGGCGACTTTCCCCTTGAAGTTTTTGTGGCATATTCCAGTGAAAGCCGCTTCTTGAAGAGACGGCTTTAGCTAAAATCAAAGCCGTCTCTTCAAGAGGCGGCTTACATACGGTATATAACAAAAAAAAATTATTACCGACCGTATAGAGCCAATATATTTCAAAACTTACCTCTCGGAGGAATTTTCCTCGATCGAATTCTCTGTCTTTTGACCAAGAGGTGCTAACAGAAGAGGGATCTTTGCCTACGAAAGTACCGTAGAGAATAAATGATGAAAAATTGTCTATTTTTGGTGCATGTTGTTTGGTTGCTTAGTTGGATTAGGTTGGGTTGGGGTACATCGGTGTACTCCTTCTTCCAATGCTTTCAATCCTTCTCATAGGTTACTATTCACAGAGGTACAATTTACTATTCACAGGGGTACTCCAATCCAACCCAATCCAGTCCAACCCAACAACCAAACAGGCCCCACGAAGTGGTAGCAAACATTTTATTTTATCAAGTACCGTAATTAAGTCGTTTTATCGAGGTGGTTTTACCTTTTAAATTTTTGTATGTATGGTACCAGCTTCACTTGTTATTTTTCTGAATAAATCGATAAAGAATCGCCTCATGTATAAGTATCGTTAATTAAAATCAAAGTCGTCTTTTCATACAGTAGGATCAATGACTTTCGAGACTTGCTGCCCGGACGGATTTTCCTCGAGAACACGTTACAGTCAAAAGTATTTTTTATGGCTCATTATCCAAGCATTCAAACAAACCTCTGATAAGGTAATTAGGATCGACTTTGTAGGATAATTTTTAAGTTAGCGACTTGTCTCTTAGATGTGTTGGTTAAGAATAAGAATAAATATATGATTTATATTCTATAATCACATCGAAGTTACACCATCTACATTTTTGGTAGCAGCAATGAAGTTCGTCACTGAAGTAGTATCCACGTTCTTCCAACTTTATATATTATGTATTATGAGCGATCAGGTCTTTGATAAGAATGTATTCATTATGTTTAGGGATATTTACACCATAACCCTGAGTAATATGGTAATTACCCCAGAAACCCTCTATAAACACTAATTATCCTCAGGACCCTGAATAACCACGTCGTTTTACACCCATAACCTTCCGTTAGTTTCGTTCGTTAACTCAACCAGATAGTTGAGTTAATCTAACCCAATTCATGATCCTACGGTGGAGGTTAATCAAAAAGAAAAGAAAAGAAGGAAGGAGGAAGTGGGTTCCATCCTGGAGCTAGTACGATGGGAACTTTCATGGAGGAGGCCGAGCAGCGGGGGAGGGACGTCTACTCCGACCTCAAGTCCGCCTCGACCGATTTCGACGGCAAGCTCGGGTTTTCCCTTCCCGATATCGAGAAGAAGATGCACAAGATGGAACGCTATGCCGCCGGCATCGCCGCTCTCCACTCCGAGATGGAAACCCTCACCGAGATGGAGGCCTCCGAAAGGAAGCTCCAGCGATGGAAGAACTACAGCGGCCCCCTGACCACGCCGTCACCCCCTCCACAGCAGAACCCCCGTGGCGCCGGACTCTTCATGAAGAAGCTCGCAGCTCAGCGGCGCCTCGTTCACCGGCTCCAGGACGAGTCCCTCTGGGGGGAGACCGTCGGCAAAACTGCAGAGCTCATGGTGTGCGCCATGATCACTGTCTTCGGTCGGATGTGCACCATGTTCGCCAGGGGAATTGAGGGCCGCAGTGATGGCAAGGAAGGGGGAGGTAGACGGGAGTGAGGCTGTCGTGGGGAGAGGGAGGGAGGCTGCGAGGAAGGTGCTGGCGTGGGTGGAGCCTATGGCGGAGGATACGGTGCGGTGGCACGCCGAGAGGAGCTGCGAGAGGCAGAAGCTGGATGGGAGTCTGCGGGTGTTGGCGATGTAGACGTTGCGATTCGCGGAGCGGCGGAGGACGGAGGTGGCGATCGTGGAGGTGCTGGTGGGGCTGAGCTGCGTGTTGAAGTACTTGAACGGGAAGAGGAGGAGGAGGAGGAGGATGATGATGATGACTCCACTTTAATCTTGAGGAGGTGATTGCAGACTCTTCACGGCCATTGCTGGTTTGCTAATGTGATAGAGAGTTAGGTTGGACGAGTAGATGGATGCAGTATATGGGGCTTTGTACTTAGCTACATCGCGCAGGGGAGAGGGGGCTGCAGGGGGAGGCACGCGGGGGAGGGGGCTGCAGGGGGAGGAGGTGCGCGGGGGAGGGGGCTGCAGGGGGTAGGAGGCGCGCGGGGGAGGGGGCTGCAGGGGGAGGAGGCGCGCGGGGTAGGGGGGCTGCAGACGGAGGAGGCGCGCGGGGGAGGGGGCTGCAGGGGGAGGAGGCGCGCGGGGGAGGGGGCTGCAGGCGGAGGAGGCACGCGGGGGAGGGGTGCTGCAGGCGGAGGAGGCACGCGGGGGAGGGGGTTGCAGGGGGAGGAGGCACGCGGGGGAGGGGGGCCTGCAGGGGGGGCTGCAGGAGGAGTCGCGCGGGGGAGGGGGCTGCAGGCGGAGTCGCGCGGGGGTGGGGGGGCTGCAGGCGGAGTCGCGCGGGGGAGGGGGGCTGCAGGCGGAGTCGCGCGGGGGAGGGGGGACTGCAGGCGGAGGCACGAGGGGGCGGGGGGACCTGGGATGGTGGGTGCTGCTTGGAGGTCGAAGGGGAGAGGAGGAGGTTGTCGGAGGAGCTTGCTGCTTGGATGAGGAGGTGGGTGCTGCTTGGAGGAGGAAGAGGATAAGGTGGAGGAGGAAGGTGATAAATGAACTTTTTTTGTAAATAATAGAAACTTAAAGGGTATAAATATAAAATACATAACGGATACCGTCAATAGTTAATGGTAAAATGGATGAAAGTTGACTCATGGTTATGTAATGTAAGGGTTAAACATTATTCGGGGTTTTGGGTGTAATTCGTGCTTGCGCAGGGTTCCTGGAGTAATTACGAGATTACTCAGGGTTATGGGTGTAAATATCCCTTGTGTTTATAACATGCTATAACAATATTTCTAAGATATGGCTATGGAAAACTTGGGATATACATTACATCCTCTCCAAGCGAGAACAGAAACATGAAAGTAAATCCCCTCAATATGTAAATCACTTAACATGGATAATATCACACATACCAATCTAGGGTTTGGTAGCTATTATGCAAAATCTCAATGCTATGATACATCATAGATTATCAAAACGATTAGCGTAAACTGATGCAAAAATCGAGCAATTGTGCACGATGTGTGCCCGCATGCGTGGGTCTTTGAAGCTTACTCAGAAAGATGGCTGGAAAATTGTTTAATTGGTAGTCAAGGATAATGACTAAAATAAAGCTTGATCAAGATGATAGCCATGAAAGGATAACGTAATAGCATTGTTATATAGGTAGCCAAAAAGAAGAGACCAACTCTATTAAGAGCAAAAGTGAACATTCATATACACCAGAAATCAATACCACTTTGTACAATACACAAAGTATCTAGTTCATGTCAATGCAGCGATATGTGCATTTAATATGTGTTCCTTGAGTCTGAAGAGGCACATTCTTGAAGTTTAGAAATCTAAAATGCATTCACAACGAGTTTTAATCGAGCAACATGAACTAAATAATCAAAATGACAAGAGCAATCGGAAAAAACAAGCTTATAACATGCTCCCTTTGTTTAACAGATGATATCAATATTCCTCCATTTGTTGACAACTAATGAACTTATGTACTGGAATGCTCGCGCATATTATAGTCATGCAATGATTGAGTGAAAAGAAACATTCAAGTTGTGCATTTAAGAGGCGTCACACTCCTGCAAAGATCGGCCAAGAACATAGGAGCGGGAACCACATGTCGATGCATGCATGAGAATGTATTGAAACGATTTTCTTGAAGTTAAATTGCCTCTCCCCTATCATGTGTCCGGTCGTTATAGTGTGAAACCCCAACTTTTTGACTCAAACATCTAATTGAACTCAAAGTTCAATTTGATCAGATCAATGCAATATAGGGTCACTAAAAGCGTCTTGTCATGCAGATGACAATGCTATCGAAATTTATCAATTCCAACTTAGGATGAGGAAAATATGATCACTTTAGTGAATGGTTATTCAATCCCAAAAAGTTAAATGGGAATTTTAATGCATTTTATAGTCACTACAGGAAAAAAATGGAAATGACGAGCATGCCCGAGGGAGGATGGGGCAAGCACGAGTCCTCGCTTCGATTGAATTTTAGTGCATGGTGTTACGTGGTGATAAATCTTGTATTCATCTTGCTAAAAAATCACTAATTAAACCCTTTGATTAAATAAACCAATAAAATACACCAATAATTCCTCTTTATTAATCTGTATTATATTGTGTATAATTAACCTATAATTATTATACTTATTTTGTAATTATTTTCTTATTAAAACGCATAAAAAATAGGTTAAGTAAATGTATATAGTTTTCCCTAACCTTTAAAAGAGATAAAAAATACGAAACACAAAAAATCGGTGCTTTTACCCCTTTAAAAATACCCCCAAAAAATCTTTTGAACAAATAATCTCTTTTGGCTTTTTTCCAACATGAAACTTGTATTCTCATCGAGATCTACAACTTTTATGTTTTGACTTTTTCCTAATTTTACCTCTAACTAATTTTTTTTCTTTGATTTTCTATTTTTGATTTTTTGGTGCAGCCACGTGGCGTCCTCTGGGCCGCCCATGTAGCCGCCCCTCCTTCCGCCACTTGACCTCATCCCTAGCCATCAGATTGACTCTTCTCCGCCCAGATCCTAATCGTTCACTCTCGCTTCGCTCCCAGTTGTCTGATCAGATCTTCTGATGAGATCTACGCCACTCCTTAGCGCCCTCATCTGGGTCGTTGGATCGCAAGATCCAACGGTCCATGACTCATCGTCTACCTCCTCACCACTTCACCTCTAAGCGTTACGCCTTGCCTACCCCGCTCACCCTTCCTAATTTGAATCTCACTCCATCCACCCTCTTCGTAAACTAATGCCCTCACGTCGCAGTCATTACATCCCTCGAACCCGTGTGCCCTTCCTTCCATCAATTCCAACCTTCTAGGGCCATGGATCAACTGTTTAAAGCACCACCCCTCACCTCCTGTAACGCCACCTACTACATTAACAATAAAAATCCAAAACCCAAACTTCCCAAACCCATATCTTCTCCACATGAACTCAAAATGCACAAAATCACCTTTAATTGAATATAAATTTTTATTAGCTATTTATGAAGGGGGTTTTCCTTATTTTGGAATTCAGATGCAAAAGTTTGGATTTGGACCCCTATTGTACATTATACCTGAATAAAATATTCATTTTATCAATTCTTTATTTTTCATTATTTTATAATTTTATAACTATGTAAATAATTTTTATAATATATGTACATAATTAGAATAAAATAAAATGATAAAAACAGAATAAAATAGTATACAAAAATAGATAGAAGAATGTATGCCACGACCCCAATTCCGGGTCGTCGGATCCTCCCATAACCGGATCTGGTTACTCGACAATAATTCATTCAGCAATCACAACTAACATTCAGAATCAGACTGCAAATAAAAATACTCATAAGGAAGTATTTCAACACTTTTCCGTTCACAAAATAAAGTTCAGATGATACATTGTCCCACTATAACCATTTACATGTACATCAGCTTGAAAGGAAAATACACAAAAGATTACTAACTACCTTACAAAGTAAAGCTACTGTGGCTGCCTGGATGTCTAGTATGTAAGATGGATGGATTTTTAAAGTCCTTGCGATGGCTCACCGATACCTGTTGGGTTTTCCATAAATCATAGGATAAAAATTAGCGAATGCTAAGTAACGAAGAAGAGAAAAGCAAACAAATTGTGTAATTTTGCAAAACTTGTTATCATTAAAGGTTTCATTCCTTCTTGTTAATTTAAGTCATATTCCTTTCTATTCCACGTCCGGGATTAGTCCAGGGGAATTATCTCACCACTATAAGGACTCCGAAGCTGTGGAAACTTCGAGATTGGAGATTGCGTTGATCTTGGTAAGCTTATGTCGCCGCACGTCGCCTCAGCCAATCCTCCAATACTACCCTGACAATTTCCTTTTCTTTTATTAAATAGGGTCTCAAACCCTCAGCCTGGAAAACCAATGAGCACACCGTCCTCGAGGACTTGGTTGCTTAAAATCTCAGGCTAACATTTAATCATATAACCTATCGACTTTAAATACGTATTATCGTGAACCAGCCGCTATTGAACCACCCATGCCTCCACATGGCACGACCACATCTTCCATCGTTCAACCCGAAGATATTGACTCCCGGTACCACATGATGCAAAACAATCATTTCATGTGCACTTAACATAACAGGGCAACCGCATACCACCTAGGTAGGGAAACGCCAATACGGGTTCCTTCCGACAAACCTATTGGTTGCATGTCCGACTTGTAGTTCTACTCCCAGTAATCTTTAACGTAATACACGATCCAACTCAAGCCACATCAATTTCCATGATGTAATTCTTTCGTTAAGTCTTCGATTTGCATAATCAACAATACTTAGTATAGACTCACATATATATTATTCATATGCATATACCCTAACTTTCAAAACTATCGCATCAATTTGATGCTTAAATCTTATTTTAGTGGAAATCACAAAGCAACTCTTCAAACTTTTCAAAAGTAGCAAAAAAATAGGGTTCTTCATAGCAAATAACACAAAATCAAGAATTTCAATAATCTCGTATGAAAACCCAACAGCAAAAGAAAGGATTTCGTTACCTAATCGAGCTCTCTCTCGTGTATGCAAGGCTTTATTGTGTTTCATTTTTAGAAAGGCTATGTTAAGGCTCCTAAAAAGATCGAATTTCATTTTCGTATCAAAAACGCTAAGAACGTGTCAAGAACGTGAAGAACGAACAAAGAACGTGAAGAACGCGAAGAACATTTCAGCAGAGCTTCCCCTTATACGTGGTGATATTTCTAGGAAAATTTCGGCAGATTTTCCCCTTATATCGGGACATATTTCTCGGAAAATTTCGGCAGAGTTTCCCCTTATATCGGGACATATTTCAAAATAAAAACGAAAAGAGTTTCCTCTATAAAATTAATCGAGAAGACAATAATAACGAAACTGAAAGAATATACTCAAACAATACGAGATGAAGAATCGGTCGACACCATGCATCTTAGGTGAGTGAACATGTGATGGATCACAGGGTTCACTGGCGTGCATAGCCGCCCGCACGTAAGTAGGGTATTGCACGGATTTCTCCATCAAAATAACTATAAAAGCATAATTGAAAGAATAGAAATATAAGTGATGGAGAATCGATAGACACTACGCGTCTTAGATGAGTGAACGCGTGACGAATCATAGGGTTCACTGACGTGCATAGCCGCCCGCACCTAAGTAGGGTGTTACACATATTTCTCCTCGAACTACAACAGGAAAACGAATCGGAAAGAAAGATGAATCAAGAACAAAAACTTGGAAGAACAAGAGGGTGAATTGAAAGCCTAGCTTACGAAGCAAACTAAGAGAGGATCATACCTTTCTCCTCCTTGTTCTCCCAGCAGCGCTTCGCTAGTGCTCCTCCCTCGCCTCCCACTCCTCCTCCCGACCTCTCGACCCTAGCCCATGGGGTGGTGGTGGTAGTGAAAATCGTAGAGAATGAATGGGTGGGGGGGGTCTATTTATAGGCCCCAGAAAACCACTAACCATGGTTAGAAAAACATGGTTTATACCTTAACCATGGTTTAGTGGCCCATGGTTTTGGCCCATGGTTTTGTCCAAAACTTATCCGAAACTTGGGGCTTAAGTTAGAACATTCTAGAGGTATCTAGATTCGTTAATGACGCTTAATTAACAGTAATCGTGATTAACTTTCACTAATCGTGATTTAACTTTCACGGCTTACGCGTATCTTTTGCTAACTATAGATTAGTGTTTGCTAATGATCATTAGCGGTTTTCAATCCGTCATTAGTTTCTTTAATCGTGTTTAATTAGTTTTAATGACAGTCATTATGGGTTAAAGACGTCTTAACCTCCTTACTTACCTTTCTACCAAAATTCATAACAAATCAAAATTAATCGAGAGAACAATAACAACGAAATATACTCAAACAATAAGAGATGAAGAATCGGTAGACACCACGCATCTTAGGTGAGTGAACGTGTTGTGAATCACAGGGTTCACTGACGTGCATTGCCGCCCGCATCTAAGTAGGGAATTGCACGGATTTCTCCATCAAAATAACTATAAAAGCATAATTGAAAGAATAGAAATATAAGTGATGAAGAATCGATAGACACCACACGTCTTAGATGAGTGAACGTGTGACGAATCACAGGGTTCACTGACGTGCATAGCCGCCCGCACCTAAGTAGGGTGTCACACAGATTTCTCCTCGAACTACAACAGGAAAACAAATCGGAAAGAAAGATAAATCAAGAAAAAAACTTGGAAGAACAAGAGGATGAATTGAAAGCCTAGCTTACGAAGCAAACTAAGAGAGGATCATACCTTTCTCCTCCTTGTTCTCCCGGCAGCGCTTCGCTAGTGCTCCTCCCTCGCCTCCCATTCCTCCTCCCGACCTCTCGACCCTAGCCCATGGGGTGGTGGTGGTAGTGGAAATCGTAGAGAATGAATAGGTGGGGGGTCTATTTATAGGCCCCAGAAAACCACTAACCATGGTTAGAAAACCATGGTTTATACCTTAACCATGGTTTAGTGGCCCATGGTTTTGGCCCATGGTTTTGTCCAAAACTTATCCGAAACTTGGGGCTTAAGTTAGAACATTCTAGAGGTATCTAGATTCGTTAATGACGCTTAATTAACACTAATCGTGATTAACTTTCACTAATCGTAATTTAACTTTCACGGCTTACGCTTATCTTTTGCTAACTATTGATTAGTGTTTGCTAATGATCATTAGCGGTTTTCAATCCGTCATTAGTTTCTTTAATCATGTCTAATTAGTTTTAATGACAGTCATTATGGGTTAAAGACGTCTTAACCCTCCTTACTTACCTTTCTACCAAAATTCATAACAAATCAAAATTAATCGAGAGAACAATAACAACGAAACTGAAAGAATATACTCAAACAATAAGAGATGAAGAATCGGTAGACACCATGCATTTTAGGTGAGTGAACGTGTGATGAATCATAGGGTTCACTGACGTGCATAGCCGCCCGCACCTAAGTAGGGTATTGCATGGATTTCTCCATCAAAATAACTATAAAAGCATAATTGAAAGAATAGAAATATAAGTGATGGAGAATCGATAGACACCACACATCTTAGATGAGTGAATGTGTGACGAATCACAGGGTTCACTGACGTGCATAGCCGCCCGCACCTAAGTAGGGTGTTACACGGATTTCTCCTCGAACTACAACAGGAAAACGAATCGGAAAGAAAGATGAATCAAGAACAAAACTTGGAAGAACAAGAGGATGAATTGAAAGCCTAGCTTATGAAGCAAACTAAGAGAGGATCATACCTTTCTCCTCCTTGTTCTCCCGACAGCGCTTCGCTAGTGCTCCTCCCTCGCCTCCCACTCCTCCTCCTGACCTCTCGACCCTAGCTCATGGGGTGGTGGTGGTAGTGGAAATTGTAGAGAATGAATGGGTGGGGGTCTATTTACAGGCCCCGGAAACCACTAACCATGATTAGAAAACCATGATCTATACCTTAACCATGGTTTAGTGGCCCATGGTTTTGGCTCATGGTTTTGGTCAAAACTTATCCGAAACTTGGGGCTTAAGTTAGAACATTCTAGAGGTATCTAGATTCGTTAATGACGCTTAATTAATACTAATCGTGATTAACTTTCACTAATCGTGATTTAACTTTCACGGCTTACGCGTATCTTTTGCTAACTATAGATTAGTGTTTGCTAATGATCATTAGCGGTTTTCAATTCATCATTAGTTTCTTTAATCATGTTTAATTAGTTTTAATGGTAGTCATTAAGGGGTAAAGATGTCTTAACCCTCCTTACTTATCTTTCTACCAAAATTCATAACTAATCGAAATGAAGTCCGATTCACACGAAAAAAATTCCGTTGGTTTCCTCTTGACGAGCCGGATCTTATTATATAGAATCCGAGATATTTCAAGTTCAAGGCTTTACAATATAATATACATATATCTATATAATTTGTACCTTTATTTACTTGAGTTTATAAATAACATCAGGAAAACAAAATAAAAATGTATTCGAGTACATTTAAATAAGATGTAAAAATATAAAATATCATCATAAAATAATAAAATACAAAATAAAAATAAAAATAAAATATAAAAAATATTGGTAGATATACCTGTAAATATACATGTAAATAAAAACACTTAACAAATAACCTCAAAAGTTAAATAAAAATCGAAATTAACTACTATGTAAAATAATAAATATTTTTATTTTATAATATAAAATTTATAAAATAATTTACTATTATTATTTTTCAATATTTTATGGATCCTCTTTTTCTAGTTGGTCCACGTGGACCAACTAGAGGGCTTGCATTGTTGACTTGGGTCAACTCTTCGGCCTAAGCCACCTACCCGTCTAATTAAGAAACCACTCTATCTTCTCCCTCGTTTCCCAAGTGATCAATCACTCACATCGACTCGATTTTTCATGAAACCTCTTCGCAGATCAACTCTAATACACACCTAATCCTAAAATCTTTTGTACATGCCATCGATTATCCAGAAATCACTAGTCACTAAGGACCGACCCTCATCTCTATTTATAAATAACCCGCCTTGCCTCCCTTCTCTGTTTGATCACTCTTCAAGCCCTGAAACCCTTCACCTTGTGTATGTATGTGTGTGTGAGTGTGTGTGTGTGTTCTCGGTGACAGAGAGAGCATCCCCTAAGGTCAAGGCGATGCTGGGAGGCAACGCTAGGAGGAGAGGAGGCAGTCCAAGGTGGAGCTCCGATAACATCTCTGCTCACTAGTTTACAGGTAAGAGATGCACCTATTTTAATCCATTTTAGGTTGTTTTAGTTTACTTGATTTCATTCCTATCATTTATTTCGCAAGTAGATCTATAGATTCGGCTAAATTTTAAATCTTCAGTTACCAGAGCTTACTGCTTCGAGCATGTTTCACTGTGAATCATACTTGTTCGAACCCATCTATCATTTCCACCTTTTTACACATCACATGCTGCACACGTTCCAACTTTTTAACCCTCATAGTCCTTCATGGATTAGAGAATCGGAGCTCCTCCTCTACCTCTCGACGGAGCACCTCCTTCTTGCTCACCCCCCATGCGCAGCAACTTCGCGTTGGGTCAAGGTGATTTGTTTTGAGCCCTTCAGTCTTCCCCTGTAGTACGCGAAGCCAAAGACCCCAGGAGGTTCAAATCCAGAGCAGAAGAAGGCTACCAGGTGCCCATATATGCTTCGAACTTCAGGCCTCTCCCCAACGAGGTCGGGACCCTCTTGCCAGCACCAGCCGCCATGGACAGCTTCAAGGAAGCTCGGGAACAAATCAGTACGAAGAATGGTGGCTGGGACGATGAGGATTCCACGATCGAAGTGAGGACAAGGAGGTTTTGTTCCATTTTCTTTCTCCTGCCCTCAAAGCCATTAGATGACACGCACGACCCATATCTAATCTGGGACGTCGCTTGCAGACGAAACAATGCCTCACCTCAACCGTCGATCAAGTTAAGTGGCGCAACCACATCCGCTCCGTTCTGCTGATTGAGGGGTAAATATCACATATACTCCGTCGATTATTTAATTTCCTTTTAAGTCATGTAAATAATTTTTGTAATTGTAAAAATATTGTAATAATTGTTATAAGGCCCTCATACTTTTAAGGTTCACATTTTTATCCATGCTAGCACACCTCACGTGTGCGGACACGTGAGGTTGGTAATTTACAGAGGTATACCTTTAGTTTTTGTAATGGTAAATTAGTCAATAAAATTTAAATATCAGTTGAAATTTTTTGAGAAATATGCATGTAACCTCCTACCTTATATCTTAATATCAAATATACCCCTACTGGTTTAAATATTTTTTTTGTATTTTTTATAAACATCATCTACATCTAAAAATTATGGGAAAGAGGACATGTTACGTGGATGCATGATCTTTCATGTTATATAATTAATTTTGCATTTTATACTCTTTGTCTGTTTAGTAAAAATTAAAAGAGAACATTTTGTCCATGGTCGCTTTAAAAATCCAAAAAAAAATATACTTAAAATTACAAAAAATGTGTTAATTTATGATTCTATTATGTAAACCCTAACTAAAAATCCTTTATAATAGAAAAATAATATCATTAACAAATAAAAAGCTCTAAAATCCTTATAAAAATTATAAGAGCTCTTTTAGAAATCCCAAATATATGTATTTCTATCTCTAATTTTTTTTATTATATTCTATCTATTATAATTAGTTTTGGGAAATTGTGACTATATTTAGTATTTTTAAATTCCAAAACAATTCGACCTACATATCAATCTCTACTTTATATACTATAGACTTTAAAAATACCTAAAAATTAGCAAAAATACTTGAAAAATAGTAAGATAGCAAGAAAATATAAAAATTTCAAAAGCATTTATTTTGCAAATGTTGATTATTTATAGCTATATTTATAATTATAATATCCTATATTATATTATATATGTATATATACTTATATTTAGTTCATATTATTACTAATTTTTTAAATACCTTGTAAATATTATAAAAAGTCTAAAAAAATAAATAGAAAGGACGTCTGATTTTTTGTATATTTATTATATACTATATGTATATATAAATTATATCATATATACATTATCTTATATATACATATATTCCTATACTCTTATATATAATATTATATAATATTTAAAATAAAAAATAATTTAAAAATCAAAAAAATGAAAAAAAATGTAAAATGAAAAATAAAAAACCCAAAAAATTAATTCATGCGTTTATTATGCATATCCTTGTACAAATACACCTTTATTAATTATTCATTATTTTTTATAATTAATGAAAATTATATTCCATATTGCTCCATGTGTCTGAGACTCTATCGTACTTACACTTACACACATTTATAGTATAGTTATAATATTTTTTAACTCACACACATTGATCGCTTGAAAATTATGTGGGTTGATTGTTGATCAGAGGCACACCTGGTGGAGTAGCGATTGCTGATCGTGTTTGATTTGTAGACCAGTGCAAAAAGCCCTCTATCATTGATTTAATCAAACATCTTTGAGAGGTCTCCTTGATCTGGATTTGAGATATGATCTTAATATCTAAGTCACTATACATGGAACTCACAACTGTCTTGTCCTTATCTCCAAGAATTCACGGAGAAAGCACAATATTTTTGAAAAGAGTTCGAGAATAATTTCATTGTTGAAAATATGTCTGAGCATTGCAGAAAATCGATAGCTAAATGTGATTTAATTATCACAAATTATTTAAATGTGATTTGGGCATATGAGAAGAGTCGTCCAAGATAAAGTATGATATAATTATCAAGGAAATGAATAATGTGGTTATCATTATCCATATTAATCACGAATGTTATAAAATGTCATTTATAATATATTAGATAGAGTTAATTATAATTGGTATTTGCAAAGTAAATGTTGATGTGAATTGGATTCACATTGGACAATTAATTGTAAATGCAACTTATATTTTATTTTAGATGTGTGAATGTGATTCAAAATTTATTAATGGCATGATTGAAATTGTCAAAAAATAATTTGGAACTATTTTGTTGAATAATTATGCAACA